>CM055837.1:1200000-1800000 GCA_029582265.1 Zoroaster sp. YZ-2022
AATTTTCCAAGATGATTTACCAAATTTACATCAATTTAACTTTCTGATCATAATTTGGCAATTTTGTAATCAGGTCATACAGAGTCTCCTGACGATGACGAGAGCAGACTAGTCGAAACATTGAGAACAAACCAATCGGTTCTTCTCAGAGCCATCACTTCTTCCAAGAAGAGATTATTAAATGGTGTCACCCGAAAGAAATCAATAATATCTATCTTCACCATGCAAAGCCTTAAATCCTACATTCTACATCAAGTCATGCATGTAACACATTTTCTGGGGAAGAAATTTTCTGTGAATTTTTTTGAAAACAAAAATTTCAGCTGAGAAAGCAGGAAAACATGGCTCATATGAAACCTGATACTATGCGTGTATTTCAGACAATGAATGCTGAACAAGTTCCACTGCAGAATAAATCTCAATTGGAGATTATACTGAACTATGAGATTTTTCACCCTAACTTATTAACCGATAAAGCAAAACACTTTTGTTCAGTTACATCCATACTCACAAACCTCTTGAAAAGAAAGATGTATTTCTTAGCAGGTCATCCACACAGAAAATATCATAGATATTCCAGGCACATCTTGAAGTGGCTTACTCTGAAAGCTCCCCACAAACTGTGAAACTAAAACCTGAACTCCTTGATGGAGAATTCCTAGGGCTCTGCACTACAGTGTATAGCGGGGAGACAAGTATAAAACCTTCATATCCTGTATCAAACCACGGTGAGAAATATGAGATGCCGCGCCTCCATACTGTTTGCAAACAATTTCTTTTAACGCCATGCCCCGCTGTTCAAAATCCAAGGTAAAACAATTTTTAAACCAAAACGAATGCCAGATTTACGTCCACAATAAGATAAAATAGATGAAAACTTGGCACATCTATGATGGATCCTTCGCCACAAAATACATGCCAGATAAGTGGAATTCTGTATGTCTCAATCTTTTATACTTGAGGTGTGGTGTGTCGTTTTACATTAAATTTAAGCAAACGTTCCCCTAATAGTTCCTGTGGTTTGATGAATTTCAATGTTTTAGCACAACCTTTACAAAGGCAGAGTCAATTTCATAAAACTTTACTAAGTGGGTTTGTTGAATACCGACTAAAATTTTATACTAAATTCATAGACTTTGGCTGGTTACCTGTTTCAAATTACTTAGCAAAAACATTTGTTCAGCAAATTCTTCTGCTTATCTGTTCTGTGAAATTGGCTCCAGATTTCAATCAGGCAATTGCTGAGCTGGTATCAGCGGGCTTTTCTTTGAAACCAGATTAGACTAAAACCAACCCTGGGCCAGTCCATGTTAGTTTCACCTCAGGGTTTGTTGACGTAGTGTGAACAGTTCATAAATTGGAACAAAGGGAGTCTTGGGTGGGGTCTCAGAGTGGGGTCTCTGAGGGATGGACCTACAGGTAACACCACCGACCTGCCAACCCATTGACCCGACCACCTACATGTATCCACCTGTCCACCTGCTTACCTGCCAGGGGAGGGTAAATTTGCCATTGGGCCTGGTTTCAAAAATTACCTGCCAAGCTGGGGGATAACAGTTTATAGAACACTGGCAGCTGACCAAATTTAATACTGGTACAATTCCTATTAGACAGTCAAACTTTGTTAGTTATCTTACCAACTGGCTAGTGTAAAAAAAAGTTAAGGTCTAGACCTGACTAGCCTAGATTTAAACAAGTAGCTACATCATCAGAGATATCACAGATAAATCGGAATATTGGCATATTAGGTTTCTTGTCGGTACGACTGAAGTAGCGGAAATCAATCGACTTGTCTTGCCAACAGCAACCACTCGAGTTAAAAGCACTGAAACAGCAGTTCCATACCCAGTGATTGTACAAACAAACAATATAATAATGATTATTCAATATCTACTTTAACAAAATAATCACATAAAGTCCGAAAGAGAGTCTCCGATTAAGTACCGTTGAGGAGATAAGTGTGCGAGACTCCATGTGGGTGGAATTTCAGGCATTAAGTTACCCCTCTTGGGAGGCAAAAAGACTGAAATCTGAGCCTTTAAAAATGGATGAAAGAATACCGACGGGACAACCAAAGACTTTGTCTTTGAGAGCAGAGGCATAAGTTCATCACATTTATAGTCAAATTAACCCTCCTATGTACAGTGCAGTTTGCCATAGAATTGTCAGACCTTTCAAAACCTTTCAAGTTTGCTGTACTGAAGGGTTTTGAAAGGTGAGAAAACTGTCTGACAAAAGGGACCTATGAAAGGTTTCGAAAGGTGTAACAACTCTCTGAACAAACTGGTGTTGAAATGTTTCAATACCTTTCAAAGGGTATTGAAAGGTGTGGTTGTTCAGTGGCAACAAATTCTGGAGGGTTTTAAAGGGTTCATAATTATTGATAGCCATTTTGGCCAGTAAGCAGATTTTGAAAGGTTTTGAAAGGTCAAACCATAGGAGGGTTAATAAGAGCCATCAGTGGGAATTCAGTAAATACTTTGATAACAAAAACTGTACCAGAAAAAAAGAAAAAAATCTTAAATGTATGTGTAATGTATAGAATTCGTAATTTAAAAAATAACTAAATTTTGTGTAAAATTTGTGTACTTTATAGAGTAAAACTGATGATGGTATTAATCTTAATCTTCCCATGAAATATTTTTTGTTTGAGGTTGTCATTTTTAAGTGAAACAATTTCCAGTGAAAATTTAGGAAAGAATTCCACATCAGAATGAATACAAAATATCTGAATGTATTTTCACAATTTTCTTGTGAAATGACACAATATACATGTAAGCTGAAACATTCACAAGTTGTTTCTTGAATGTTTATCTTGTTTTAAAGAAAGTAATCATACTCAAAGAAGGAGTTTTGCCAAAAAGAGTATTTCGCAGCGAGCACCAGAGGCACATATGTGATGTGTTTCTACTGAAATCAGACACATTTGGGCAACAAATCAAGATTGAGTTGGTTACTGATAATGAAAGTATAGATCTTCAGTTTTACAATGACAGCTTTCTTTTTTTGATTGGACGTGCAAAAGCAGAATTATGTAATATTTTACGAAAACTCAAATCAGAGTTATTGCCCTCTAAAGTTTCAAGTTTTATTTGGTATAATTTAAGTAATTAACTTCATACAAAGGTACTTCATTTTCCCTAGCAACAGGCATTACAGAAGAATAATGTTGTCTTATATTGCTTTTATAAGGGTTTATATACATTCATTTTATGGCTATTTCTCAATTCCAAGCTCTGCCCAATTCTGTCTGATTTCGGTAGAACACATTAATAATAATAATAATAATAATAATAATAATAATAATAATAATAATAATAATAATAATAATAATAATAATAATAATAATAATAATAATAATAATAATAATAATAATAATAATAATAATAATAATAATAATAATAATAATAATAATGTATGGACTTATATAGCGCACGTATCCACCAACTGAGTGGTGCTCAAGGCGCATTACATTATTACCCCTGCTCATAAGGCTCATAAATCATTCCTGAAACCATCTCAGCTCCCTGGGGAGTATACAGCTCAATTGCTGCCATTACAGCGCATATAGGGCTAATCAACCAACTCTACCCTCACAGGTACCCATTTAACCCCTGGGTGGAGAGAAGCAAGTGTCTTGCTCAAGGACACAAGTGTCACGGCCGGGATTCGAACCCACATTCTGCTGCTAACACCAGAACTTGAGTCCGGTAAGCTAGACCGCTGATATTTGTTTAGGGGTGAGTGGAAGGTAATGAAGGGTAATTTTGTTGTCTTAGCAACCAGACAAATGTGAATTTTTGGTGCTTTTTTTGTGAATTTGATATATACATGTGGTAATTCCTGTTTTCTCCAAGATGACAGTACTTTATACAAAATCATTTCTCAGGGTGATCGAAATGTGTACCAACTTTACACAAAGCATGTTTTAAGATGATTCATTAATGCGATAATTTGGAAATTACCTATGCTGTCCTTTCCCCTTAATAACAATTTAATTTTTCCAAATTCACAGACAGTGTTCCCAATAGGCATGTATGGGTCCCTGGCTCTCCTTTGTCAAACTCCCTGTGGGAGTTCATCCAAGCAGAGTGCCATCCTTTTAAATCCATTACAACTGAAGGTGCTTATCTGCACGGATGTATTCAGTTAGTTCTTTCATATTAAGCCTTCATCAATAGACATATTGTTAAGTCGTTCACCAGTGGATGGTTAGATGAGGAAGAAGATTTCCCCAAGGCAAAGTAACGTGACAATCAAATTTCTGTTTTTCAGAGTTTTTTATGATCCATTCATTTGATAGATCCTACTGCGGTGAAAATACAGAGAATGAATTCATTTTTCACTGGTGAACATTACTTGATTTCTAGATATCAAAGGGAATGCACAACATCGTAAGGCTGTGTGTTTTCTGTTATTTCAGGAACTGGATACTTGAAATTGGTAATCTTCAGATACCTGGGTACCCGTAAACAATTTTGTAAAACACATAAATACTCCCGAATGTATAAAATAACCAATATGAACACAAGTTTCTCTTGTTTTATTAGAGTCATAATAAATGTGGACTTCAACAACATCGGTAATGCTGGCAAAACTACTTATATGGGTATGCTTACTTTCTTTGAAGCAAAATATATATTAAACAACCAAACTGTGAAAGTTTCAGCTCAAAGTCATGAGAAAATGTTGAAATATACGTATAATATGTATTTATTGAGCAAGTTGCAGTCAGGTACTTTTCTGGCTGTCAGAGTACACATGTGTACACTACTGCTTGACTGATTGACAAGCAATCATATTCAATTCAGATCAATATGTTGGTGAATTTTTCAACCACTTTGTTTTTCCCTATTAAGCTTCCCCATAGGGATTTTACTTCCTACTCTACAATCACTTCCTCATTGTCGTTTGGCTGTCAGCTTCCTGATTATTCCCTTTACAGAAAGCCCTCTAGGAAATCAGTGTTGTGCTCAGATGAAGAATTCCCTCAATGATATTCTAAAACCATGGGTGCGGTGACGGGGATGTTACTCCTCGGAATTAAAATAACTCCGTATCGAGATTAAAACTTTGATTAAAAAAAAAAAAACATTTGCAGAAATTGTCGCTCACTGATCTCTGCAATGAATTGAGTGTTTTGCGGTTGAGGGGCCTGTCCTTGCAATTTCACTTGAGATTATTGGCTGTCAGAAGTATACATGGGTTGAGTATTATTAACCCTCCTACTGTTTGACCATTTGAAACCATTCAAAGTTTCCACTTACCAAAATGCCCATTGGTTTTGTACACACATGGTGATACCATTTGAACAGTGTTGGTAGCAAGCTTTACTACCATTCAAATCCATTCAAATGCATAGAGGGTCCATTGATTCACCACTTAGAAGTATCCAAACAAGGTTTTGTATTAGCTGTACTACCATTTGGAAAGATCCAAACAAGGTTTTGTATTAGCTGACCTACCATTCAAAACCATTTGGGGGAATCAATACTGTACACAGTTATTTCACCATTCAAAACCACAAAAGCGAATGGTTTCAAATGGTGGATCAACTTGTATGAAAAAGGTACCAGAAGTAGGAGGGTTAAAGGTATAAAATTAGTAATTGAAAAGTAACCAAATGGTCAGACATGAATGTGAAACTTACTTAGGCCAAAAAAAGAGTTTTTGCTTACTGTACGTTTTTCATTTCATAGCGCTGCTAACCGTTAAGCATAGAGAAAGGCACGCTAATTTACCGGCTGTTATTGCTAGTAAATGAGTGATGCAACAATACCCTGAGTTTTCTTACAAACCGGTGAAATACGCTTATGCTTAAGCAAATTTTTCTGCTATAGTTAGCACAAAAATTTGCTTACCGGTAAGCAGCGTTATGAAATGAGGCCCTGGTCATAAGTCAGCTTCAAAATCAGTGCAGTGCTACATGTATAGGTGGTTATTGGAACCAGACTAAATCTCTTACACATAAAGGTATGGTGGCTAAGAGAGGCCTCACAAATTGGGCAAACGTTCATACCCCTATGTGAAAAAGTCATTTAAAACACAGCATGGCAGAATTCCAATCGATCCAGCAAATTTGGCTGCAATTAGACATAGTTTCATAGCACAAAAAAAAGAAAATTAAAAATGCTGATGCATGTGTCTGAGGCGACGCATGTGTCTGAGGCGACGCATGTGTCTGAGGCGACGCATGTGTCTGAGGCGACGCATGTGTCTGAGGCGACGCATGTGTCTGAGGCGACGCATGTGTCTGAGGCGACGCATGTGTCTGAGGCGACGCATGTGTCTGAGGCGACGCATGTGTCTGAGGCGACGCATGTGTCTGAGGCGACGCATGTGTCTGAGGCGACGCATGTGTCTGAGGCGACGCATGTGTCTGAGGCGACGCATGTGTCTGAGGCGACGCATGTGTCTGAGGTGACGCATGTGTCTGAGGCGACGCATGTGTCTGAGGCGACGCATGCAGAGACCAGGAACCGGAGACTTTTTTGGGGCATTAGTGTAAAGCTGATGATAGTATTAATCTTCCCTAGAGATATTTTCATTTTCAAAGGAACAGGTTTTCAAGTTGAATCTTCCTCATCCTTCCTAAAGTACAAACAAATTATTTTACAAATGGTACAAATTCAACTTTAATGTTATTTATTATTATTTTTTTTTCAGTCAGACACAAGTTTGTCATCACCATCAACTTAACACTAAGTATATTTTTAAACTAACCATCGTAAATGTCATAACCCCAAGTACATTTGACATTTAATTCTACCATTTTGTTATTTTTAAATTTACAGTCCTCTACCTTGTCTTTAAATAAACACATATCGAGTGCTTGGAGTGCATTTTGGGTGATTTGGATGTTATAATATTATGTAATATGACACTCTCTAAATGATACACACATCAGATAAACACTAATGACATGCATTGATGGTGAAAACTGCATGAGAAATAAGTACAGATTTCCATCTGCACATGAACAGAAACATGATTTTTGACAATGATCCAAACCTTGAACCTACGTTTTTCTCAAACCTCAAAAAATGCGCTTAGCATGTTTGTGCTTCAAGCACTTGATGTAGTGTATGCGCAAAGTTCACATGTCACCGAAGTGTCCTATAATAGCAAACTTTAGAAGTATTTTCACAGAATCAGTTGAATAAACTAAGATTGGTTGAGTAGGGGGATCTTGGGAGGGGGAAGGGCACCAGGATTATCGGGGGAGCACAAGAGGCACCTTTTTTAACCAGTTCGCGTCGGGAATAAAAAAGTTTTTCCGAACCCCCGTGGCGGGTTTATTTTTACCGCACAAACACGACCAATGGTGCTCACCAGAGCGTGACCGGGGAGACCGCATCTTCCACCGTATGCTTATGGCTCGTTGCCACGTCGACCGGGAATCTATACAAAATTCCCGAGAATCCTGTGGCGTGTTTAGACGCTCTCCGATCCGCTGTCCCCCAAAAAATGTGCGTGTATACACGGCCTCCGACGCGAACTGGTTAAAGGCTATTTTTTTCATAGTGATCAGAATTCAGGGAGGGGGTGCACAGGCCTGGGGGAGGGGGAGGATTGGAGGAGGATTGGAGGTTGTATTTGAATGATTGCTTACCAGGCTGGGGGTCAGTAATGCTTGGTAGGCTGGATGCCATTCTATTGAGGTCATCAGAGATACTTTGTAGTCTAACAAGTTGGCGGTAAGTTTCATGTTGAAGTAGATCCTTGTTGTTGGGCTCCTCTGCCCATGGTTGGATATACATCTTAAAGGGAAAAAAAACATTCAAGTTGATGAACTTATCGCCATTTGCAACTTAGCCACCCCCCCACACCCCCCCCCCCCCCAAAAGACATACCCATGGAAGTTTGTGGAAGTAGTTTTTTAATCTAAGCTTTTTGCATGTTGTGTGTTTTATTTGAAGTTATTAGAATGGTCACTGTTTCATAAGCTGTGTTCATATAAAACTTCTTTCTAATATAATTAGCTGTTCATGTTTTTTTACTTCTTCTTCTTCTCCCTGAGACTTGTCCAGAGACAAAAATATAGTTCACAGAACATTAAAACGTAACACATAGTTAGACCTTAACATATAGTTCCAGTTTTATTTATTTATTTATTTTTTCGGGAGAGGGGGAATGAGAGTGTATTCATAACACAATTAAATCAATATTTTTAGCTCCAAATTTACCAGATCTGGTTGGTCAATATGCGTCACTGAGACCGTCATATGCACCCCTTTTTCGGGCAACTTCATTGGACAATACTTGACATCTAGTCCAGCCATAGCCACACCCCCATCAGGTTCTGTCATCCCAGTGGATATCGCCATGGTAACATCTGATTCCTCAGAATAAGGGGTGTGGTGGTCCTCGTCATCGATGTCTTCACTCTCAGCGAGCCCCTGGATGAGAAGGAGGCTGATGATGCTTTGTCCAGTGGGTAAGATGAGATCAACTTTCAGTGGTTCACCTTCTTTACAAAGCGACTGAAGCAAGAAAGAAAAACATGGTGGGCTTCAAAGAGCAATCTTGAGAAAACAACTATACCATTCCTCTCAAAACAACTGTTTTACATAAACAGATTTATTAACCCTAACTCCCTAGGCCCATTTGCTTACACATAACCTGAATCCTTCCTAACTCCCTAGGCCCATTTGCTTACACATAACCTGAATCCTCCCTAACTCCCTAGGCCCATTTGCTTACACATAACATGAATCCTCCCTAACTCCCTAGGCCCATTTGCTTACACATAACCTGAATCCTTCCTAACTCCCTAGGCCCATTTGCTTACACATAACCTGAATCCTTCCTAACTCCCTAGGCCCATTTGCTTACACATAACCTGAATCCTCCCTAACTCCCTAGGCCCATTTGCTTACACATAACCTGAATCCTTCCTAACTCCCTAGGCCCATTTGCTTACATATAACCTGAATCCTGCCTAACTCCCTAGGCCCATTTGCTTACACATAACCTGAATCCTCCAAAATCCTTCAGTAGTAAAGCATGTACATGACATGTATGCACACATGTGTTTCTAATCTGTGATACATGTACATGGCCAGGGACCCTCCCTGCATGCATGGAGCAATAAACAGTACTAGTGTCCACTGACCCAAGCACTGACCTTGCAATCACTACAGCAAACATAGATGTACATGTACCATGGAAAGGCAAGTATGCCTAATAACCTCAATCCTCCAAAATCCTTCACTTTAGCAAAGAGCATGCAGCATGTAACCTCAATCCTTCAAAATCCTTCACTTTAGCAAAGAGGACTTTGGAGGATTTGGGAAGGTTAGGGTTAATATACAAATGAAAACTTCAAAAAGCCTTTCAAAAATAATAAAGGTTTGTGGTTTTGGTTTAGAATGTTTGTAAATGAAACAAAATGAGTACCAAGCTAGAATACAAGCTCTTCTTTTATTGAAATCCTAGAACAATTTGGCTTCGAGGACAGATATTCTTAAACAAAATGTTTTTTCCATATGGCAATTTTCCCAAAGAAAACATGTTTTTTTCTAAAAAGCAGAAACTGAAAAGGTTATTTTAGTTCTTTTTTTTGGTGCTCAGTAGTTAGCGGTGTTTTTTTGAGAACTGAACAGCGACCTGAATTTTATTGAAACTTCTATCAAATAATTGCCATTGAAGGATGATGGAAGTTTTTGATTGAAAATCTGATTTGAAAAATTGGTTTCCTTGACCTAAGAAAAATTTAAATTTATCGAATGAATTCCTTCTGATTGGTAACTCTGACCTGAGCATACAATACACATCATTATACCCAAGGGCAGTGCAGACGACATAAAATACATAATTGCTCCGTTAAGTTAATTCTTAACTTAATTTAGAATATACTGCAGAAATCACATGGTTTAATGTCTTTTCTCAGTGAAGCACTCCCAACAGTTAATTCTATAAAACTACATTTATTTGAAAGATCCAAACAAAAATTATAATAATAATCATTTTATATTTCTACTGTTGGGATTGGAGACGAGCATGCCTACAAAGTACTCCAACTGTTCCATTAGCTTTGTTATGTCCTATCTATGGTATTGACTTAACTATAGTTGGGCCTGTCCTGACTATGATGTTGCCGACAACACTACAACAACATGGTATCAACTGAGTTACTCACAGTTTCTCACTGTTACACAGTTACCCACAGTTACAAAGACATGTTTGTGTTACATACCCTATGTGGACAATTCTTTTGGTCTCGTGTAGTTAAGAAAAACACATTCATTAAACTATTGCCATTTGCACCGAAGATTCTTTTTTACAGCACTACAACAACACAGTATCAACTAAGTTACAGTTTCTTACAGTTACAGTTACTCAAAAGTTTTTCACAGTTTCTCACAGTTACACACAGTTACAAAGACATACCCTATGTACTGTGGACATTCTTTTGATCTCGTGTAGAAAAAAAACCATTGCCATTTGCACTGAAGATTCTTTTTGGAGCGGATTTTGTCTCAGTCTTTCCCTTGAATAATCTACTCCATTATGTGACAGATAACGATATATACTAAAATGCTTCCTTTTTGAGAAAACTGAGATTTTCTAATTCATGAAAACCTTGTGCGGACGTGTGTCCACATAACGTCTCAAGAACCTGCATTGTGTGGACATCTTTTGTTCTCAGGTTCACACAGAGTATGTAACGCTTACTCACACATACACACAGTTACTCACTCAGTGACTCACTCATCATTGACTCACCTTTATCAGTGCAGTGCACTGCTGCTCCACTAAATTCTCAAGGAGGAATTGGGTTGTTGCTGTCGGCCATGACTTCTGAGAATGTTTCTGTGGATAGAAAAAAATTAAATTAAAAATGAAACTTAAGCAGTAATTTCAAAACTTCTCTGGAATCTGGAAATTTCCATCCGATTCTAAAACTATTTTTTTTACATCAAAATAAATGCAACAATTTTAGGGTAAAAAGCAATAAAGAGAATGTAGGTCCATATGTCTCCCAGCTCCACCCTCCCCACTCCCTGCCCTCCTCACGCCCCGCCCTCCTCATGCCATGCCCTCATCACACCCTGCCCTCCTCATGCCCTGCCCTCCCCGCCCTGCCCTCCCTGCCCTCCCCACTTGTCAACTTATAAGTCATGTACATTGTCATGGTAACGAAAGAATAAAAAATGCTGTGTTAACACTGTGAATACTTATTGAAACCCACAGGAGAAATGACGCAGGTAGTTAGGTTACATGGGATTTGTAATTCCAACTTGAAGCAAGACAAAAACACAGTAGTGAGAAGAATAATCTTTTACAGAGGAACTCAGTGCGGGAACAAATTAAAAGATAAACGGGAAGTGAAAGTACATGTATATCTTCAATTAATATTTGATTTCATCATGATGACGTATATGAGTGTGTTGATTCACTGTTGTCATGACAACCACCTTGAGAAATCATCAAAATATGACTATTTAAAGTAATATTACCGGCCAGGGGTCAATTTCATATAGCTGCTAGGCAGAAACAATTGCTTATCAGTAATTTTTTCTCAGCAGATTTCTTTGGTTTTCAGCCAAACTATCGTACATAATGTATGCATTTAGGCTGGTAAGTCTGTTATATACATAACAGCAAAAGAAACGTCACCCCCTAAATTTTGTTAAGTAATTATATTATTAAACATAATAAACATACAATGTTGTGGGATGGTTGGCTGCCAGGTCAACCAAATTTGCCACATTGTGTTCGTGTTACACTCCATACTCATAATATTCTTCATTAAAACAAATTATATTAATTATAAAATGAAAATAATAAATATTTTTAGGGGTGATGTTTCTTTTGCTGTTATGTATATACATAACAGCAAAAGAAATGTCATCCCCTAAATTTTGATAAGTCTGAGAACATGTTTAGCTTATGTGTCCTCAGACATCATGCATGACGAATTTTGAGGTCAACCAAATTTGCCACATTGTGTTTGTGTTACACTCCATACTCATAATATTCTTCATTAAACAAATTATATTAATTATAAAATGAAAATAATAAATATTTTTAGGGGTGACGTTTCTTTTGCTGTTATGTACAAGCAAAAATATTTGCTTACATGTCGCGGAACTCTCTGCCTAGCAGTTGTATGAAACTGGACCCAGGTCTGACTAGCGTTGCTAAGCAGACAATGTTGCTAAGCAAAATGTAGCTGAGTACCAGCCCAGAACAATATACATTTACGTGGCACATTGGCTGGTAACCTATTTTAGCTAAGCATAACTTTTCTGTGCTCAGCAAATTTGTGTGCTTAATTTAGATCTATGAAATTAGCTCCTGATCTCATCTTAAAGTGTTGAAGTCATTTGTTATGACATGAGGTATTTAATAATGTCTGGTGGCACCAGACAACATTTCATTATGGGTGTTTTGTTGAAATATATTATTATTTCTACCAAAAAATGCTTTCTTTTTGTATCAACTGAATTACAAACTTATCACTCAAGTATCAAATTTGATTATCAAATTGTTAATTTATACATTTAGTAAAAAAAACGCTGAAGCTCTGGGCCAATTAAACAGCTTGTTCATTTACCAGATACAGACAAAATTACATTCCATGTCCAAAGGGAGACCAGATAATATTCCCGAGGACAGGGCAGAATAAGTTCAAATCTAATTCCAGACAGGATAAAAGAATGAATTAATCTGAGAACACTGTCACAGCTGGCGGCTCTGTGGATTAGTTACATGTAGTTATGAGCCACAAGTAAATCATTCAGGACAAATGTGGCATCCAGACTGGGGCTTTCATCAAATTGCATACCCATGGGGCTACCTCCGGCTATTTGCTAGTGTAGATCCATGGTGTTGTAGAAGTAGCTCAAAATTAGGAAACAACAAGTGGTCTTGACGTGATTTAGTAGTTCTGATATTTCAACATGTAGGCAGTTCTTTTGCAATCGATACTGTCTGTGTTTTTTTTAATGTTTTAATGTGCATACAAAAAGCAAGTTGTAGTTCATAGAAAGTGGGAAAATTGATTAAACTGAGTTCTTTTCCATGGCAAGTACTTTGACAAGTTGGAATCTTGCTGGGAGAAAGAATTTCAGAATGTTGGTATAAAATTGAATAATTCAAAGGGTCTAATTTTAATAAAAACTTGAAGCTGATGATCTTCAGAAACAATTATTTTGTCCGAGGTGCAGTCATTTTTAAGAAAAGTTAAATTATTGCCAATAACTTTATCCAAAAGAGTCCTCTTTCATGAATTCCACATAACAATTAATACAAAACAACTACATTAATGTTCACTATTTTCTTCTTAATGATACAATTCAATTCAGTGAAACTGTAACATGTTGACTGTTGAACATAAATCTCAATTCAAACAGAGTAAGCTTACTCATAGAGGCAGTTTTGCCAGAACTTTGTTGTGAAAAATTTAGCAGTCTATCAAGCTAAGTTTGTACCCAACCAATTCATCAAGTGTCGCCAGAGATCTATTTTGCATACGGTATATCGACATCCATGGGATCTGATTTCAGTGTTGAGAGTCCTTCCTACAGGTTCATAACATGATCATGAATGACAGGGTACCACATCCAGCCAAACATGCCCACATCTCAAAACAAACATTTGGAAACTAATTACGAAGACTACAATATCAACCTGTCCTGAATCTGGACCATTTAATCAACTAACCCAGTTTCCAAAGGATCGGAAATTGACACAACGGTGTACTGGCCAATTTTTCCTTCTACTTGGACCAAGGTTATTATGATCAATTGCACAGGTCCACTAGTCGTGTGTCAAATCGACCATCACAAGTTAATTAGGGTTTTGCTATTGTTACTTCACTTAAATCCCAAATTATGTCAACATACATTTCATTCAGGTCTTTCTTGGTAAATACAGTCACAGGAACTGTCAAAGCCTGGTTCAAGAAACTATACTACTGGTAAAATGATCACAGTTTAACATAAAAAATACTAAATATAAATTTGATGATGATATCAAACATCCCTTGAAATATTCATGTCTCAGGTGATCATTTCAGTCAAATTAGTGAAATAATTTAAATTTGTATTTATTTATTTTATTTTTTTCATCAAAAGGACAACCATTCCATGCTCTGCTGAAAGTCTGCTCTGATCGTAAGTCTGCTCTGATCGTAAGTCTGCTCTGATCGTAAGTCTGCTCTGATCGTAAGTCTGCTCTGATCGTAAGTCTGCTCTGATCGTAAGTCTGCTCTGATCGTAAGTCTGCTCTGATCGTAAGTCTGCTCTGATCGTAAGTCTGCTCTGATCGTAAGTCTGCTCTGATCGTAAGTCTGCTCTGATCGTAAGTCTGCTCTGATCGTAAGTCTGCTCTGATCGTAAGTCTGCTCTGATCGTAACAATACTTTAAGTTGAGAAAAGAGTCAAATACCAAAATGTTAGAAATGGAAATCTTATGAATGCAGAGCATCCTGATTGAAATGTCGAGTTGTAACCAACCGGTTCTTTTCAGAATTATTTACTCCTCAAAAGAGAATTTTCTACATGGTGTCACCACAAACAGTCTTGACTTAAAGGGACAGTATCGTCACAATCAAAACAGACTTTCAGGAGGGCATGGAATCAGTGTCCTAGTTTAAGATGAACACAGTGCCTGAAAATTACTGGTTCATTTATGTAAGAACTGTAATATGACCTTATCATGTGGGTATTGTGGCAGTCATTCAGTTAACCTTAACTCCTTAGGCCCATTTGCACATAACCTGAATCCTCCAAAATCCTTCAGTAGTAAAGCACACATGTGTTTCTAATCTGTAATACATGTACATGGCCAGGGACCCTCCCTGCATGCATGGAGCAATAAACAGTGTCCACTGACCCAAGCACTGACCTTGCAATCACTACAACAAACATGGATGTACATGTACATGTACCCATGGAAAGGCAAGTATGCCTAATAACCTCAATCCTCCAAAATCCTTCACTTTAGCAAAGAGCATGTAGCATGTAACCTCGATCCTTCACAATCCTTCACTTTAGCAAAGAGGATATTGGAGGATTTGGGAAGGTTAGAGTTATCCAAAAATAGCACTCCAATTCCATGCCCTGTTGATCGTGACAATACTGCCCCTTTAAGAATATAGAGACTTACCGGTCGTAGACCAATGAGGATGCAGTCCCTGCTCTGCTGTGGCATGTCTAGCATGAAAGCCTTTGTATGGATGCTATCAAGAGTAACTTCTTCAGAGTTACCAAAGTCCACATAATGTACCTGTAAGGATTGAAACGTAATGAAATATTGATCAATAACCAATAACAATAACAATAACACCCTTTTTAATGCGACACAATGCAATGACAGATAAGTGTGTAGCCTGCTCAATGCAACAAGATCTACCAGCTAGAACAATGGTTCTTTTGTTCTCTGCCAAGGGTATACAAGATCAACTTTTTTCATTTGTTGCATTGAGCATGGTAAGGTTTGAAAGTTTTCTGCAAAATGTTTCTTTCTGATTTGGCTGGCATTAACACCCTTCAACCTGACAGCATCCATGCTTAGCTGCAGGTGTGACATGCTTAGCTGCAGGTGTGACATGCTTATCTGCAGGTGTGACATGCTTATCTGCAGGTGTGACATGCTTATCTGCAGGTGTGACATGCTTATCTGCAGGTGTGACATGCTTATCTGCAGGTGTGACATGCTTATCTGCAGGTGTGACATGCTTATCTGCAGGTGTGACATCCTTATTGTGCATTTAATTATCTGCAAAATGGTGCTCCATTGTTCATCACATTAGCCCTGTACAAATGAGTAGGACTGTCCTGTTATTTACAATGTATATGACATAAAACACAATAAAGGGGGCCACTTTCCTACCGTCACGTTAGCAGTTTTTCTAATGGTTGTAAAAAACAAATTAATATCTGAAACCACCCAAAAAGAATTTCAACATTTGAATAGACATGCATGCTTATCCTAAAGATAATTTGAGTTGATTATTACTATTATTTTTTTAATTACCCTAAAATTTCCATCAACAAATGGACGGAAAAGTGAGGTAACTTTTTCGTCCAATTTTTATGGAAATTTGAGGGTAAAAAAATAAATAAAAAAATAAAAAATAAAAACAAATCAACTCAAATTAGTTCTAGTATAAGCCTGCATGTCCATTCACATGTTGAAACACTTTTTGGTCGGTTTCAGGTACTTAAAAATAAATAAAAACCATTGGAAAAACTGCTAACGTGACGGATGCAAAGTGGCCCCCTTTATTGTGTTTTATGTCATATATATTCATAGATATGGTCCATCCAATTCAAAAGTGAATGCAGCATGGCTAAGTTTACTCTCTTGTGATTTCTCTCTACAAATCACAATTCTGCATTCTGTTGTAATTTAAACTCAGTACACCTTCTTCAAACACAAATTTAATCCATTATAGTGTTTTTCTTTTATACAAATGACACTGCACATCCCCAAATGAATTTAACAAGTGAAAAGTCATCAATTTCCTTTAAAAGCTCCACTCATCTTGTCTGCTATCCAAACAATATATTCATTAACCTATCCATTACTGAATCGATTCCTACCAAGAAATTTCCCTTTCATCGACAGTCGTATAAGTACTCCAAACCTCTCTTACAAAACTTACAGACACCGGATATTAAGTTTCCTGTCAAGAAAGCATGTTACAGCTCTTTAAAAGATATTGATAATAATACAAATTTTGCATTTGATTGTTTTAATTTTGTAATTCGCTGGATTGTTATGTCATGTTTGTTTTTCATGTGTTAAGGATGTATTGTCTGTGTTATTTGATATTTTTACAAGAATTTTACAGCAAGTTTGTTTTTTAATAAAACAAAATGTTGCTGTCCTTGAATAAGGGAAAACAGATACACGTAACTTAATATAAAATAACAGGGTGTGATTTGACAAAAGTAAAAAAACCTGAAAAAATGGGTAGCAGGCAGTGGCGCACCCAGGATTTAATTGGGGGGGGCTCAAAATATTTTTATTTGAAATCCAATATGGGGGAGAGACATGGCTGACCCAAACCATAACCGCTGGCGCGGCTGCAGCCATGTCCCTAGTCGTGCTCGTCAGTGAACCTACGGCACATGTTAAATGTTTCCTGGTGGTTTCTAGTCATAAAAAGAAGACATTATGGCATGATTCGGACTCGTAGGGTTTTACCTTCCATATAATTTCCTCCTCTTGATGTAAAGAACTTGAGCTTGTTTCGTCTGCAAGATTTCTATAGTTAAATACTTTCATTGCGTGGACGTAAAGTTTGTGATCATTCGGAGCTAAATTTTTTCAAACACGAATTTGGCGGCAAAACCAAATCCCAATATTATCCAATCGGTGTTTGCTAAAAGAGTGTCACATAATCTTTGTAAATTAAAACCCAATCCTGGGCCATTGTGTACAAACTGGAAAGGAGTTGATTATAATGCGGGCGTGTTTAAATTTTACGAGTAACCTCAACGACAGTCAACGACCTCAACAAGAGAAACGGGGGGGGGAGAGAATGTGTAAAAATGCTTGTTATATATACTGGTGGCCCTTCAAGCTTACATGCACATACATACGCAACGCCGTAAAATATAATAGTGAGTGGAATAAATGGAAAACTTTTGGAGGGGAGCTTGAGTCTCCTGAGTCCCCATCCCTTGTACCACTGCCCTATACTCCTTGCCGAACTCCTCTGTAGACAAGACTTGGGCTCAGATTTTGCTCTCTTTCCTGGCTCCTTCTTTAAAAAAAAATTAAACATCAGCGGGCCCTTGGGGGGGGGCTCGAGCCCCCCAAGCCCCCCCCCCCTTGGGTGCGCCACTGGTAGCAGGCCTGGGTCTCCCTTTGTTCTAGAGGACAAAGCCCCCTGAACTTCCTGGATGTTTAATTTTGGAGGATTTACAGATTCTCCACATTCCCAAAAACAAGAAACTAGAGGTTTGGACACAATGCAGGCTACTTCTTTCTTTCTGTGGCTACTTCTCTTTTTTCAAGAACATTTTTTTGCAAAGGGAGATTTGTAAAAAAAAAATCCTGATATCAGGAAAATAAATGTCATCATAATTGTAACAGTTATGTAGCAGTTATGTAGCAATTATGTACCTAAATGAATTTATGAAGAAATCAGCATCAGCAGTAATTTCACTTCATGAATTCAAATATTCTAATTTTAAATACTGATTCTGATGAAAAATGTGAAAGTCATTTTAAAGTAATTGATTTTCTGTCTTAGGAGTTAGGACTGAAGTAGCTGAGCAAAGATTACTACTTCTTGAAGAAAATTCAACTCGGGTCTAATAATCAAGTAATAAAACATTATATTTGTTTTGTAATTAGGTTTAAGTTTGGTGACAGGAGAGTTCTAGCATATTATTAACTTTGACGACAATAGGCCTTTTCACACTATCTCCGCTTCGAACCGTGTTGAAACCAACCCGGATCCAACCCGGTTCAAGCCTGGGTTGTTTTCGACACGGATCGCAAAGGCGCAACGTTCACACTGTTCAATACACGAACCGGTTCACACTATAATTTTCGACATGGTTCATGCCGAAAAATGCAATTTCAATCCGGATTGAGATTTTCAACCCTGGTCCCTGCCAGGGTTGATTTCGATTCGGCTAGAGCATGCTACCCGGATCGGAACAGGGTTGAAATTTTAGAAGTGGGAAAAGGGTTGAAAAAAATCTCGGGGTTGGAACCGGTTCCGACCCCGAGATTATGGACAGTGTGAAAAGGCCTAATGTAGTCAAACATGAGGTATAAATGACCATTTGGAGTCATTACAAACCCAATATCTTTAAGTGATGATCTTGGTTAAACTTAATGCTCAATTGATAAATGGATTTCAATCTATAAAACACCTCCAATGAGTCACAGCCATACGACCTTTCAAAAATATTATCAGATTTCAACA
Source organism: Zoroaster sp. YZ-2022 (assembly GCA_029582265.1). NCBI lineage: Eukaryota > Metazoa > Echinodermata > Asteroidea > Forcipulatida > Zoroasteridae > Zoroaster > Zoroaster sp. YZ-2022. Next base: position 1,218,902 of record CM055837.1, read on the forward strand.
AATGAAATCTGAATATCTGGCATACTTATTGAAAGCTGGTGGTTATTCTCATCATACACAAGAAATACTTCGGCTAATATGACAAATAACAGTACAGTTACAAACCTACATTGTGTACATCATCTCGGGTTGAAAAACCAATGTCATCGAGTGAAAAGACTTAATTTCAGTCCTATCATTGTCCCCTGTCCCCTCGGGGAAATGGAACACTCTAGAAATAAGTTTTATCATGGCACTTATTGCATGGTCAATATTTGTATATCCGCCCAAAGGAATGATGGCTTGAGGTTTGCATACCACCTGATCTCCTTCTAGGGACAAATTATAATATACTCTCACTGCAATGAGAATATGAGAAAGTTACCAATCGGTAATGAAATTCTATCATAATTGTCCGTGGAGAATTCCCTCTTTCCAACTACAACATATATCCTGATCCTGAAAAGGAAAATCGAAACTGCGTGGCAATAAAAATATAAAAATGCCATCTCTCTGACATTTCAAGAAAAGAAATAATGGAAAGATCTAGAGATTTGAAGCCACTTTAGATAGTTACCACATTACTTTGAGAAATAAAGATATGTAAACAACCAAACAATTCAAGAAAACTGTATGGGAATACTTAAAACAATATTCTCTGAATTTTGTTTGACTTAGATTCTATTCAGCAAATAATGTGCTGATGGTCCCTTAGCAGTATTTTCTGACAAATGGCTCATGAAATTCATTCAGAGAATATGCCCTACTTGATGGTGTTTTCTTTCTAAAGTTAAATTTAACTTGGGTATGGATCACACTGCTAAAAGCACTCTTCTTTGCTCAGCTGTTTTCATGCAGCACATCTGGATTTGCGAGGAATCCAATTAGTATTTGAAATCCAGACTTTTCTAAAGATTGTAAAGACTACCTTCAACAGAACAAAACCTTTTTTTGACCTTGCACAGATTTTGTTCAACTACAGCCCTGACCATCCATCAGAATTTGATTGTCTGTTTTTATAACATTCCTTCAATCAGTATCATTTTCAAAATAAATTGTCTGAGGCTATTCCAATATGTATTAATTCTAGTAGTCTTATACATATATGTACATCTACCCTACTGTGCAATGAGAGGACTGGGGACTGCCAGCAAGGATTTCTCCAAGAAACCTTGAGACTATGAAATTAATCAGAGGAAGCAACATCCATCCTGACAAGCTAATGATGACGATGATGACGATGATGACAGTGATGACGGTGATGACGGTGATGACGGTGATGACGGTGATGACGGTGATGACGGTGATGACAGTGATGACGGTGATGACGGTGATGACGGTGATGATGACGATGATGATGATGATGACTGTGCAATGTAATATCACATCCACTCTGACAAGCTAATGATGACGATGATGACGGTGATGACGGTGATGACAGTGATGACAGTGATGACGGTGATGACAGTGATGACAGTGATGACGGTGATGACGGTGATGACGATGATGACGATGATGATGACTGTGCAATGTAATATCACATACCTTGCATGGTATTAAGGTGGTTTCCCACTGATACATTGCAGGTCTTACTAACCAGCTGTATTTGGCTTAGTACATTGGAATGGCCTCCATGCAATTGCACAAAGGCCCTTCTATGACTGCAAAATCAGTCAAAATGTTGATATACTTGCCAAGGTATATCTAGTACACTGAAAAAGTCAAACACCGTCAAACCTTACGTGTAGTAAGTACATTTACAGATCAAAATGAGTCAACCGTTTTTGACTGGTAAAAGCATTGTCTGGTATTGTTCAGGGTGGTCAAAATGACAGTAAAAACCAGTCAAAAATGCCCCTGTGTGCACATTTGGTTCAACAGTCAAAACAGTCAGTTGACTTGCATCTATATACTTGCCACAAAAGTTCTGTTACAGTAGGAGGTACATGTAAGGCTGTGCATTTTAGATTTTTTCAGGAACCAGATACCCGAAATTGGAAATCTTTGGATACCCGGGTACCCATAAACATACCCGGGTACCCATAAACATACCCGGGTACCCATAAACATACCCGGGTACCCATAAACATACCCGGGTACCCATAAACATACCCGGGTACCCATAAACATACCCGGGTACCCATAAACATACCCGGGTACCCATAAACATACCCGGGTACCCATAAACATACCCGGGTACCCATAAACAATTTTTTAAAAATACAAATACTTCTGAATGTATAAAATAACCAATATTGGGGTGTCGTGGCCGAGCGGTCTAGCTTACCGGATTCAAGTTCTGGTGTTAGCAACATAATGTGGGTTTGAATCACGGCCGTGACACTTGTGTCCTTGAGCAAGACACTTAACCATAATTGCTTCTCTCCACCCAGGGGTTAAATGGGTACCTGTGAAGGCAGAGTTGGTTTGCTCTATATGCGCTAGAAATGGCAGCAATTGAGCTGCATACTCCCCAGGGAGCTGAGATGGTTTCAGGAATGATTTATGAGCCTTATGAGCCTTATGAGCAGGGATAATAATATAATGCGCCTTGAGCACCACTTAGTTGGTGGATACGTGCGCTATATAAATCCACACATTATTATTATTTATTATTAATATGAACACAAGTTTCTCTTGTTTTATTGGAGTCATAATAAATGTGGGCTTACTGTAATAATTTCCTGCCTCTATATTAAAAACGACTCATAACATCCACATTTCCCACACACATTCCCCACACATACTTCTATTTGTGCGGCTTAAATGTTTAGTCAAAATTGCTAAAAAGTCGTTTACGGTTAAATGGAACCGAAAAATAGAATTGGGTAATGATAGTTTCGGTCGGGTATCTGGATACCCAGTGCAGCCTTAGTAGTAGAGTGAACAATAGTCTTTCTATATGCGATATACATAGATGTTCCAAATTGGCCTTGATTTAATACCAGAGGATTATCTGAAATATGATTAACTTCGCAGTGAAGCTTACAACGTTGACAATTAATATAGTATTTGAAATGATGCGTAATATACACTGACAGGCTGATAGCAATTAAAGATGGCTGATAGCAATTAAAGATGGCCGATGTTTAAAATTGTTCATGCATGTATAAGACAAGCATCGGTCTCTTATTCTTACAGGGATTTCTATCTCCAATTGTTTTTATAACCATCTGAATTTAATTCCTTTTTTTCATTGGCTTGTAAAATTAAAGTTGTGAAGGTTTTATTTTTGGTATTAATTTTGTTATAGGGTTAGGTAGATGGTTAAGGAGAGCTTCAACTAACATCAATATGGGTTGTATTTGTGGCTCAGATGCAAAAAACAATAGATTTTTGTTCTAATACACATAAATATTTCATATTTTTAACTTCTTACATGTAAGTTCTCATTAACCTCCTACTATAGCTGCACTTTAGTGGCAAGTTGCTATAGAGGTCAAAACCAGTCAACTGTCTGTTTTGACTGTTGACCCAAATGTGCACATAGGGGCATTTTTGACTGGTTTTACTGTCATTTTGACCACCCTGAATAATACAAGACAATACTTTTACCAGTCAAAAACGGTCGACTCATTTAACCTGTAAATGTACTTACTACACGTAAGGTTTGACAGTGTTCGACTTTTAAGTTGAACTAGATATATGTTGGCAAGTATTTTGACTGATTTTGACCCTTGCAATCACAGTAGGGTTAATTAAAGTAAAATATGCATAGCTAACTACACATTACTGTTAATCTCTTAAAACATAAATGTTTACTTTTACATGAATTTTACTTGGTGTAAAGTTGATGATGATATCAAACAGCCCATCAATATCATATTTCATTTTATTATAATTTTTTTTTTTTATTACATTTTACACTGGCAATCAGATTACATCAATTAAATATAAAACCAAAACCCTAAAAAAAAAAAAAAAATTCATTTTAAACAAAGCCAGTGAGTGGTAAGATAGAACAGGTTACCAGCACCTCTACAAGGCCATCCTACCACAAGAAACCCACTTAACATTATATACCTCGTTACACCCCCCCGCCCCCGTTTCTGTTTCAGGTGATATAATTTTAGTCGAAAATAATATGAAAAATTTATTTTCAGTACACATAAAGATGTGATCAGGTTAATGCTAAGTATTTATGGCAAGATCAATCACAATTTAATAAAGTCGGTATTTTATATGAATTTGATGAGATTTGTTCATATCATTGATCTCCGTGCCCGGCTTATTGGCTTTAGATAACATCTGGATATGATGTTGTCAGGAAATGAAATCTCCAGCCTAAATCAATACTGCTGATTATTAAATGAATTGCTTGGTAAACCTGTCATGGAAGAGTGGTCATCTACTGGAGACCAGGGATTTAGAATGTTGGTTCAAATCCTACCAAAGCCAGTCATGGTTCTTGTGTATCCATCCACCCAAGGACCCTCAGGGATGAGGGCCAAAGTCATGGTACAGCCAAGCCTTGGAGAAGCCCAGCCAGGCCCTGGCTTTGCCCAGGCCTATGATCCCCTAGCTGAGCTCAAAAGACCCTTTACTAACCCTAACTCTCGAGGCCCATTTGCTTACACATAACCTGAATCCTTCCTAACTCCCTAGGCCCATTTGCTTACACATAACCTGAATCCTCCCTAACTCCCTAGGCCCATTTGCTTACACATAACCTGAATCCTTCCTAACTCACTAGGCCCATTTGCTTACACATAACCTGAATCCTTCCTAACTCCCTAGGCCCATTTGCTTACACATAACCTGAATCCTTCCTAACTCCCTAGGCCCATTTGCTTACACATAACCTGAATCCTTCCTAACTCCCTAGGCCCATTTGCTTACATATAACCTGAATCCTTCCTAACTCCCTAGGCCCATTTGCTTACACATAACCTGAATCCTTCCTAACTCCCTAGGCCCATTTGCTTACACATAACCTGAATCCTTCCTAACTCCCTAGGCCCATTTGCTTACACATAACCTGAATCCTTCCTAACTCCCTAGGCCCATTTGCTTACACATAACCTGAATCCTTCCTAACTCCCTAGGCCCATTTGCTTACACATAACCTGAATCCTTCCTAACTCCCTAGGCCTGTTTGCTTACACATAACCTGAATCCTTCCTAACTCCCTAGGCCCATTTGCTTACACATAACCTGAATCCTTCCTAACTCCCTAGGCCCATTTGCTTACACATAACCTGAATCCTCCCTAACTCCCTAGGCCCATTTGCTTACACATAACCTGAATCCTTCCTAACTCCCTAGGCCCATTTGCTTACACATAACCTGAATCCTTCCTAACTCCCTAGGCCTGTTTGCTTACACATAACCTGAATCCTTCCTAACTCCCTAGGCCTATTTGCTTACACATAACCTGAATCCTTCCTAACTCTCGAGGCCCATTTGCTTACACATAACCTGAATCCTTCCTAACTCCCTAGGCCCATTTGCTTACACATAACCTGAATCCTTCCTAACTCCCTAGGCCTGTTTGCTTACACATAACCTGAATCCTTCCTAACTCCCTAGGCCTATTTGCTTACACATAACCTGAATCCTTCCTAACTCTCGAGGCCCATTTGCTTACACATAACCTGAATCCTTCCTAACTCCCTAGGCCCATTTGCTTACACATAACCTGAATCCTTCCTAACTCCCTAGGCCTGTTTGCTTACACATAACCTGAATCCTTCCTAACTCCCTAGGCCTATTTGCTTACACATAACCTGAATCCTTCCTAACTCTCGAGGCCCATTTGCTTACACATAACCTGAATCCTTCCTAACTCCCTAGGCCCATTTGCTTACACATAACCTGAATCCTTCCTAACTCCCTAGGCCTGTTTGCTTACACATAACCTGAATCCTTCCTAACTCCCTAGGCCTATTTGCTTACACATAACCTGAATCCTTCCTAACTCGAGGCCCATTTGCTTACACATAACCTGAATCCTTCCTAACTCCCTAGGCCCATTTGCTTACACATAACCTGAATCCTTCCTAACTCCCTAGGCCTGTTTGCTTACACATAACCTGAATCCTTCCTAACTCCCTAGGCCTATTTGCTTACACATAACCTGAATCCTTCCTAACTCTCGAGGCCCATTTGCTTACACATAACCTGAATCCTTCCTAACTCCCTAGGCCCATTTGCTTACACATAACCTGAATCCTTCCTAACTCCCTAGGCCTGTTTGCTTACACATAACCTGAATCCTTCCTAACTCCCTAGGCCTATTTGCTTACACATAACCTGAATCCTTCCTAACTCTCGAGGCCCATTTGCTTACACATAACCTGAATCCTTCCTAACTCCCTAGGCCCATTTGCTTACACATAACCTGAATCCTTCCTAACTCCCTAGGCCCATTTACTTACACATAACCTGAATCCTCCCTAACTCCCTAGGCCCATTTGCTTACACATAACCTGAATCCTTCCTAACTCCCTAGGCCCATTTGCTTACACATAACCTGAATCCTTTCTAACTCCCTAGGCCCATTTGCTTACACATAACCTGAATCCTTCCTAACTCCCTAGGCCCATTTGCTTACACATAACCTGAATCCTTCCTAACTCCCTAGGCCCATTTGCTTACACATAACCTGAATCCTCCAAAATACTTCAGAAGTAAAGCAAGCACATGACATGTATGCACACATGTGTTTCTAATCTGTGATACATGGCCAGGGACCCTCCCTGCATGCACGGAGCAATAAACAGTGTCCACTGACCCAAGCACTGACCTTGCAATCACTACAACAAAAATGGATGTACATGTACCATGGAAAGGCAAGTATGCCTAATAACCGCAATCCTCTAAAATCCTTCATTTTAGCAAAGAGGATTTTGGAGGATTAGGGAATGTTAGGGTTAATGAATAGATTGTTAACACAGACTTGACTGACACCTCAGCTGTCTTTTGTTCACAACTGCAGCCAGTATAATGAGCTGGGTTAGGCACTCCAGAAGCCCAGGTTATGTCAATTGGCAGGTTAGGAGGCCAGATAGCCTGGGCCTGGCCAGGCTTCTCAAAGGCTTGGCTGTACCACGACTTTAACCGTCCTCCCTTAATGTATTTCTTAAAGAGAAGATCTACATGTACATCATCAGTAATTAACCACTAACCAAATTATCAAATCAACAATTTATTCAATCTAAAAGTTTACTTGGAATATAGCTGGTAAAAGTATCAATTATACTGTACAATTATTCCATCTGTAAACAGCCTGTGCCGAGTACCAGGGTTCACAGGTATCCGACTGTTGAGTTCATGCAATACCCAGTCCCTTTTTTAATGGTTTGGGTACTCGAAACCCACTTTTAATATCTGATGTAACATTTCAGAAACTGAATGCCAATCTTAGATGAACATAGATCTTCCATGTTTATAATAAGGTTTCAGGTACTTTGTTTTATTTCATAACATTCATAACAAAAGGCCTAATAAATTCTGGGTTTTAAAAAATTATTATTATTTTTTTAACCAGTTCGCATCGGAGGCCGTGTATACACGCACATTTTTTTTGGGATAGCAGATCGGAGAGCGTCTAAACACGCCACAGGATTCTCGGGAATATTTGTATAGATTCCCGGTCGACGTGGCAACGAGCCATAAGCATACGGTGGAAGACGCGGTCTCCCCGGTCACGCTCTGGCGAGCACCATTGTTCGTGTTTGTGCGGTAAAAATAAACCCGCCACGGGGGTTCGGAAAAACTTTTTTATTCCCGGTGCGAACTGGTTAAGCATAATGGTAATGAACAAATGGAAATTTGTTAACACCGTCGTGTGCTGCATTAGGCTTAGGCCTATGCATCACATGAGGAATTATTGAGCGAAGCCACACGCAGATTCCCCACATTTTTGCGGGTACCTAGTAACGGAATCATTACAGCGGCCGGGTACCCGGTTCCAAAATTACTCATGGATGCTATCTTGACAGGCAATGACTAAACAATTGTGACCCGCTCTGGCAAAACCCGAAACTTCAGGGCATTTACCATAATGCGTAACAGCCATGAAAAGGTCAAAAACTGACCCCAGGGACCAGTTTGAGGGACCAGTTTTCACTTTTGACCAGTCACTTTTGAAAATTGGGTCCAAGTTTAGGGTTTTGCTAGAGTCACTTTAGTGCGTCAAGCACTTTAGTGCGTAGAAAAATTAAAACATTTGCAAAGCTAAAAAACAGATTCAAGATGGCTTCTATCGACATGAGTGCATCTGACCACACCAAGGCTATTGGGTTCAATTGGTTAAAAGGCAAAAATATTTAGATGAAGCTGAGGTATCCTTTCTTGGCCAAATGGTTTCAGAGAATGAATGATATGTTGGCTGGAAATTGTTATCAAGTGACCTGCTTAACCCGGATACTTCACATTTGATCTGCTCAATACCGGCTGCTAAATGATCTGTTGTACTTCCCGTGGGATCAGGTGGTTTCTTCACATATTTGCATTGGTACAATGAACCCTGTAATTAGCTGCATCTTAATGCAAGGACATGTATGCACACACGGTTTCTTTATATTGACCCAATACTGGCTTGAAACCAAGAGTGCTGAGCTGTAATTTTGGGGTAGATATGTGCATCCATATTTTATGAGGATTTGAAAGTACATACATGTACGTGTATGCACTAAAACCACTTTAAAAAGCCCTATTTTAGAAATGTGTACACTTTGGTAAAAGTTCTCCACATTCATACTTTATTAGGATGAAAATTATTCACAAAAACCAAATAACAATGACCTTAATTTATAAAGAACTGTGCACTTTTAGTAATTTATAAGTTAATTATGTCCATTCATATTTCAAGAGGTTCAGGTAATATGTATAAAAACCACTTAATAAATGCCCATATTGTGAGGTGTGTACATTTTAGATAAAAGTGAAATATGATGCATATTGTATGAGGTTCAACAAATTTGCGTCAAAACCACTTAATGAATTCCCTAATTTAGGTTAGTGCACAACTGGTACCATGCTGACACGGTTCAAGAAATGTGCATAAAAAAACACTTAATAATAATATTTGCCCTATTTCAGAGAAGCTAACTGTACTTTTGAATACAGTTCATTCTGTGTGTTCATATTTGTGACCCGCTCTGGCAAAACCCGAAACTTCTCGGCATTTACCATAATGCATAACAGCCATGAAAAGGTCAAAAACTGACCCCAGGGACCAGTTTGAGGGACCAGTTTTCACGTCACCATATAGAGCATTTTCTCTAGATTTTGATGGAAAAAGAAAAATCCTGAAATATTGTTGGGAACATTGTTAATTTTCACGTTAAAATTTGGGAGGTCACTTTTGAAAATTGGGTCCAAGTTTAGGGTTTTGCCAGAGCCAGTTACATATCATGAGAACCAAAGGACCGGGTACAGAAAATCTCTGCATATTTGTTTGTGTTTTTCTCTGAAATGAGAGCACTTTTTGACACATTTATATTTCAGGAAGATAAATATAATAATAATACACGTATCCTAGCAACTAGATCAAGGCACTGTACATTAATATCCCTGCTCATCAGGCTCATAAATCATTCCTGAAACCATCTCAGCTCATGGGGAGTATACAGCTCTATTGCTGCCATCTAGAGGACAAAACCTCCTGAACCTCCTGTATGTTTAATTCTGGAGGATTTACAGACTCTCCACATCCCTACAAACAAGAAACTAGAGGTTTGGACACAACACAGGCTACTTCTTTCTTTCCTTGGTGGCTACTTCTCTTCTTTCAAGAAAACCTTTAGGCAAAGGTTTCAGCTCTGACAATTTTGTGAGTTTATTGACGAGTTATGTATGGTCAACAGAGATCAGTTTCAACAAATACCGGGCACTGGGTACAATATGTTGGGGTAACAGGATTAAGCTAGTCCCCAGGCTAATCAGAAATGACTGTAGTATCCAATTATATTTTCAATTAGGAATAACATTGGAAAATAAGTGTTAGATTGCAGTGTATTGACTTGGGTCTCAGTAATGCTACTTGAGTTACAATCTGGCTTATATGAAAGTCAGATGTATCACAGAACTGTAATGATAATTTTAAGAAATATTATTATTTTTTTTTCCAGCAATGATAAACATTATGTATACAATGAATGTGGGCATCTTGTAGGATTTGTAAATCTTCCGATAAGTACAGGACAACGATCGGGCAAAATTTAAAACTCACACAGGCTAGTACTCTACAATCAGTGGGAACATTATTGCGACACTTAAAATCCAACCTTCCCAAGATGCAATGTTGTTGAATTCGCAGTCATTCAAAGATATGCTTAGCCAAAATCGGTTACAACACTTTGAAAAACAGCAATATCTATCGATATTGATTGCAATATTTAGTAACTTTAAGAAGCATTGAATTTCATGTGAAAAAACATTATCATGTTACAAAAGAACAGTATTTTATCTCACCAATGTTGTATTCATGACAAAACTGCATTCATTTTAATTTCCCTTCCATTCATTGGGTTACACAATACACACATATCTGTATGTAATTCCATCTAAGGCAACTTGAAAGTTGAAAGTTTCATTTCAATGTAATTTTATTAAAATTCCCAGTAAAGACGTGAACAAAAAAGATTTCCTGTAAACCCAAAACTCGAAAACAACAAACCTCTTCAAAACGACAATACCAGAAGAACAAACAAACACAAAGACACATATTTGAACACTTGTCAGCATCTTGTTCTTACCTCCACGGTGTCTTTGAGTACCCTGATGACACTTGCCCGATACCACAGACCGTCTTCCTGGAACTGTGCACATACTGCCTGACCAGTCTGCAGTGAATTTACCATCGGGGGAGCCTGTCTGATGGCATTCGCTGCCTGAAGTCTCTCCATCACCTTACGGAATGTCCCCACTGCAAAATTGTCAATATTAGACTGTTACAAATTCACATTCCTAAATGACATTTCTATAACCAAATTTGTTTTTTTCAGGTTATTATCAGGCAAACTTACACCAAATATATAAACCCTACTTTTTAAAGTGATTTAAACAATTTTTTTTACAAAAACTTATAGATTATAATACCTTCGCTAGCTTCTAGCCCAGATATGACACCATCAGTGCTGATGAAAGTAATCACTATGTCCAGTCGACCACTTGTTGGTAACGGCGGAGGTTGATACATTGGTATTTGATCACTTTGTGTGCTTACACCTTCCTCCATATCATTCTGGTAGATTGCTGATTTATTGTTCAACCCAACCTCAAAACGGTAAGGTTCATCGTGTGGGTTTGAGGTGGGGGCATTAGGGTTTGGTACAGTCGGCTGTTGGTGTGGTTGACCAGTGGGTGGGGATATATTGTCTGATTTCTTTGGACTATTTGTCAGAATCTTCTGATCGATAGTGGGTGGTTTGGTCACAGACTTTGGAGCACTTCGTCTGTTGAAAAAAAAATATAAAATTTTAAATAACAATTTTGTTTCAAGCTTCTGAAATAGTCACCCATTTCAGAAATAATGGCCAAATGGGAATTTCAAATCTGAAGCCATTTCAAAAGAAATACTCTTTTGAAGTCACCAAGTCTAGCAAATTCTTTATGTAAACATGAAATAACTATAACCAAGATGTTGATTTTCATAAGTGTGCTTTCCATCAAATGATAAGATGTAAATTACAGATGGGATTAAAACTCTCTCAGACTCGAGCTGACATGTGGTTTGGGATTTTGATCATTCCCTTCTTGATGTATTGTATGGGCTTTCCCTCAAAAGAATAACTCTGAGGTTTTCCTTCCACATTTAAAACAAATCTTTCTTCCTTGTATTTCTGAGGTGATAAAAGTAATAATCACCCCCTCCCCCACCGTCCCCACTGACAGGATACCCCAAAAAATCCAGTTGTATTTCTCATTCAGTGCAGAGATTGATCAAGCGCATTCACAGACAATTTTATTATCCTGAATCTACAATCTGCATTGCTCATTTCACCCTTTTTGTATGTACACCCATTCTCTGCTCTTTCCTTATCTAGTTATATCCTCCATAGGGTTTGTCTCTTTCAGAGGAAACACTCTATGATATTATTATTGCCAAGACATCTCAAGAGAGATCTTACTTGGACGGCAAGGCAAGACCCTTGTAGAGGAGTAATTTGGAGATGCTTCCAAAATCATCAATGTTGTCCTCTTCAATCTTCTCCTCGATTGAACGTTCATACAATAGATCAATAGGTAGAGACCCATTCGCTAGGTCACCCTGGGGAAAGAATAAAGTACAAATATTGTCAAGACCGTGTACAGTGACCTCCCATGTGACCAGAGAATGGTGTCCACATTAGACCAGTGACTGGACACAGGGTACATGCATGTATCAGAGATGCTACAGGCAGACCAAAACAAATCATGAAAGTAAACTTGTGCGAAGCGTAGCGAGCAAAGCGAGCGGAGCTGCCGCCCCTCACGGCGTGGGGTCCAGGGGCCCGCTTAAGGGCCCCTGGTGGGGTCCAGGTGCAACGCCCCTGGTGGGGGTCGAGGCGAATCTCAAGCTCCTGGGTTTCTAGGCTTAATAAACCCTTAGGAGGCCCTTCTAGAACATATATTTCACAGGATAAAACATACAAATTAAGACAGAAAATGCATGAGTTCAAGCTTTTTGGAAGTTAATTTTACCATTGCTTACCTGTTGCATAGAAGTAAAAGTTCATTTTTTTAGTTTTTTGGGTGCTGTCTGCTGCTCTGCATGCCTCTTTCTATTTGCAGTCTGCCTTATTACCATTTTTTATTTTTTTATTTTTTTATTTATTTTTATTTTTTTTATTTATTTTTTTTATTTTATTTTTTTTTATAATAATTTTTTTTCCGGAACTTTTCGGAGGTTTAAAAAAAAACCGGAATTCCGGAAAAATCCGGAAATGTAGCATCTCTGATGTATACAGTATGATACTGTATTTGATACCCATAGGATTAAGTCTGGTACCGTTCATACTGTGCCTTTGTTAAACCCCTCTATGACTGCAAGGGTCAAAATCAGTCAAAATGTTGATATGATTGTCAAGGTATATCTAGTGCACAATAGAAGTCAAACACTGTCAAACCTTACATGTAGTAAGTACGTGTACATTTACAGGTCAAAATGAGTCAACCGTTTTTTACTGGTAAAAGCATTGTCTGGTATTGTTGAGGGTGGTCAAAATGACAGTAAAACAATCAAAAATGCCCATGTCTGCACATTTGGGTCAACAGTCAAAACGGACACCCGACTGATTTTGACCACTATAGCTACTTGCCAAGAAAGCTCAGCTCAAGTAGGAGGGTTACTGGTTATTATTAATTGGTAGTCAAGAAGCAAGACAAATATGGACTCATTGGAATCAAATGGTCAGTTACCTTCTTCGCTATGACACACTCCAGATCAGACAACATGGCGGCCAGAAACTCACATGCTGTCTTGGTCCATTTCTGCTTGTCCCCCCCTGGCATGACATCAGCCAAATGGCACTGAATAGCAAAGGGTGGATCTTTTTGGAATTTCCCCAGCAGGGGGCGGATATTGTTGAGAGAGACCACTTCTGTGTTTCCATAATCAGTGAATAGAATCTAAAGGCAGAAGAGAAACACAAGGAGGGATTTTCAATTATACATCCAGAAAAAATAGAACAAATCCATCAGTTAGTGGCAATTTGAAATATGAAACACTAATAGGGGGAGAATCATCTGAAAGGGACAGTATCGTGGAGTGTCGTGGCCGAGCGGTCTAGCTTACCGGACTCATGTTCTGGTGTTAGCAGCAGAATGTGGGTTCAAAACCCGGCCGTAACACTTGTGTCCTTGAGCAAGATACTTAACCATAATTGCTTCTCTCCACCCAGGGGTTAAATGGGTACCTGTGAGGGCAGAGTTGGTTGATTAGCCCTATATGCACTGTAATGGCAGCAATTGAGCTGTATACTCCCCAGGGAGCTGAGATGGTTTCAGGAATGATTTATGAGCCTTATGAGCCTTATGAGCCTTATGAGCAGGGGTAATAATATAATGCGCCTTGAGCACCACTCAGATGGTGGATACGTGCGCTATATAAGTCCACACATTATTATTATTATTATTAGTATCGTCACGATCAGGGCATGGAATCGGTGTACTAGTTTAAGATGAACACAGTGATTGAAATTTACTGGCTCATTTATGCAGCAGCAACGGTAATGTGACTTTATCATGTGAAGTATTTATTTTCAGTCACTGGATTAATCAAAAACCAGCACTCCAATTTCATGCCCTGTTGATCATGACGATAATGTCCCTTTAACTATCACAGACATCATTTCACAGGAAGAAATCAATTATGCGTCTTGTTAAAGGACACAATTAAAACAATCGTTCTAGCAAAGATAATTCATAGCCACAATTCACAATCACATTCACGATATATGGGCTTTAGCGTGGATTTTAATCAAACTACAAGCCTTCAAGCCATAACCACTCGGTCAATGCTCTCAGATCTCAAATACGCATTGACAATGCCATGTAATGAATTAGCCTTCTCAACTGATCATTAATCTTACTTTACACTGAATAATATGAAGCATCCGTTACATACTTTATGACCAACTATGGCTGAAAGGGGTCGTTGTCACCTAGGGTACTCCCCAATGGTACCAAGGCAATCTACCCAGGCAGTTAAGAGGGCTTTTATGATTGCCTGGGTAGCTTTGGGGATCAAGAAGGCAACCCCTTCAGTCAAACTATAGATGCATAAAATACCAAGCATCACACACATGGATGGAGTATTATTTATGTACTGCTACAGTGGCACTAGACTTCTCTTGATGGTCAAACATCTACCGTAAATGAGCACAGCGAGTAAACAGGAATCTGTTTACCGATCGCTACAAGACTCTCTCTGGGCAGAAATTGTTGTGTCAATACATCTTTTGCATCACACTACAGAGAGAATCCATCAATTTGAAGCAATTTTATCTGAGAAATTCTGACGACAGATTTTGAGCACTTTGAGTTTTTTGGCGCTCTTAATGTTGAAATTTCATTACTCCATTTAATGCAGCATGATCATACATCAATTACACTTCACCCCACACAAATTGTACATTTTATGTGGAACTCCTAGATTTTATCTACTTTTTGTCCTCACCAGAATGGGAAAATATTTCAAGTTATAAAATAATTACAGAGAACTTTGATATAAATCACAGCAAATATGCAATATGCCGTGTTTTTTAATTTTTTTTTTAACCCTAACCACCTAGGTATTCTGGCTAGGAACCTTCCTGAATCGACCAAAATCCATCAGTGCACTTTTGGAAACATGCCCTTATCTTCAAAATGCACCATGCATTTTCGTTGATCTTTCATATTCAGCACTTATGGCCTGTACTTCTTGCCAGGTAGTAATTTTGCCCCATTTGAAGAGGTGAAAGTACCAGTTTACACAAACTTGCTGTCTGGCAACTTTTTTGTTAAACAAAAAACAACAAACATGTAAGACAGGTTTTTCGTTGTTTTGTCAAAAACGTGAGCTCCTGTGATGAAACCTTTATAAGTTAGTTTTAAGATATATTTCTTGAAAACTAGAGGGTTGAAATGAATGTATGATACCAAATACCAATGTTGTACATTCCCTTTATCCCTCCTACAATTTAACCCTCCTACAATCAGTGCAATTTTTGAAACAACCCATTCAGGCCACTTCAATCCATAAGCTGTTGCCAGTGGCCTCATATGGTTACCCTTCTGTGCACTGTCACACCACTGAGATTACAGGGTAAAGTGGTCTCCCATTGATACATTGCAGGCCATACTAATATGTTCAAACATATACAGTGGCCTTGGGTGACACAGTTGATTTTGTAAGATTACTTGGAAAGGACAGCAAGCTTGTACATGTATGTACTGAAGGTTGCTAAAGAACAGAATTTTGTGGATCTGAGTAAAAGTTGGTGAAAAACATACTAAAAATTTAGTGGATCGGAGTGGCCTCCATGTATAGGAGGGTTAATGTGTACTACTCAAAACAATTTAGGGAACACCGGATTTTAACATCAAATAGGTTTGAAATGTTCCATGAACCGGGATTTTCATTTGCAACCCCCTCTCTCTTTCAGTAGTCATGTCATGAAATGTGTAATCACTACATGCATCCTTTACCATGTGTTTCATTGTGCAGTTGCTTCTCATCAATTCTGTGAAACATTGTGTTTATCTGAAATAAATGATCTTGCTTTAACTGAGATTATTCCGGTGTTCCCTAAATTTTTTGAGTAGTATATTTATACAGAATATTGTCTACAAAATCAAAATGGAAAAAATAAAGCTACATGTTTTTGGGAGTTCTTACATTCATTTGACGTAATACAACATCAATTTAATACTTATTTAATGAAGAGAATTACTGCACAAAATTAACTTAATTTAGTTTGTTTTAAACGTAGTACCTTGAAATGGAATTAGTTAATGTAAAAAGATTCAGAATTTCAACAATTTGAAACTCAAAACTTTTGACAATTTAAACCCTCCTACTATTGTTGCATTTTAGTGGGAAGTTGCAACAGAGGTCAAAACCAGTCAACTGCCTGCATGTTTGACTGATTTTGACTGTCATTTTGACCACCCTGAACAATACCAGACAATGCTTTACCAGTCAAAAACGGTCGACTCATTTTGACCTGTAAATGTACTTACTACATGTAAGGTTTGACAGTGTTTGACTTTCAAGTGCACTAGATATACCTTGGCAAGTATGTTAACATTTTGACTGATTTGGACCCTTGTAGTAGTAGGAGGGTTTTAATCAATATAAGTTACTTTTCATGCAAACAGAAATAACACATAAATTTCTATATCTTCCTTTCCTCCTCCACACATATAAATTAAATAAGTCACAGATAAAGTAAAAGCAACGATATTAGACATATCATTAACATTTTGACTGAACATGGTTATTTTTCTTTCCCACGGTTTCAATCGTCCTACTTCCACTATGTCCGGTTCTATTTTGCAAGAACACAAAAACTACCTATATATGGTATCACAGAGAAATCTAGCTCTCTCTTTCCATTCCATGAGTATTATTGGCTGTCTTAAACGAGCCTCGCTGAAAATAACACAGAGTCACTTTATTTACCGGTACCCTTTTCTCATTGTTTGATGACTCACAAAGCGATGGTAAGAACTGATCGTCAATGATATTGGTGTCTGAATAAACTTGATACTTCTCTGATTGATAAGAGCCTTCCTCACAGGACCAGACCTAGCATTACAAAAGTTTGCATGCATCCTGCCAAACAAACGCACAATGCGTTTAATCTAACGGATCGTCTCAAGTTCTTCTCTTTACGAAAACCTGTTTTTAGTCATCAGCGACTGCCAAAGTTCCGTGAAATTTGAAACTACTGCTGTTTTCAAATAATTTGTTAAGAATGTTTATTTCTAAAACAGCATTACATTGCGGCCAGTACGGTAATAACAATAAAGTGCATGAAACCCTTAATTTATAACTCTTCCTATACAGGCATTTTTGTTTGATAAAAAGACCAGCACTTATTTACTGATTTCTCCTCATCAAAGTTTCATTTCATCTCAATTCTCCCAAAGAACCAATTTTCCAAAGCATCAATTTGACAATAAATGATACAAACCAATTCTTTTATTTGAGCTTCATACACGCAAATATTACACTACAAAAACCCTATTGAATGTTTTTTTTTAAATGGTGTTGTGCATTCACCGAATGGCAACCCAAATAAAATACAACTGTTACAATACTGTTATTATTGTAACCATTATCCTGAGTTAAAAACATTGAGAACTTACAGCGCATACAATATTTGAATCTACTTCAGTATCGAGAGTAATCTAAACTGTAAGATGACAATACAATCACAGCTGCCTAAGGGAAGGCTTAGGATCTTCTAAAAACCACTTATTTCAGTGGTTAGTAAAGACTCTGTGCAAACAGCATCCTCACAATCCAATTTAATAAGCAATGAGCTGTCCACGCTGTGCAACCTATCATGATGGAGATCTCTTTGATCACTCTACTAACTGGCCTATTTCAGTCTAGAGAGGGCGCTCTTACTAGAGTCCACAATGAGCTGTGTGGAATCAACACGGGGGCGAGCAGAACTCTTCTGGGGCCGATTTCACAAAACTCTTCTTATCTTAGGATCGATCCTAGGATTTAAGAAGAGTCCCAGCTGTAAGATCGATCTTACCTAAGATTAATCCTAAGATCGATTTCACAAAACGCGTCTTAAGCAAGACGCATCGAAAATATAATAAAGTCGTAAGCTATTTATTGAACGAGGCTAAATTTGCTCATGCGACTGCTATTTTATATTTATTTTACTACTCTAATGAAACGGCCGTCGGGACGTCATGCACTCAACACGATTCAAGATGACTGATTAGAGTTGACGTTGTACAACTTTTTGGCTCCAAACATTTTCATGATTTTGGGAAATGTCATCTGCAAACTCTAGTGCGTGAAATGACCAAATGACGGATATAATCATCTGTAGCGTGGTTACGCAATATATTTACACATATCAACACACTGACTAATGGTGGCGCTAAACAAAATTAAAACAAAACGCTTGCAGGTGGTATGCTATTAATGGCATTAATAATTGACGGTCGTTAGAACAATAAGAAATAAATTACTAACGTCCGTTTATTATATTCTATTTACCCGTGTTTCATGTTGTATTTGTTCACCAACCCTGTCTGGCAGTTGTATTATCCCCTGCCCCGTGAATCAGTATATACAGACAATTTCCTCGTCGTTCAAACTATCTAACGGATTCCGTCTGTCACGAAAGAGTCATTCTCTTCTTAACGCCCGTCTGGCTTCGTGGTCAGCCAACATGTAGCAGCGCCATTATTGCATCAAGCGGTCAGCAACGTACGTACAAATATAACACAAATGCATCAGCTAAGACGACCCATACACCGATCTTAAGTTAAGAAGGGTTTTGCCCCGTTGTCAAGGTAGTTAAACCCTTCTTATCTTTTGTGAAATCGTTCTTAGAACGCGTCACAAGTTAAGACAAGTTACTCTTCCTAACTCGAGATAAGACGCGTCTTAGTACTTTGTGAAATCGGCACCTGGACTCTTAATGGATGATTATGGCTCCATATGGTGTATAGAAAAGGGCACACAATGAACATTTTACACAAATTTGTTGCACCTAATTTGGCTCTCATCAGATTAAGTTGTATGTCTACATGTGTCTCAAAAATCCTTTTTTTTCTAAATGAAATTTTCCATTTAAAAAAAAAAAAAATTCTTTTGTTGTAAATTTTAGGTTTTTGTTAATGTATTTTTTTTAACTACTGAATTTCATGATTTTAGTGTATTTTTGCTCTTTCTAATGAAAATGTCATGGTTTTTACTACATAATTGTTATTTTTTAAATATTTATTTAATTTATTTTTTAAATTTTTTTTTTTAAATTCTAAATCTTTTTGTTCACTTATTCTATTACATCAAACAACATGTTTACATATCAATGTACCACTTGAAATCTGTGCACTTCTAAATCCAACATACTCAACACCAGAGCTAAACCATAACTTACCACAGCGTTGTCATCCGGCAGGACTGTCTTAATACGACCACGACACCATGCTCCTTCTCTGACAAGGAGGGCGCTGCAGAGATCCCTTTCCTGCCAAACTGTATCCTCCACAGTCTCAGACTGGTTGTAGGTTAACGTCATCGACTCTAATAAGCTGTCGGGACAATGGCAATGAATTGGGTTAGTATGAAATTACATTCTATCTGTAGATATTTGATCCATGTTCCCATTCTTAAAGGGGCAGTATCGTCACGATCAGAGCAGACTTTCAACAGGGCATGGAATCGATGTCCTAGTTTAAGATGAACACAGTGACCGGAAATTACTGGCTTATTTATGCAGCAGCAACGGTAATATGACCTTATTGTGTTGGGTATTATGGCAGTCACCGAGTTAAATAAAACTAGCACTCTGATTCCATACCCTGTTGATCGTAACGATACTATCCCTTTAAATAAGAGCAGTCAATGTTTAAAAACATGCTGTATGCTTGATCTAAAATCCAGAAAATTTGTTATATACTACTCAAAACAATTTAGGGAACAAAACAATTTAGGTAACACTGGATTTACTGCAAGAGGTGGTCACACCCATTACTGAAATGTTCCATGAACCGGGATTTTCATTTGCAACCCCCGCTCTCTTTCAGTAGTCATGTCATGAAATGTGTAATCACTACATGCATCCGTTACCATCTGTTTCATTGTGCAGTTGTTTCTCATCAATTCTGTGAAACATTGTGTTTATCTGAAATAAATGATCTTGCTTTAACTGAGATTATTCCGGTGTTCCCTAAATTGTTTTGAGTAGTATGAATATAAAAAATATTTGTAAAACTAAGACATACAATAAATTGTTTTCAATTCATATTCTTGGGCAAATCAACTTATTCATTGCAAAGTGGACCTTAAGTATTTATTTATTGATCCAGAATGCGGAACATTCTGCACAGTCTGTAGAAATAGACACTGACATAATTCCCTTCTGTATGTCCTCAGACAAACAACATATTTTCCCCATTTCATATAATTTATTAATTTCACAGATAAAAGTCCATAAAAACAGCAAAATAACATGAATTGCACAATATCAAAAGAGCGAACAACAGCCCCAAACCCAAACAAAGATAGTACCCCTGTACAATTGAAAAATAAAGTGAACAAAGTCACTGCCTGGTTGCTCTCCGAGTACCAAAACAAAATTATTTAAAAAAACCCAGAAAAACAACAAACTTTAAACAAGAAAAGACAACCTCCACAAAAACATCATACAGATTTGATCAGACGATAATATTTACTGCAAATAGGGCACAAAGAACTTCATTTATTGATCAAAAATTCAAGACATTCTGCAGAGTATATCTATTTTTGTGGTCTGGATAATGATGCCATTCTTCAGACTCTGCAGAATGAACAGAACACAAGAACTGACACTGAAATAATTGCCTTCTGTCTTCAGGCAAATAACATATATCTCCCTCCCATCACTGAGAATACAATAAAACCCCAGAATATTACAGAATATTATAGAATATAACAGAATATTACAGAATAGCTCTCTCACACTCTCATCTTATAGTCTTCCACCTACCTATCGAGTCCATCCTTCCCAGCTGTTGACAACTGAATGAAGATACACGCTGGTGACTCAACATGGCTGATATGAACTGCCGTGTATTGGCTTCTCAGCTTGGACGACAGCTGTGACTTTGTCGGGGAAGATGCGCTTTGATGTGCTATGACACTATTCCTCTTGGGGGTATGGGATGAGTTGTCTGGTTGGACATCAGTGTCTGAATTGGACGACGGAGCATCTTCATTTTTCAGCGTGTCGTCATCGGAGAAGTCAACATGGGGCATGTCAAAAATAATAGCTGCACTAACAGACCTAAAGGGTAAGATGTTCAACTCTTTTAGACAGACAGACAGACAGACAGACAGACAGACAGACAGAAAGCTAGACTCAGTTACAGAGACAGCTGGTGTGTTCGATATTTTCAGTATTTACAATGTACGTCTTGTTGCAGAAGCACCACTTGACCACATAATTATCCAAAAGCAATTAGGACTTGGGATCTGTTAGTTCAGTTGACCCTGATGAGCTAATGTTGGGTGATGAGGGTATTCTAGTGAAATTTGTTCCCATGAATGATTGTAAAATTCAAAATAAAATAAAAGCTAAACAGAAAGACAGAAAACAGACAAACAGGACAGAAGCATACCCTGGTCCTGTGCTCTGAGCTAAGCCTTTCTGTACCATCAGGGCATTGATGTTAATCTCTCGGCCCTGTCTGTCTTCAAGTAAAATGATCGTCAACCGTCCATTCTCAATGCCTTATAAGAAACAAAACAAAAGTTACAATAGGTTATAAGGAGATATTGAAACAATGTCCTCATACCAAGCTATCATTTCATTTGCATAGAGATACAAAGTAATGACATCATGTTAACAAAATCAGTGAACCATTTTGTAAATGTTGCATCATAGAACAGTAATGACACAAAGACTGTGTAGAATCAGACACCATGATGCCACAGGAATATAACATTCCAGTACTCCAACCTCAAATGTTATCCTATAATAAGTTTAAAATCCTCAATAAAATTACAAAATAACTTAATTTTTTCACAACAATACCTTTGATCGTTGCTCTTAAGGCTTTTGAGAGAACGATTTCTCCGAAGCCCTTTGTTTCCTCGGCTGTCCATCCCATCTCAGGGTCCTTTGGGCCAATGTCGGCTAGTGAGCAGGGCAAGGCCTAAAACCAGAATAAAAGGAATTTATGGTTGACAGCAAAAAAGGCAGGTCCCCTTTTATGTATTGAGAATCAGCATTATGATACATGTCTTGTATTCAGGGACTCTGACAAAAATGGGCCAATGTCGGCTAGTGAGCAGGGCAAGGCCTAAAACCAGAATAAAAGGAATTTATGGCTGACAGCAAAAAAGGCAGGTCCCCTTTTATGTATTGAGAATCAGCATTATGATACATGTCTTGTATTCAGGGACTCTGACAAAAATGGTCACAGCATGATGAAATTCTATCAAATTCAGGTTCACTTTGTCAAGACAGCATTGAGATGCGATCTTACCTGCACAGACAATTTGAGGAACTTTCTGGGAATCTTACGCAGCTCCGAGCAGTGGAGTCTCTCTAAGTTACCATAATCAACATATAAGACGTCTACTTGTTGGTTGCCAGGGAGACCTGTAATGTCATAAAAGGTAAGGAAAATCACTATTCATACAATTATGTCCTTGTGTTCTGGTGGCCGAGTCTTCAGAATGTGGGTTCGAAACCTAGCCAGGATTGTGGTGGTGCTTGTGTTCTTGAGCAAGACCCTTTACCATAAATTGCTTCTTTCCACCTAGTCGTATAAATGGAGCCCGTGTGGGTAGAGTTTGTTGTTTGCATGGAGCTTTATACTCTCCAGGGATGAATGATTTGAATTTGCCTGAAAACCAGATATTTACAAAACCCACTCAATAAATGCCATTTATTGTTATTATTAAAGAGAGACTCACCCACAATCTCAGCCCGTGACCACTGTTTGTCCTCGGAGAAGTTAGCTACACAGATTGACCCCACCTTAGGACATAGGATATTCCAGCGGTCATCAATCTTTTTATTGTAAGTATCCTGGAGGTCTTTCATCAGTTGAATAAGGTACTCACTATCCGGACCGATCTGTTCAGAAAATTGGGAAGAAAAATATTTGCATTTAGTGAAGAAAGAGTTTGGGATTACACAAGATTGCAATGGAAAAGCACAGTAAAAATTGACTTTTGATAAAGATCCTGTTAGGTTTGAAATGTCAGATCACTAAAGCCCCCCCCCCTCCCCAAAAAAAGTCTCCCCGCATTTTTTAGTTTTCTTTTTGTTTTTGCTAATTATACTTTGTGTATGGGAAATTTGGTTTTGTTCCTTATCATGTATTTCACTGGTTGGCAAAAAAAAAAGATTACCACAAAAAAATTAATTAAAAAAAGTGCGTCACCACACAGATTTTGAAGCTAACCTATGACCAGACACCGGAGACTTTGTTGGGTTTTTTTTTGGTCTAAGGAACATTTTGCAAATTAAAAAACATCTAAATATTTTCTGAAATGTGTTTATTATTAATCTACAAGTGTGTTTATTGTTAATTTACAAATGAATTTATTATTAATTTAAAAATGAGTTTATTATTAATTTACAAATGAGTTTATTATTAATTTACAAATGAGTTTATTATTAATTTACAAATGAGTTTATTATTAATTTACAAATGAGTTTATTATTAATTTACAAATGAGTTTATTATTAATTTACAAATGAGTTTATTATTAATTTACAAATGTGTTTATTATTAATTTACAAATGTGTTTATTTCGGCTAATCATTGGCTTGAGTTTTTGACAACATAATCTGCTTCCTATTCACTCTTATCTGAACCATGAACTAGCCTTGAGTTGGTGAAGCGTATGAATCTACAACTAACCTCCTGTGCACAGAAGCACCGAGGATCCTGGAAATGACTGACAGTCACCAAGACTTCTTCTGCCAAGACGGGCAGATCAGCTGGGATAAACTTGAGAGGAGGCCCTCTAGGGGTTGTGGCTATTGAGAGAAGGGAGAAACTTTATTAACTTTATTAAGTAAAAAATCCTGAAAACGGGTAGCAGGCCTGGGTCTCCCTTTGGTCTAGAGGACAAAGCCCCCTGAACCTCCTGGATGTTTAGCTGTGGAGAATTTACAGACTCTCCACATCCCCACAAACAAGAAACTAGAGGTTTGGAAACAATACAATTTCTTTCTTTCCTTGGTGGCTACTTCTCTTCTTTCAAGAAAGTTTTAAGGCAAAGGGAGATTAGTAAAAATCCTGAAATCATGAAAAATCCTGAGAAATCACATGCCTGAAATAACTAAGTTGCCTTGAGACCCTTGTAGAATTGACAGACTAAAAGTACATGGACCGAGGTTCTAGTATGGCTACATGATCAGTCCGACTGGGAGATTTGGTAAACTTGTTCCTTCTTGAAACTGGTCAAATTTGTGAAGCTTAATTAACCCCGACTCCCTAGGTATTTTTGCTAGGAACCATCACAAATCCTCCAAAATCTTTGACTTTGATCAATTTGGTACAGTGGCAAATGTAAAGCATCCATGGCTTGGCTATACACAGTCCTGAATCCAACAAAAGTAGCCGGTGGAGTTTGATGGATTTGGTACAGTGGCAAATGTAAAGCATCCATGGCTTGGCTATACACAGTCCTGAATCCAACAAAAGCAGCCGGTGGAGTTTGATGGATTTGGTATACATGGCTACATGCTCTATTCGCTGGGCTATACTGTGGAGTACTGAATCCATCAAAATCAGGCAAAACCAGGGGGGGGGGGGGTTGAAATTTGATGAAATTGGGGTAGTTGAGATAGAGTTAAGGTGTCTTTGTCATGTAAATTGTTTTGTGCATGTTTATTTTCTATTGTTTCTCACCCTGGGGGGTTGACAAGTATTTAGTGCCCCATACACGTATGTGGGGATATGGTAACTTCATATTTGACAATCCACATGGTATTAAATCCTGAAAAATGAGTAGCAGGCCTGGGTCTCCCTTTGGTCTAGAGGACAGAACCCCCTGAACCTCATGGATGTTTATTTTTGGAGGATTTTTAGACTCTCCACGTCCCCGAGGGTTAGGATGAGATGATACCTTCAGGTACTGAATCTGGAGACACAAAGCAGGCAAGTTCAAGAAAGACCAAGGCATCTCGTAAAGACATTGGCATGTCATCTTCGACCTCTTGTATGGGAGGCTTGTGAAGGTCAACATAGAGCGTTGCCCCCGAGTGACCGAGAATCTGTAAGAAATATCAGTGCGAAAATGGTATTGATAAGATCTTCATCAGAAAAAAAATATCAAGTGTAATTTTGGACGATTTCCCATAGATTTATGCATACGGAAACTAAAGAAGCCTGGCCATGAAAAAGATAGCAGCTGAATGACTCAGTCACACAACTGTATAAAAACAAAGCATGTGATTGAAGTCATAACAATTGTCATGGAAAGGTGTGACACGGGCCCAATTACATAGCGCTGCTTACCGGTAAGCAAATTTTCATGCTAACTATATATAGCAGACAAATTTGCTTAAGCATAAGCGTATTTCACAGGTTAGCTAGAACATTCAGAGTGGCACGTGTGCATTCACCATTTGTATTGTTGCATCACTCATTTGCTAGCAATAACAGCCAGCAAGTTAGCGTGCCTTTCTCTATGCTTAACGGTTAGCAGCGCTATGAAATGAAAAACGTACGGTAAGCAAAAAATCGGCTGGTAAGTGGCTCTATTAAATTGGGCCTTGATTGCATGGTGGAGTGCTGATATCATTTTGGTTTGCGGTAACACCATGTATTTATCTCAACTATTGCTAAGTGAGGTAACAGGTTCTGAAAAGAACCTTATCGCACAACTCGTATCTCGATGGTCGCTAAGTGAGATTATGGTTCAGGGGAGAACCAATATCGGGCAACTCGTTTCTCAACTATCGCTAAGTGAGAATGTGGTTCAGGAAGAACCATGGGGACTTTTCAGATCTGTCTGTCTTATTACCCTCATTAAGATGGATGAGGGACAACATACTCATTTTTAGCAGACAGGAATCCTAGTCACAGGGAAACATCATAATCATAGATTACTTACACTCATGTACACTGGCTTATCTCCAACCATCTTAGCAAATGATTGCACAGCTTCAATAGACCAGCGGCCAGACTACATAGAGAAACAAACAAGTCAAATCAAAAGTTTTGATTTCAAAATGTTTCCAACATGGAACAAATGTGATACAGTTAACTGTATCTATTTGAAATGTTTCAATAACTTCTCTTTTCATATGCTTCGTGTTCATGTTGGTTTGTAAAAGTTTGAAGGATAAGAAGACTTTTGTCTTGATCGATGTGTCATCAATAATACCGTTTTCATTCAGGAAATCATGACAGAATGTGAATGAGGCAAAGTAAACAATGGGCATTATCATTAGCTCTAGGGAAGATCTCCTTCTTCCGACATCTGCACTAGTAAGCAGGAGGTCGTGGGTTTGAATCCCGCCAGAGTCACATGTGAAGTTTCTTCCACAGACACTCGGAAAGCACCGAATATACAGTGCTATACACACGTCGGTGTAGGGCAAAAAGTGAATCAAAGATATCCCTCCATCACCCAGCTGGTCAAAACCCTCTTCCGACATCTGCACTAGTAAGCAGGAGGTCGTGGCTTTGAATCCTGCCAGAGTCACCTGTGAAGTTTCTTCCACAGACACTCGGAAAGCACCGAATATACAGTGCTATACACACGTCGGTGTAGGGCAAAAAGTGAATCAAAGATATCCCTCCATCACCCAGCTGGTCAAAACCCTCTTCCGACATCTGCACTAGTAAGCAGGAGGTCGTAGTTTCGAATCCCGCCCGAGTCGCCTGTGAAGTTTTTTCCACAGACACTCGGAAAGCACTGAGTATACAGTGCTATACACACGTCGGTGTAGGGCAAAAAGTGAATCAAAGATATCCCTCCATCACCTAGATGGTCAAAACCCTGAGGCTGCCCAAGAACGA
Source organism: Zoroaster sp. YZ-2022 (assembly GCA_029582265.1). Taxonomy (NCBI): domain Eukaryota; kingdom Metazoa; phylum Echinodermata; class Asteroidea; order Forcipulatida; family Zoroasteridae; genus Zoroaster; species Zoroaster sp. YZ-2022. The sequence goes on from CM055837.1 coordinate 1,246,025, forward strand.
CTTGGATTGTGCAACTGGGACGACCCAGCGAGACTGATAGACTGTGGAATCAGGCTGTATGGCATGGTCATAGGAAATCAGCGTGACATAACATAACTGTCTTTGTGGTAGATTGAGTGAGTGAAACAATGGACTCCTTTGTTGCAGGTATTGTGTTTACAAAGTAAATAAGTGTTTACTACATTGTGTTTACCTTTCGTGTAGGAACGATGTCTGTGAGTGAACAGCACACGGCCAAGTCTGGCATGTCAAGATGCTTAGTCTTAAGCTTACACAGTCTGTTCAAAATAAAAATACCACAGTTATCTCTTTTAATCATAAAAATCCATCAAGAAAAAATGATGTATTAAATTATTTGTATCTAATCAAAATCTACAACAGACCATGTATACACAGTGTTTGGGAGCCATTCTGAAAGAGTATTTTAATTGGAGACCAAACCATTTCTGTTAAAACTGGAAAAAAGACTGAATTTGCACAAACATTTCTGAAACCAAATCCACCTTTTGAAACTGAAAACTGTATCAAATAGAAAATCATTCAAATGTTTTGTAACATCACCATTTTCGGACAATATTTTCTTTTTACCACATCTCGTTTAAAAAAAAAATCAGATTCATGATGTTCTAGTTGTTTCTTTCTTTAAATCTCGGTTATGCAGTAATATTTTGATACTTTGACATTTAAGAGAGTGAATTACAGAATACTTACTTGGAGACTGATACCCATTCACTATTTCCATAATCTACATACATCACTTCTACTTTAGGTTCATCAATCTTGACCTTAGGTTTGACATCTGGCTTGACCTCCAACTTTACCGATGGCTTCACAATCTCCATCAATACATCCTGACTGAACTCAGAACTGGTTGCCGACCCGGCATCTGACTCGACCTCTGACTTCACATCTGATATTGCGTCGGCCTGAGTTCCCTCTTCCCTGCTACCCATGTCTGTCTGGGGTGGTGTGTGTGGTGAGGTTTGTTCTAGGATTTGTCTCGGGCTTAGCAGTGGGGTTTGGGTGGGTGTTTTCGGGGAGGTGACCTCTGGATCGGTGTCGACGATGGATTTGATGCGGGCTCGGTACCATGTCTTGTCAGTGTCGTACATGCAACCAACCAGAACACCTTGGAAATATTGAATAAGAAGGTTTTACAGCTACAAAACTACAAAACAATCATTCCAAGGTTCACATTCTCATCAGCAGTCTGCTAGATCTAACCACATCTGGCCAATATTTATGCTAAGCTTAACCTTTTGCTTAGCCATATGATGAAATTCAACCCCATCATGGAATGCTGATACACATAAGTTCTATATTTGAAAGAATTCTGTGGAAAGGTGATGACAATTTTAGCAAACAATTGAATCAAAGTTTTGTCCCAAATTGTTTAAAGAATGAGAAATAAACATATTTGTTGCATTATCTAGTACAAAAATTTGGTACTGGGTTTGAACTCCTATCATGCTTTCTTTCACTTACCTACACTAAGGTCTTGAGACAACCTCTGTGAGTGAATAAATGGTGCCAGGTTCAAACTCCTACAAAATGCATGTTTCTTTACCTACACTGGTCTTGAGGTAACCCGTTTTGCTCTGGCACTAACTGGTGCCAGGTTCGAACCCTACCATGTTTCCTTACCCACACTGGTCTTGAGGTAACCCGTTTTGCTCTGGCACTAACTGGTGCCAGGTTCGAACCCTACCATGTTTCCTTACCCACACTGGTCTTGAGGTAACCCGTTTTGCTCTGGCACTAACTGGTGCCAGGTTCGAACCCTACCATGTTTCCTTACCTACACTGAGATCTTTAGGTAATCTGTTCTGTTGCTTCACTAATCCACACTCTTTGTTAATCTTGACCATCATACTGCTGAGTTGTGATTGGTCAGATTCTCGTTGGATGTAGAAGCAGCAGGGATTACGAATGTGGGTTACACGTACCAGCTCTCTCCCAAGGACACCTATGGGAAAAAAGGCCATGTTTATATATGAACAATTATGATTGGTCGACATGATAGGTGATGAACATTTTCAATCAATAAGATACACTGTAATATACCAAACCAGATTTGACCATAGTTTCTGCCCACCGTTAACAACGCTGGAAATCATGGTCACGCAGAAGAAATCTTGCATGACTGTGTGTTTTACGTATTCACGCTTCGTGAGAGTTTTTCCTGCGCATATAAGAGGGCGTGGCATCAATAAGCCAATTGCAGGCTAGGTTGTCTCTTGTTTCAGGCGTTCATCAATTCATCATTAATCTAAACTTTGAGTACCTTTTCTTCTGGGTGACACTGAACTCCTTCTGAGTTTCGATTCCTTTCCTTTGTTTGTTTCACCACGAGGCGTTGTTTCGTCATTTTTCAGATGAGATAATGCAGCATTGCCTTTACCTTTTTATTTTAAAAAAAACATCAAATTGAAATCAAAATTGATTAACTGTAACCGTCGAGGCTTTTGTGCAAGTTACCTATTCAATCACTGTGCAGTAACGCGACCACCCAACCTTCGGACTTGGTTGGAATCGAGACACCCAGCCTCAAGCATGGCTGGTAGGCTTAACAGTCTTGAATCCATCACAATCCAAATAAACCAGCCACTGGATTTTTGATTGACTTGGGGGTAGTCATGAGTTAAGGATTGTCCCATTGACACACAGTATTCATGGTATTTTCAATAAAAGACACACAATTTATCATATTAGTGACAGAGCTTTAAGGAGATTTCCAAGACTATCTATCGCTTCATTATGGTAAACTAACAAAACACAAAACAAGACATTTGACTCAAATATAATCACCAGAATGATGTCGTTTGTGTTTCCCTCCCTGAGCTTCGTCTTTCAGAGTTCTTGGAGAAAGCGGTTCCTGCTTTACTACAATGCTTTTAGTTTTTTCTAAAAAATCAATAAAAAATCAAAGACACAATTGTGGATTCTTATTACAGGCAATTTCAAATCTTGGTCTGTGTCATGAAATGCCCATACTCCACAGATCTGATCTTCCAAATCTAATTATTCATAAAGGTTTTTGAAAAAGAAATTAACTTACTTAGATCTTTGTTTTTGACTCTGTCCTCTTTGTATGTGTGGATGGCGGAGGTAGCACAGATGTCGTCACTTATCTCTGGCGGTGTCCAGTCTTCTGGAAGATCAGAATCCGTCTTTAATTCCAATCTGTCATGGCAGAAACATAAAATAAGATCATGTTAATCACAGTCAGACAATATCACACCCTTAGGTTTAACTTAGGGGTGGGCAATTTGGGATGTGGTTTCTTACTGTGGTTCTGAGCAGACTTTGACATTTCCAAATGACATCATACTACTAACGACATCACTGCTGTATGTGAAATGACTCATCGGTTGTTGGTGCTCTACATTTGGCACGACGACATGACTCGGTAGATTCTGTGATGACTTGAGGAGATGAACAAGGTTAGCAATGTTGGTAGGTATCTTAGACTCATCTTCAAGAGCAGTCAATGCATCTGTAAAGATCATAAATTAAAATTTGTAATGACAATTTTTGAAATTCAGAAATTATTATTAATCACCTTGATAAAAAGCCAATGGACTAGTATTTATATGCTATAGAAAATCTAGTCAGCCAATAATTATCGGGCAAGCTCGGTGCCGAGGCTCAACAGCACTGAATATACAGTTCTGCACAAAGGCAGAAATTTGTATCATCATATATGTGACCATCCACCACAAAGGGGCTGTAAAGTCAAAAATTTCACATTTGGAGGTTCATACATGTATATTTTTGGAAAGAGTATATCATAAGGTTTAAAATGATACCAAACACAAGTCATTCCTATATTCCTACTTGAAGTTATGGTGTATCAAAGTCATTACACTAATTACTTACACTTTCATATAAACTTCATATAAACTTACATTTTGTACAGATTTATGAACTCATTGCCCGAAAGAAAACGTGGTTTTCATGATTTTTGAAATTGAATTCTGCAATTTTCAGAACTAAAGGAGAATATTTCAAACTTTTCATTTCTAAAAAAAAACCAAAATGGCCAACCGACTGATTTTTCATGCATTTCAAGCCGTACTGCTAAATCAACATGTGCGACTTTACAGCCCGTTCGTGGTGGACGGTCACATATATATATATATATATATATATATAAGGTGATCCTTTACTTATAGAAAATTTATTCTTGTTTAGGCCCCAAACAAAACTAGAGATTAGTGGCCATCGGACTTACCAATAATGGCTGACTCCATAACAGTAATGTTTCCCTCAATGTTTGTCATCATAACGGTGAGATACTGCCGTTGCTGAGCAGCGACGTTAACTATCTGTTCAAGCAATGTGTGCTCTCTGAAAAAGAAATTATAAAAAATCAGTCTTCAAAACAGAACACTTCAACCTCTTGGTACAATTTTGCACCGAGTTGACGGACCATTCAAAACCAGATAACTAGCTAGATAACTGTATGGGAAGAGTTATTCAGGAACTAAGACTAGTCTACAGAATGACTGCAGAATAATACAGAGCCTTACCTGAGTTGTAATACTGCATGTAGACGAGCAAATGAAGCTTTGACGATGTCTGCAACCTGCTCAAACTCCTTACGGACATCTCGTTTGGCATACTTGGTCATCTAACATGGTGTCAGCAATTGGATGTTAAAGGCAAAAACATCAGAAACGTTGATTGTTTACTCAAGAAAAACTTTGAACAAAAGGAATGAGTATATTGGGGAAAAGCCCTGAAGTGTGACGTAATATTCCCATGTTGTCATGGCGACTGGTTCTGCACAATCTTTGTTTTGTTATTATTCTATGATGCAACATGCACAAAATTTCACCTCACTACAACCTTACACAATGACATCATCACAATGACATCATCACAATGACATCATCACAATGACATCATCACAATGACATCATCACAATGACATCATCACAATGTCATGTCAAAGGTCAAACAATGAGGACACTGTGCGTATACATGAACCAATCCATTCCCTCCATCTGAGCGACGGTGCCATTCATTTCCTTATCCTGCTAGGTTCAAAACATAAGGCTACTATACAATTATGCATTTTAGAATCAATTACTGCTTACTGTTTATTATCGGTCTACAGTGTCTTTCTTACCTGTAGAGCATAATATTGATGTTTTAGTATTTCTTTGGCTGTCTCCAGGGCTGGGTTAAGTTCCTTGAATGCTTCCTTGTCCTGAAAAGATAGAATTATGGGTATTAATCATGCTACATGCAGCCATTTTGTCATATTCCCTGTATACAAGTAACAGAGAGGAATCATAATATAGGGGACCAGACTATTTGCTTTCCCAGACTCACATACTATTGGCCTATCATGTGAGTACACAGCCAATGAAGCAATGTCAAATCAAATCACTTGTAATAAACAATCAACCCACGGAAAACTATGAAAACAAAAAAATGCTGCACAAACTTCTAAACTTCTTGTCTAAATTGAGTGGTTTAGAAAACAGCCATTTCTGTTCAATAATTAATGCCAGTATACACTTTTGGTAAAATGTCTATATTATATAGCTGGAGAGAATATGAGACAATGAATAATACAAATTGAAATAATGGTAATGATGTTGAATTTTATTTCTTACGTACCTGATCAGAGAGTTGTACGATGTCATGACCTTTATGGGTCCCCATGAGGGCACAAAGAGCACAGATGGGTACTTTGTCATCTTGACAGAAGAATTCAAACTCTCTCTCATCATGTTCCTTGCATTCTCCACGTATCCTAGCAACCAGGAACATCAATGTAAGGAGAATGATAAACTGGGTCAGAGGTTACTCTTGGCTTTCATTACCAGTCCAAAGAACTAATAATGTGTTCATTTTAGTATTTCTTTATAACTTGTATTGTAGATATCATTATAACCCGAACCTCAATCAGAAACTGGCTACACACCGTGCTCAATACAACAGCAAGATCCATCCAACAAAAGATCTTTCGTTCTCAGCTCACTTCAACAAGGACAAACAAAGTTTTACTTCTGTTGCATTCTGTCACATTCAGCATGGTTAGGGATAAAGAAAAGTGCACAGTAGAGAATTGTTTGAGCTAACCCAATAATGTTAAATGTTATAGTGGTATTGTGTTGTACATAAATCTAATTTGAAAACTCACTTTACAGCAGCCAATGTAACAGCGTCATGTGTCATGAGAGATCGTGACCCATGGTGTATTTTGATGAAGCATGGCTCGCAGAGTATACTTTCACATTGTGGACATTCACAGGTAGACAAGGCACGTTGACAACTACTGCAAAGTTCTATGTCTCCTGAATTAAGGATGATTGTATGTCAATGTGAGTTACAGATGTAAGTTATTCAAAATAATAGCGTTTGAGCTCTGAGAAGAAACAACCGGCTCTTCTCAGAGCCATCACTTTTTCCAAAAAGAGATCATTACATGGTGTACCCGAAAGAACTCAAAAACAAAATATTTCTAGCTAAAATGTTTGTTGAAACAATTTTTGAATGCAATTGTTTTCTTTGCAATGATAAGACGTTACCTTTTAACTGTATTCCTTGGTAAGTGAGGTTGGACGGGGACTGCAACTTCACCTTCTGATCACTGAAAGGAATAAATACATTTTTATCAAATGTTTAGTTTTCTAGCTTGGACTTGATAGTTCTATTAAGAATTGGTAGATGCATAAGTTATGTTTTAAAAGAACATATACTCACAACATGTCAACAATATGCTTAGAGCTCCATGTAGCCAGCCCCAGAGCGTAGTAATTTGCAGGGAGCTGTACCACGCTGGCCTCCCCCAGTGGCATAGGTGAGATGACCTGACATGTGGGGCATGCTATGCTCGTCTTTAACACCTTCACCTGTTTGGTGATACATCCTTGGCAGAAGGTGTGGCCACATCGCAGGAGGAGGGGTTGAAGGTAACGATCGTTGGCTAGTAAGTTGGAAATAAATTATGGACTGTCTATTGTAATGTGTTTGTTTTAGAGAAGCATATCCCCAAAACTGGGTCAATAAAAAAAAGGCACCATAATTATCTAATACATATTTAAGCATGTTTTACCATGGTTTTGCTCGATCATAATGTGAATAATAAATATGGGTCCTACTAAAAACCGACAACTGACGACAACTCACGACAACTGACGACAACTCACAACAACACGTTCTAAATACACTGAAAACTCAAAAATAAAGTTTCAGTTTTTGAAAATGTGGTTTTAATTAGCAATAAAAAATGATTTTCTTCGCTGCAGTAGTATTGGCCACCATCTTGCTTGTGCAACGTAGATGACTGTACCATTATGTGAAAGGGTGAAAGTAAACTACAAAGCGGGTGACATCATAACGCGGGCTGTGTACGTGTGCCTGTGTCCCGCCGGCGCACAAAATTTATTTTCATGTACAATGGTTATAATTTTATAATGTTTGTAGTATATATTGTGTCCTGGTATTTATTTTGTAAAATATTAATATAAAGTGTATTATATTGACCTTGTAAGTTTTAACTATGTTTAGGCCGACTGGTTTAAATAAATTCAATAAATCCAAAATATAGTGAAAATGGTTGTACTTTTTAATATTTATTCTGCTTGTTTGTATTATTCTCGTGAATATTTACTAATCTGCGAATAAAGTTTGAACAAAATTAAAAGTCATGGTTGTTCTTGTGATGTTTTTGACCTACGGTAATGTAGTTTTCTGACAATGCAGACACAGTTACTTGTTGATTGAATAAGAAAACATAAATTTTGTCAAAAGTGTTTTATAAAGTGTAGACCAACTATCGTGACAGCTGTCATTCATACTTATTGGCGAAAATTAATTGCTCAGCAACAACACATAATAGGACCCTTTGATTCACCGATAAAGAACTACTTGATCACCACTGGGATGTCAATCATGATTAAGAGCTTCAGAAAACATTTACATTTTCTAAAAAATAATAATAAACAAATAAATAAATAAATAAAAAATAAATAAATAAACAAAAATAAATAAATAAAAATAAATAAAAATAAATATAAATAAATAAATATATAAATAAATAAATAAATATAAATAAACTTAACATTTTTTCCTGGCAGTGACAATACCAGACCTATAATACTTCACAAAAATTTATATAATGTTGTCTACATCTGTAAATATAATTATACATGATTGTAATTATATTGCAATTCATTGTTATTGTTTTACAATTTACACTCCATAAAAATACAACAAAAGACTTCCCCTCCTGCCTGGCATGGGCCGACAAAATTTGTTCACCCTTTGACATAATGGTACAGTCCTTTTGCATTGCGCAAGCAAGATGGCAGCCAATACTAACACGTTACTGCAGCGAAGAAAATCATTTTTTATTGCTAATTAAAACCACATTTTCAAAAACTGAACCTCGTTATGCATGCCACTGTCTCTTATAAACATATTTAAAACTTTATTTTTGAGTTTTCAGTGCATTTAGAACGTGTTAAATATCATTAAATAAACCACTAACTGACAAGAGAATCTGATTTCAAAGAACATAAAGAATATGTGTCAAAATGGGAGGGAAGAATGTCATATCCAACCGCCACTTTTTCTCGTTCATTATAACTAATAATGTAATCTTACCTGCTCAGTAAGGTGGAGAACATATAGATGATGATGGACATTATACTTTATATAATTTATTCCAGAATATTTGTTTAATGAAAAATCAAGCATTTTTGGTGTACGATGACTTCCTCAGTCTGAGCTTGTCAACTCGCCCATTAGTGACTGACACGGTCATTGTACATGTGCAGTGGCAACAATAATAGGATCCTTCTATTTTCTGAAGGGGAGGATTTTTTAGAAGGGAAATAAAGTCCGAAAACCATCATAAAAGTGGATTTTAAAGATAGTTTTCGCTTTCTGTACCCCCAACAATCGATAGAATCATTTTTAACTGGTTAGTGGTTGCAAAATAATTTTAAAAATTTTTTTAAAGTGGCGGTCAGATACATTCTTTCCAAATATTTTTTTAACTGGTAAGTGGTTGCAAAAAAAAAAAAAAAAAAACCTTACAAATTGGTGGTTGTAACTTGTATACGACATTCTTTCCAAATGGTCAAATATTACCCTACTCCCTGTGGCAGTATGGCAGTAGATACAATTGGCTAATTAATAAGCCAAATGATAATTGATATCTGGGTTTGGGAGTGATGTATATAGACAAAATTATAGTACCAGTACCCCCGCCCCCAACCTAAATACACCACACATCTAACTACCCCATCACAACTGCAACAGTTGATTATACCAATCAATAATAATACTAATAGTGTATTTCAACTTGGCTTATAGAGGGGATCAACCCCTCCAAGTTGAAGTAAACAACCAAGGAACTGACAATGCCTGGGCGGAGAGAAAAGGTTAACAAATAACAGTCATTGTCACACAACAAGTTAACAACTTCAACTTGTCACAAAATATTTACCAGGACCCTGGATTCCCCTGAAACTTCTGAAGCAATTTGGGCAGGTATGACCCCTAGTCTTCACTCCCTGCATACTCCACAGTGCAGCTTAATCGCAGAAATATTTTTTAAAGGGCTGAAAACCCTTTGTGAACTAAAAAATAGTTCTAACTTTGAAAAAAGTTTGAGTTTCGCCGACGGAAATCACATGTGTCGGTATGATGTCAATATGATACGCGCCACCAACGTTGAGCTATGGCGTATGATAAGAGGTCGAAGGTTATAGGGTCGAACGGAATAAACTACTGAATATTCATTAGTAGTTATAACAATAATGGTGCATGCAAAGGTCGTTGATCCATGGTAACGCCGATTGTGTGTACGTACGGCACGGCCGCGCCGCGCCGAACGACCTGCTATAATATACTATTACTATACTGTGGCTGTGTGTATTGCACACAGAGATGTGGGCAGTGAGTGAATGTAGTTTTTTCATCGAAACGAATAATCATTAAAAAAGGAGTAATTTTCCATAGATATTTAGGTTAACCGCGTTCCTGTTTGACCAGGAATAACAAGTTACCATCAAGATGACAGAAGTCATGCAAGAGCTTGTTTCAGATGCAAGGAAACACCGTTTTTCGACGATTCCAAATGTTACTGATGATGGTGAGTGGAAAAATAAAAAAACTATTTTTGCATTAATTATATCTTATGATCATGGTTATGGAGCCAATCCCCCAACCCCCAACCACTCACCACTCTTATTTTATAAGTTATATTGTACTTTTGACTTTACGTCTGTTTTACTTCAAAGGCAAAATTTCAAAATAATGATGACGAAGATTATCTAGCACAAGACCCCAGTATTATAAATATTAACAGGAAGAGGATGTTGACAAAGACTCGATCAAAGATAATATTATTTAGGGCCTAATAAATTATGATTTTACAATGATAATGATTATTTGTGGTCCTCTTTTATAAATGTTTATTTTCATGTAAGGTTAACCTAAGCGTCTAACTTACTTTATAATTTGTTGTTTGTTTTTATATCTTCATTTTCAGACGTCGTCAGTGTTTGGGAGAATGTCGCTGCTTTTGTTGAACGACACATGAATATGCAAAAGGTATAAAGATTAACACAGACAATATTTCTGTGATTCAGTCCTGAGGCAAAATTACAAATTAAATTAAGTAAACAATGCCTAAATTAGGCATTGTTTACTTTATTTAACTTGTAATCACTCTCTTTGTAAAAGGCCATAAATACATTCATACTTCCCATGCAAAAATCAAATGAAACACGTCAGACAACAACCTTTTTGATCAGAGAAAAAAAGGTAAAAAGGGTGTATTTTTAACCAGTGAAATACTTATGTACTGCCAAAAATTTAGGGATGTAGGCCTTTTGAAAAAAGGTTACTATGGGATGACCAAGTTTTCAAAACTTACCAGTGTTTTTCTTTATTTTACAAATTTTGAATTAAACGTTATCTTGTCTTTTTTGTCTTAATTAAAGGGAGTAAATATACCAGGTCTTGGAGTCTTTACATTCACACAGAAGAAACTGGACATTGGAAACAATAAGTTTATCCTTATCCAGCGACCAGTGTTTGTTCTGTCTGAGAAGTTTGCACAAACTCATAGACTCAACTATGCCAAACATTTTACATCAGGTAAGTAGATGTCTGTCATGATAATGTTTGTCATTTTTCTGTTTGTTTACTTGTCTGTTTGTTTTCTTGTCTGTTTGTTTACTTGTCTGTCTGTCTGTTTGTTTTTCACTGTTTGTCTCTTGGTTTGGTTGTTTGTTTTGATCTGTTTATTAATTTTGGTTTGTTTTCCTCATTCATTAATTTATTTATTTCTTCAATATTCAGGGCAAATTCCAATCATCCAACTCAACTTCTCCGTGCTGTCAGCAGAGAGTCCCTTTGACCGGGACACGGTGGAGCGCTGCGTGAAGGAAGTCCTTCTCTCTCTGTCGCGCTCAGTGCAATCCAAACGCAGCGTCGAATTCGTCTTTAATGGGATTGGACGTCTGGCCATACGTGATGGGAAGGTCAAGATGAAATTCTACAAAGATTTCTTGAACATGATGGATGGATCTGGTACCTTAGCTGAGGCTTTGAAAAATGTGAGTTATGAGAAAATACTTTATGGTCTGGATGTTGTTGCTATGGAGAAAACAAATTCTCTGGACGAGTTTGTTATTTCAGGAACAAAATACTTAAAAGTCAACCTCTCTATATTAGCTAGCTATATAAAATAATCTTTATATATTTTAATGTTTTTTCAGTATTTATGATGTGATATATTCAAGGATTGACTTTTAAGCAATTTACCTTTACAAAATATGTTCTGTTGATGTTGGACCTGAAATTATATATGTGTAACCTATACCAATAACCGTTCAAACTGCAGCCTTTACTTAATTATGGCAACACTGGGGTTACATTTTATAACCCCAGTTTATTAACCTTTTGTAGATACAAGATACAGCACTTTGTTTAATTGTTTTGGATTTTACAACCTGACAAACAAAGGGTCATTGTAAAGCAACAGTCATTGTTTACAACTCATTGTAAACAAACATGTAACTACATCTGTTTTTTGTACACAGAGACCAGACACAGCTGATTCTGTGTTATCAAGAGCATCTACTTACAGACCGTTGACAGGAAACACGCTTGTGTTGCCAAGGTAATAATAAACTTCAGACAGCTTGCATATGTATGTTTACAATGAACTATTTTAATCGCTCCCTTGTTGTCAAGTTGATTATATTGAATCCCTTTTATCAAAGTATTTTTAATTGCATTCGACTTTAAGACAATCAAAACATGGACTGAAATGTGATAACAAATACTTAATTTTATGTCCTGAACTTCACATTTTTGCTAGAATTAAACCAAAATTTAAGGAATTAATCCTGTTTGCAAGACAAAATATCAGAAATATTAAACAAAATGTTCTTAAAAATTTGATGAAATGTTTGCTGCAAAAAAAGTTTTAGAAAAACTGTTATTAAAGTTTAGATAAAATAAAACGTTTGTTTACTTAACCGACATCAACAAATATGTGTTTCAAATAATGTGTCATTGAGAAAGATAAAAGAACAACCACAATTGAATAATGTGAGTAAAAGACCAAAAAAGAAATACAAATTTTTGATATTAATTGTCATCTTTGGGATTTTCTCCTGCAGAATTTCACAAGGTTCTGGCAAAGATGGACTCATTCCTGAGAACGAGGAGCCAGTAGCCAAGAGAATGATGCCAACCATTGATGAGGACCATGAATATATGATGAGGGAGGAAGATATACAAGAAGATGAGGAGATGATGGAGGGGGCGGAGCCAGCAGAGGAGGAGGAGGAAGGTGAGATTGGGTTTCATGTGATCTGAGAAATCATTCAAATCATCCTAAAGGATATAACAAATCAAGGAAATTTAACATTTTGAAAAAAGGTCAGAAAGTGTGTGGAAAAGGACAACAAAATACTAATATTGTTTTAATCACAATTCAAAGACTATGCTTATAAAATCAAGACATGTTTAAATAGAAACAGATTCCTGTATTTCATTTTGAAATGTATAAAGAAATTTGTGTAGACAGTATGGATTCAAATAATCTTCATAAAAATGTTCCATCTTCTAAAAATAAAAACAAACTAAATGTAACATTTTATCCTGTCTTCTTCAGCATTGGAACCGGTCTCCAAGAAACAAGCCACCCCTTCACGTACTCCTTCCCGTCAAGTAGCCCCTACTGCCAAAGCAACTGGTATTAGTCTCATCGACGACCTCCTTCCACCAAGCCCCCCTCGTGGGATCAAAGGTAGTGGTGTAACCCCCTCTCCACCCAATAGCAAACCCCCTTCACCCAATGGGTATCTTCTACCACCCAAACTCAGAGCATCTGACAAACAGACGACATTCGCTGCCGAGATACAGAAAAGGGAGTACACCCCACCAGGAACAGCGTGTGGACACAGCGCTGGGCAGGAGTTATGTTATTTATGTCACCAACGCACCGTGAGGAACGTCCCGGTATCGTTTGAGGCGGAGAAGAAACGCAAAGAGCAGGAACAAGATCGTCTGTTACAGCAGTATCAACACTTGAAGGATACTGAAGCAATCATTAATGAACAGGTAAGAGTTTGTACCAGAAATTCACAAAGTTAATCTGGAATATAGATTTTTACTGAAACCTAACGGGGGAAACATATTTAGCCACAAATTATCTCAATTGACCAGACCTGCCAAAAGCAGGGCCCAAGAAGACAGAACTTATATTTTGTCCTTTCTGCAAATGTCTATCTTTCTCCTGAAGACAATCAGAGCACACATACTGAAACATCAAGTAAACTATCAAATATATTTCTTCTTGTGCTACTCTAAACTTAATATTTCCTAATTCTAGAAAAGATTCAAACCTTAGGTCAGAAATCTTTCTAGCCCCAAACATTTCATTTTTGATTTTTTTTGCACAGGCAGAGAATTTTGCAAACAGGCACCACTCACAAAAAATAGCAGCGTTTAATCTTGGTGTTAGTGAAGCTATCAAGAACAAAAAGAAGGAACGTCCTACAGAATTTCATGTAAGTTTATTTTTTAAGTTTCCTCAACATGGTTATAATTTCACTATGGAATAAACAATATACCTCAGTCTCGATCTCATAGAGACTTTCCTGAAATGTCAAGAAAGGAAATTAATTCAGCAGTCACCAAATTAACACAGCCTCAGAAGCCCACAAAGCCAAACAAACTATCTTCATAGTTCATCTTCAAGGATATCCACAAGGCTGAATTGTTTATCATCACAAACTTGTTATTTCCTCCTCAGAGATCTTACGTCTTCCAGCGCCGGTGTTTGACTCCGCCTCGTCACATCCAACAGGAGATGTATTCTGAAGATCTGGCCGAACAGGTCGAAGCCAAGATGGCTACCCGAGTGAACAGAAAACATGATAAGGAGTTCCTGGAGCGACTAGAGCAAGTACAACTTGCCGAAGAGTAAGTGGAGAGATCACAAGATCATGGACCAACTTTACAGAGCTGCTGAGCGGAACCTTTTGCTAAAAATGCATTTTTCTAAGCAATTTTGTATACATTGGCTGGTAACCAAAGAAATCCGCTAAGCAAATATTTTTGCTAAGCAATATAAAACAGCCTACCAGCTAAAATGCATACATTTTGTATGAAGGTTTGGCTGGTAACCAAAGAAATCTGCTTAGCAAAACATTCTGGTAAGCAATTTTGTTCTGCTTAGGAGCTCTGTAATTTACGCCATAATAATACAAATAATTTGTGGGGGTTTTGCATACAGTACATACCTCGGAGTATGAATGGGTACAGGGCCCAATTTCATGGCACTGCTTACTGCGGAATTCTGCGCTTACGGCGCATAGAATCACACGCTTTTTATGGCGCTGTAAGCGCAGAATTCTGTGGTAAGCAGCGGCATGAAATTGGGCCCAGATGTGAGGGTAGAGATGGTGATTGTGTTTGGTTAACCCTGTAACGCCAAAAGAGCTTGCATACATGGGTTGTATACTCCCAGGGAGATGAGAAATATTACAGGAGTGATATTGGCCCAGTGACCAGGGTTAATAATGTACAGCACATTGAGACATTACTGTGTGGAACGCACTAAGAATGATTAATTTTTATAAACCTGAAAAATTCTGTTCAGAATTTGAAGCAGTGAGCATTAACATCTCAGGAATTAATGATCCATTTTTCCTTTCAAGTGATTTTGGAAACAACTTTGCATGGACTGATTTTGTGGGTTGAATTTTTGTCCTTTTTTCAGGTTGGCTCTTCAGAGGGAACAGTACCTAAGAGACAAAGCAGCACAGACTGATATGTACCAGCGAGCTCTCTCTGCACAGGTAGGAAAAGTTTCCTCACAAATTCTCTGAAATCTCAGAATTGAAGGGGCTAAATCATCTTCTTCTTCAAGCACCTAAGGGTTCATTCTATCTCTCCATTAGCTTCTATTTTAACTTACACAAATTGCTTTCTTTTTTCTTCTAACATTTTCTGACTTTTTTCTCATTCTGTGAGTTCACTTGTTATTCTCCAGATGTATTTACATTTTGTCTGTGATCACACTTGTAGTTGACTTTTTGCAGTGAGGAAGACCAAGTTGAACTATTGTGTGAATTGTATAAACATAATCATAACTTTGTCTGATTTGATTGCTTGTTGTTTTTTGTTATATCACCAAAATACACCACCATTGTTTGAGAGATAGGGAATGGATGTCTGTCAGAAAAGAGAACAAAATCTGCTTTGAAAAGGATTTTGAATGGTTTCTTACTCTAACTTTAACATCTCATCTCTTTGAATCATCTTCTTCACCATCTTTCTCTCTGCACTCTTCATCTACCATCACTGCCTCCATGACTCCTCCTAAGATTCACATCAGAGATAGGCTAGCTAAGGCAGCTGAACTGGCTGCTGCAGACCAGTTAGGTTTCATAGATGTGTCTAGGTGTTCTCCTAGCCAAAGGGGGTTTATCAGCCCCCATCTCCTGGGTCCTTTGAGTCTCCCAGTACCCAAGATCATCCTTCCGTTCTCCAAGACGGAACCACTTAGGCTAAAGCTACCGGATCAGCGCACGGTAGAGTAATTTATAGTTGTAGGCTTTAGTTTTAGGCTTCCAATATAATTAAACTCACAATTTAGGAGTTGATAAGAAATTACAACTAGGGTGTTTGTACCCCCTAAACCTTTACAAAATTTAAATGTAGGGTTTTCCTGAAGATTTAGTATTCACTTCAAGTGTAACTTCAGGAAATTAAGGATTTAATCAAGAGAATAGGATAAGAAGTTAGGAACAAATTTCAAAAGTTGAAGTAAGCTACCTTATGAGTTATGGTTAGAAATTATGCAGAAATCAAGCTTTTTATATGTCTTTATTACTCGTTACTTTCATAAGCTTTATTAGTTAACAAAAAAACCCTCAAATTTATTAATGACCGACTTTTTCCCACGCTACAGGTCCGCTTTAAGCCCCTCCCACTGCCAGCAGCCGTGCCTGACTCCAAGGAGCCGATTTTTGGTAAAAATGATGCAACGAATGAACAGCTTGCCGATAAGCGTCGCCGTGCCATTGAGGTGTACAAGGAACAGTTGGGGGCATTAGAGCAATCAAGACGAGGGAAATTGCTAAATCATCTTCGGACACAGAGAGAAGAAACGGAGATTCTGGACAGGACAAGAAGAGAGTGAGTCTTTCCTTTTTGTTTGTTTTTAAATAAACTAAATTTTTTGGCATTAAAACAATTCGGTGTAGGACAAAAATTAAATCAATTGTTTATCACCCGAAGCAAGAATTTCATCAACATATAAATATCGTGGAATATAGGATTCTAACCAGCCAATCGTCATCAGTGGTAGAGAGGTTATAAGACATCTGCACTAGTAAGCAGGAGGTCGTGGGTTCAAATCCCATGCAAGTCGTATGTGAAGGTTTTTTTCACACGTCGGTGTAGGGCAAAAATTAAATCAATTGTTTATCACCCAACACAAGAATTTTATCAACCTATAAATTTTCACTCGAGTACATTTTTCTGTATACTCCATATTCCTGAAAAAGTACTTGACTACAAGGTTGTCTAAAAGTGCATACATTGCTACCCACTCTGTGTGAAGACGAAAATAAGAAAGAAGGGATTATGTTAGTCTGTTGTCTTCTTAACCTGAAACACATCTGTAATAATATACATTTTTTCCCTCACAGACTAATAGCTGACCGAGCGACCCGCTACAACGATGCCGTCCAAAACAGGAAATCACTTGAAGAAACTTGGAAGCAGGCTGCTAGTCTCAAACAAAGTCGAGAGGAGGAGCTGAAACTACGAGCTCAGAGTCCAGGTATCCTCATGCATGAACAGTGTGAGAAATATGACCGATGCGATCAATGCCAGCGTCGCCTTGGCAACTGCGGGGAATCTAACATTTGGAGCGAGTCTCGCTACATTCCAGGGTCTAGGTTGATGGTATAACACACAAGTATTTTACATTATATAGACTAGGCCATCACAAAATAAGTCTGAATGTCAGTGTCAAGTATTTTGCTTGAAGTTAAATCTGAGATTGGAAACTGATGTAAGGGATATTCCAATACAAAAATCACAATAAAAATAGTTTACAACTTCAGCATTGTGGGATCAAGAAAGATAGTCGTAATTGTTATCAAAACAATTATGAGAAAGTATTTTGCAAAACACAAAAGCCAGACTGAGGGAAGATAATTATAACTGGGCAATGCTTTTGACTTATTTTGTGGTGACCCATCATAAACCTTGTATTATTTATCAATATTTATCAATATTTATCCCACCAATTCTGATCATGTTGAAAGCAGAAATTAACCTCTGATCTAGTGAGTTATGTCTAAACAATCATACAAAGTTAAACGCTACTTTTTTTAATCTTCTACCAGTTCTGAATGTTTATTTTAACAAGGCACACAAGAACAACCAATAACAAATGTTTCCAAACCATTAAACTTAATATTTTGTACAAACTTTTTGATAACACTAATAAAATAAATTTCAGCATTTTGTTACACAAAAGCACATTTTTAATCAAAATAAATCTCGTTTTTCTATTTTGCATTTTAATATTTTTGTAAGAATGTATAAAAGTCATTGTAAATATCCATTCAAAATAATTGTAATTACACAAACTGAATCATTAATACTTTGATGTGCTTGTAGTCTGCCAATAATGTGAACACTAATGATACACTTACTTAAAATCAAAATTCAGATTGATCAAGGTTTTTAAATTCATCAAATAAAACAAACATTGTTTTTTCAAAAATATATTTCAAGTGAGAACTTCAAAATTCTTTTTACAATCATGCTCAAATAATTTCTTGATTGGAGGAGACCGTTAAACAGCTTTCAATCCAATTTATTATTATTATTTTTTCAAAAGGTTGCATTAAACCTTTGACAAATGTTTATCAGATTATCAAATGAACAAAATACATGTATTATCTAAAAACCAGGTGAAAAGTTAGTACAAGTATCAAGTACAAGTATCAATCATCCTGATAAACTATTTCATCTGAAGTATTTTCATCTTAGAGAAAACAGGAATTGTATGTAGTATTTACAAAAAGTTGCACAACAGCAACTTTTTGTGATAGATACAAATTTAAATAAAAAGAAGATTTTTCTAATGATTAGAAACTAAAGGATAGAAAAGAACGTCCATTACCAAATTACAATGTTGTACCTTCCCTTTAACCCTCCTATGGTTTGACGTTTCAAAACGTTTCAAAATCTGCTTACGGGCCAAAATGGCTATCAATTATTATGAACCCTTTAAAACCCTCCAGAATTTGTTGCTACTGAACAACCACACCTTTCAATACCCTTTGAAAGGTATTGAAACATTTCAACACCAGTTTGTTCAGAGAGTTGTTACACCTTTCGAAACCTTTCATAGGTCCCTTTTGTCAGACAGTTTTCTCACCTTTCAAAACCCTTCAGTACAGCAAACTTGAAAGGTTTTGAAAGGTCTGACAATTCTATGGCAAACTGCACTGTATATAGGAGGGTTAATTTCAAGTTACAAGTTTGAGAAAATGTCATATTGTTAATTAAATCTGAAATGCTACATTTGTATTTTATAAGTAGCATGGCTTAACAGGCAAATATATTTCAAATGTCACTATGTGCTTTGGAGCAAAATTGGCTACAAATGCATTTTATCATAATTTTCATTCTAAATTTACAAGATAAATATTATCAACTCAATGATATGAACAAATCTTGTTTTCAAAAAAAAAAAAAGGTTCCATTATTAGAATTTCAGGATTTATTTGTCTATTTTCATTTGTTATAAACAGCAGGGTCAGTGTGTATTTTAGTTTTTAACAAGTGCATGCATATGAAAATGTGCCATCATGTTACAGACAAGATATTTAAATATGTTTCTCTGTTATTGTTCTTCAAAGTAAATATTAATTTCATAAACCAAGTAATAAAGGTTTGACTGCATCAATGCCTTGAAACAATGTAGGCAAAGAATTATAAGTTTATTGTACCTTTATTTCATAATGATAATGTGAAAGACATAGCAGCTTGATGAGTCTTTAAGTAGTACTGGCTATACAATTTTCCTCCGTTGAGGAATATCAAATATTTCAAAAAATAAACTGTTGCAATACATAATGCGCCTTGAGCACCACTTATTTGGTGGATATGTGCGCTATATAAGTCCACACATTATTATTATTATTATTAGTTAAATAAGAAAATAGAATATACTTGCCTCTAAGACAATTAAATTTCACAAGGCACTAAAAAAATTAAAAATAATAATTCCCCTCTCAACATAGTATAGGTAGGCATACATTCCACTCTCTACATTCCCCAAATCTATCTCCTACTATTCTATCTCCCACTTTCTTAATGGATTCATCCATTCATCCCTGCATTCTCTTTCTCTCATCTTATTCTTTCTCAATCTCCCTCATCTACACTTCACTTCATCAGTTGATCTAGTCAAATCAAGCAAGCATGAGACAGGGGCCCTGTAATTTGAACATGTTACAGGCCTGTGATTTCTCAGGATTTTTCCTGATTTCAGGATTTTTTTACAAATCTCCCTTTGCATCAAAATTGTCTTGAAAGAAGAGAAGTACGGTAGCCACCAAGGAAAGAAAGAAGTAGCCTGTATTGTGTCCAAACCTCTAGTTTCTTGTTTGTGGGGATGTGGAGAGTCTGTAAATCCTCCAAAACTAAACATCCGGGAAGGTTCAGGGGGCTTTATCCTCTATAGACCAAAGGGAGACCCAGACCCGCTAACCATTTTTCAGGATTTTTTACTTTTGTCAAATCACACCCCTGGGCCTTTTTTTGCTGCACCCACCCACCACCTCCCTCCTTTAGAGCCACCCTGTCCATGCTTGCCCTTTCATTACTCACCTCACTTGTCTCGCATCTCCCCCTCCCCCATCATACCCTCCCTCCTGCATCAAACCTCACTCCTCCAGCCTCTGCCTGCCTATTTCCCTGTGTTAGTCTTACCCACTCTCAAATTAACCAACAAATTAACTAAGTACTGTGTTAATTTTATATAAAAAATTAATATATTCTCCCGAACATGATTCGACCATATATATATATATATATATATATATATATACCGAGTCAAAATGTCAAGTTGCAAAAACTACCTGTTCTCAAAAGAGAAAAATTCAACAGCGCTACCAAAAACCTTCAGTGCTACAAAAATAAACAATACAAAAATTTTCTATAATTCTTCTGAATATTAGTAAATTGTTACAACTCATCTTTTGACTCCGGTTGGTTGACCTCAACTGACCCTTCAATACTCGAACTGTTTATCAATTTCTTCAGAAGATGCTGCAGAGGAAATGATAGAAAACAAAATACTGGTTCAGCTTTCTCACGTCTCATTTTTCACATTCTGTATGGGAGACTTATAAGCTGTAGGTGACTTGATTAAGATTTGCTCATAATTCACGCAAACTTCATGATGTTGACCATAGTGAAAGGGTATCATTACATTGTCAATATCACAGGAAGTCGCTTTCGCATTTGCATCAAATATGCAGCGACCTTTACTGGTCCATTAACCCTAACCACCCTGAATCCATCAAAATCCATCAAAATCCATCCCCCTGTATTGGAAGATTTTGGCGGATTCAGGATACCTCCACATTGAGCATAGTGGTGGATTTTGATGGATTCAGGATTTCAATAGTTTTTAACTGCTTGGTCATGTTGGTTGATGGATTATAGTTACATGTACTGTATATGTTAGATTTTGATGGATTCTATGCAGCAACATACTATACAAATTTTCATGTGAGCATGGTATCCTGAATCCGCCAAAATCCACCAAAAATTTAGTGGTGGATTTTGGCGGATTCAGGATATGTCCAATATCTACACTGGCGGATTCTGATGGATTCAGGACACCAGCATTTTGTGTGTGACAAAATTGGTGGATTTTGGTGGATTCAGGATACTTTCTAGTAAAAATACCCAAGGGGTTAGGGTTAATATAATTCAGCCCTCGGGCTGCCATGTTTTGAATATCAAATAAAAAATAAAAAATAATTAACAATCTTCTCAATGATGGGCAAATGGTCAGAATAAGATGACCAATGGAAAAGGACCAATCACCTTATAATATAAAGACTGTATTACAAATACCATGGCCAATTATTTTATGAAATACTTCATTTGAAAAATATTAACTGCCTTTTAACAAAGACTGAACCGATTGCAAAAAATAAATAATCATAAAATACGCATAGGATTCATACAGAAATTGGACCTTAAATCTCAGGGGAAAAAAAAATCAACAGTTGATGGTTTATCATACCGCTTTTTGTTTCGCAACTTCTTCATCTATGACATCAATTAGCATCATCATCTTCTGCTCAATACTGACGAGAAAATGCTCATCCTCCTAAAAATGGAAGGAAAAAATAAGACATACGCTCACCATCAGGGAAAAGTTTCATAGCTGCTCACAGGTGGGACGTTACACTTTTGGTAAACTGCTTCTATGAGTATGCTTACTTTCTTGGAATCAAAATATGCATCAAACAACCAACTTCTGAGAAAATAGGTAAAACTTGTAGCTTTGCATGGTGAGGAGGATAAGCAAGACTAATTGCGGTGACACCATGTGAAATTCTCAATTGAGTAGTAATTAGTTCTGAAAAGAACTGGAGGTTCTGAGAAAATATTGACAATGCATTCAAATTTGTTGTATGCATTCTTATGTGGACCGGAGACATAACTTCTGAAGATTTTTGATATTATGAGACGAATAACTCCCTCTTCCTGAAATAGGTGCCTTTAAGACTTTGTGAAATATTTTGCTTTCTCAATTGAAGAAAGCAATTAAATATGTTTTGAAATTTCCCAGAACACCACCTTACCTCTTTAATTAGCACCTCAATATCATTCCGAGTTATTTTACCATCCTTGTTAGTGTCAATCAGCTCAAACATCTGTTGGGGAAATAAAAAAAATTTAAATACCGTTTAGGGATAATTGCGCAAGTTGGATGTGCTTGGTACACGTTAATGGTACAGATACAGTTTGGGCGTGACCAAAATTTTTGTAAAATTTTTGTAAAATTTTTGTTAAATTTTCATGCACAATGGTAAATTTATCAGGAGTCAAGATAATTAAGAACCATGGAAACTTTTAATAAAATACTTTTTTTGGAGGGTAACACCAATATTATATCCTGGTGTCCTATCAATGAATGTGATTACCTGGTGTCCAAGATCCAATGCCTCCTCATTCCAAAATCCCCTACGTAGGGTTGCCATCTTCTGTTATCCAAAATAAGAAAAATTTATATTACTTTAAAAGATCAAAACTTATCAAATCAATGCCTTTAATTAAAAATCCTTGATTTATTGTCTTACCGTTGCAAAAAGGTCAATGAACTCTCCCTCAGTAAATGATTCAACTTCCTTGTCTGCCAAAAACCTTATCATGCTTTCACTGCAACAAATCAGAACAAATTCATGAAATAAACTATTGATATGAAAGATCACATTTTGAAATAGAAAAGTTTGAAACCTTTTATAAAGATAAATCCTTTTTTTCCATAATTTTTAATTTGTTTTGTTTAAATCTGTCCACTTGTAGAATAAAGAGAGAAAATTATTTTCAAATAAGTTATTTTACAAAATAAATCCAGGGAATGGATAAATAATGGTTCTGAAATATCTCATTTGAAAAATTATTTACTTCCCTTGAGAAATGAAAATGAGTGTCAAAGTGTTTAAAATGTACAGAATAATGGTTAACACAAGTATTGGGTTTTGCCTATTTATGTGCAAGGTGAAATTCTCAAGTAAAAATGTTCAACTCACAGCGGATCACTGAAGAAATCTAATTCTGGTTGAATTTCTCTCTCTTTGTTCATTTTGTCCTCATCGTGGAAGGCAAAACTGACATCAGCCAGTGAGAGCCCAGGGTCAGGATATCCACACGTATCCGGGGTGGGGATTATGTTAGCGATGTGATTCCACCAGACATTGACAGCAATGTTACTACCAAATGAATTCACTTGATGCATCCTGAATTGGTGTCGAATAAAAAGGGGAGAAACATTTTGAAATTTCAATAGAGGGAAGGATATAAGAAACATTTTGTGATGCACCTACAACATGGAACAGCTTGAATATAAAAATAAAAAAATAAAAATTTAAATTTAAAAAATTAAAATCACAAAATGCCTTTTTTAGGGGGTTAGGGTTAAGACAGTTATAATAAAGAAAATACCATATTTTGCTCCAACATTTTCTCTGAAGCTGCAAGAGGGAAGGAAATCAAAGCCTCAAGGAACAGGCGATAAGAAACATTTTGTGATGTACCTACAACATGGAACAGCTTGAATATAAACAAAATCACAAAATGAAGAATTTTGAGGTAATTATGAAGAAAAAGACTGATAAATCAATACAATTAACCCTAAACCATGCTCCATGCAACAAGATGCAACAAATGTAAAAAATTGTTGTATCTTTTTGCCGTCAGCAGAGAACAAAAGAAACATTGTTCTAACTGTTGTATCTTGTTGCATTCAGCAGCCTAGTGCACACTTTTTGTTGCATTCAGCAGGGTGCATGTGAAATGCATTATTAAATAATAAAGAAAATAACATATTTTGCTCCAAAATTTTCTCTGAAACTGCAAGTTTTTCAGGGACCTTACTGACATAGCTCACACCATATGCTGCATTCAGAATATGCTCGATGGTTGCGCATGGAATTTTGTGATCATAAGAAGCATCTTACAATGCAAATATAAGCCATCTTTAAGGTAAGGCTCCATGCACTTCACACACCATTTGTAAGGGATGTAGATACAATCACCAGCCTCCATCTTAGCTTCAAAGAATTCTACATCTTGAAACTCTGGGTATTTATTGTAATCAACATGCTCAACGTCCACGCTGGA
Source organism: Zoroaster sp. YZ-2022 (assembly GCA_029582265.1). Taxonomy (NCBI): domain Eukaryota; kingdom Metazoa; phylum Echinodermata; class Asteroidea; order Forcipulatida; family Zoroasteridae; genus Zoroaster; species Zoroaster sp. YZ-2022. Next base: position 1,270,472 of record CM055837.1, read on the forward strand.
ATAACTTCCCTCAGGATGATCAAATAAAATCTACAAAATGAAATGAGTAATTATTATTCAGCATTATTCAGGATAAAAAAGTGGGAGGGGCATGAGAATAAAAGAGTGGGAGGGGCATGAGAATAAAAAAAAGGGATGGCATGAGGATCAAAAAGTGGGAGGGCATGAGGATCACAAAGTGGGAGGGGCATGAGGATCAAAAAGTGGGAGGGGCACGAGGATCAAAAAGTGGGAGGGCATGAGGATAAAAAATTGGGAGGGCATGAGGATAAAAAAGTGGGAGGGCATGAGGATCAAAAAGTGGGAGGGGCATGAGTGTCAAAAAGTGGGGGCACATATCTCCTTTTAACCCATCAATTTGAATTTGGACTCATATGTAACCTTTTGTGACTATTTACAATTTAACAAAAATAAAATTGAAAACTAAATGATAATATAAAATTAAATAAACAAACCTGGTGTCTGTATTTGGTGTAGTTGACAAAAAGCATATCTTTCTGGCCTCTGAATAAACAGTTGATGTTGTCGACGTCATCGTTGTGCAATACTGATTTGGTACCACCACTACTGAACCAAATCACCTAAGAATGAAAAAAGCACCGATAAAATCATTCATTATCATCAGTTGATTTGATTTTGGCCTTATACTGATGTATGAAGCACTGTATGCTCTGTGGAAAAAATAAAAAACAAAATAAATTGTTTATAACCCAACCCAAGAATTTCATTAATCTATACACTATCATCAACATCATCACAGATTATACACTAGCAGGGCATAGTAACACAAAGACAAAAGGAACAATTAATTTCAACTATCATACTTGTCATGATGGATCAGCCATGAATATTTAGTGAAAAAATAATAATAATAATTGTAAGTAAACATTGTCAAAAAATTATCATCAAGATCAGTCACTCTGACATTTTCTAATGAGCTTAAATGCTTCATGGTCTTTTGCAATTTCACATAGCAAAATGCTACAAAAAATATTCACAAGTTGCTACTCAAATCAAACATCCAGATTTGCTTTTCAAAATTAGCAAAATATATCCAAACAAAAAAATATCTGTCTAAAAAGATTGCTTTGCAAAATTTGTGAACGAAATCATTCCCTGGGCTTTTACTTACCGTATCAACCATATTTGCTGTGATGTTATCACAATTCAAAGGTGGGGGAATAAGAACGTCTTTCCTGAAAATGAAAACAAAATTGGGTAATGAATAGGACTAAGGGTAAGGACAATGGGGAATGTAAGAAACATGGATGTTATGGGGCGGGGCGGGGCGGGGCGGGGCGGGTCAGGGCAGGGCGGGCGGGGAGGGGAGGGGAGGAGGCAGGGTGCAGATTGATTATTGATACATGTACTTACTTTAAAAATTCTGGGACACCTGTGACAAGATACTCATCATGAATGTTGTACCTGTCGAGGAATTCAACAAATGGCATTCTCACTGATGGCATTTTCCTGTCCTCAACCTTTCGCATTTCCACATCAATTAGGTCTTGGGATTGGGGCAAGGTCCTGAAATAGTCATCACTCCATTTCTCAAAAGCGGGTGAACGCTTCGCCCCATGTCTGAAGACAACTGGGACAGATGGATAAACAAAGTTTTGGAAAAATTCAGTAGGAGAGGGAAATTGATCTAAGACTGTGATGGGGAGACGGATAGCTGCTGAGCCAAGTGGCATCATATGACCTGGCCTAGACGAAGGTGATGAAGAGGCGGTTTGATCTTGAACTAGGTGATGAGGTGATTCAACATCTTCAGCGAGGGAGAGATGTGATAAAAAGGTGAGAAAGGACATTAGCAACATCCTGGTCAGTGTCATCTTGTATGAGATCTTGTAGATTTCAAGAATATCTTGAAGATGTTGTGACCATTTGATGGTCTGTTAACTTGAGACACCAACACCAACACAACAGGAATCATAAGGATAAACGGAGTATGGTTATCTGGAAGAAGAATAAGATATCAATTAAAATCAATGGTGCAAAATCAATGGTGCAAAATCCTGGATGCAAAATTGTCCAGGGCTCTTAAATAGACCCCGCAAGTTCACCACTCCAGCATTTAACCCCCCCCCCCCCCACAATCTCATCTGAAACTTTTTTCTAAGTTAAAAAAAAAAGAATTAGATCTGCCCTAAAGTTAGTTCACTCAGTCACTTAGAAGTTAGACTGAATGTGCATTTACAAGGAAATAAGTTACCACATCATTCATTCAATCATTGTGACTATTAGTATATAGGCCTATTTTTAGTAGTGCTTGCTCCAGTCACGGAGGAAGGAACACAGTGAACTCCCCTTCTGAACTCAATCGCAAAGTTTCAACCATTCATTCGCTCACCACACCCGTACCCACCTACATCTACCTGCCAGTGTAGTGTGTAGCTCAGCCTCAGGTGCCCACAAGTATACGACTGCACTATATAGTTCCTGGCCTGCATACACTTAGCCTGCACTTACTTAGCCAGCATGCAGCTAGCTAGCTAGCTGCATGCCTTGCTATGTGCCTGATCGAAATTGAACGAACTTGAACGTCGAACTTAATCGTACATGTCACTCACACTGCGGTTACGAAAACACACACATACAGTACATGGACGTGCATGTACTGTACATACTATAATTTATACGATGGGCATTGGGATCGATACAGTGGATCGATATGGCATATCATCGAACGTCTCGCATATCGATCAGCATCAGCTGCGCACGCGCAACATGCAGTGCACGAACCACTAGCAATCCTTTACACCCTCTGGAAATTACATGGCTCTATTTTAAATATTTGTAATTCCTCCTCGTTTTATGGGTAAACTTGAGGATTTTAAACCATTCAAGGGCTATTACCACGTTATTATCAAGCAATTCATTAAATAAATTAAAATTAGAGATTAAACGAAACAAAACATGTAAAAGTAAATGCTTCGTAGACATTCTGTTTCCAGTGACTTATTACAGCATGCCGAAATGTACTTAAATATACGTATTTACTGCGCAGTCTCAGATCAGATCAGAGCCTTCACGATTTGCAAGTATGGCGGACGCTGGTTTCTTTCGGGTAAAAGACGTTTCTTTTTCAGTCGAAAAATTAATTATTATCATATTTTCATTATTTACGTCAAGGAAATTAAATTCTTATTAGTTAACGGTCATTTTGAGTTCATAAAAATGTCCGATCTGTGATGAATATTTGCGTAATTCGTCTTTCAAACGAGTATTGCTTATGATTAAATTGCACGTTAACCATGACCACACGGTAGCGGCCTATCCCTGCTATGTTAAGATCACAAATAGAGGGCGCTATGTGCCTATGTTGTTCATTTGGAAAAAGTGACCTCGCTAGCTTTACTTTAGCCTGTAACGTTAGTTACATGGTGTGCAAATTAAAACAATTTTTAGAATTATATGAACTGTTGCAATCACAATGATCACAGTCAACTCGCCCCAAAATAATTATTGATAAAGTTAAACTTCTCCAAAAATAGTAAAATGGGACAAACAGCAAACTGAAGAAAACGTTTTTTTAAATCGGCCAGTTAACCTTTGGCACTGTTGTCATATCAACTAGCCCTGATAGGACCCTATCTACAGTACACTTATGATAGAGTCCTGACCAAGAGTTCTTCCTGTTCATATACCTAGAGTTTGCACTGAATTTTCTCCCTTTTTTACCTGTCTTCGTTGGCTGAACCGAGGAAATGCAGGCACTGTAACTTCTTAACTGCCTCTTGGAGAAATGATTTTGGCTGAAAGGTGTCTAAAAAAAAAAGTATTTCTCAGAGCAACGGCCAATCTGTGTACAAACTTTTCATGCCGTTCATGCTGAATAATGTGCATGAGTGATGACCTTGGGGTCAGAACATCGATTGCGCGGCAGAACACGTCTCATTAAATCGCCTGCACTGTAAGTAAAGTCCTGTTGCCCTTGCGCAATTGATGTTCTGCTGCGCAATCGATGTACTGACCCCAAGGTCATCGCTCATGCCCATTATTCAGCATGAACGGCATGAAAAGTTTGTACACAGATTGGCCGTTGCTCTGAGAAATGTCTGGGAAATACTCTTTTTTTAGACACCTTTCAGCCAAAATCATTTCTCCAAGAGGCAGTTAAGAAGTTACAGTGCCTGCATTTCCTCGGTTCAGCCAACGAAGACAGGTAAAAAAGGGAGAAAATTCAGTGCAAACTTTACAGGTATACGAACAGGAAGAACTCTTGGTCAGGACTCTATCGTAAGTGTACTGTAGATAGGGTCCTATCAGGGCTACATATCAACCAATTGTTTAGTCGTCGTTAATGTAGCTCTAGCACAGCGTTGTTGATGTTTTCTAATGTGATTGTGATAAACCATCTTGTTTACATTTGTAGGGTACCAGTTATGATCAAGACAATCGTTTTGCTAACAAACAGAAGAAATTGATGAAAAACATGAAATTTGCACCATCACTTGAGAAGAAGGTAAGACAATTGAAATATATATCACGTTTTATCATCAGTTGTGAGTGTTGACTAATTATTACATGTATATCATTTCATTGAGAAAAATTTCGACAAATGCATCTAGAGATCATTTTTCTTGCTTTTCCACCAACGATGTATAAACAGTTTGATGAAAAACCTCATATCACATTTTTAAGTAAGCCTATGCTGTATGTATTCCTTGATTGTCATGAAGTATGAATACACATAATGACCTTTGACCTTTGACCCAGGTGACCACCAGCAAGATCAACTTGGATACCCTGAAACCATGGATCACTCAGAAAGTCACCGAGATGCTCGGAATCGAAGATGACGTCCTGATTGAGTTCATCTTCAACCAGTTGGAGGAAGAGGTAAACGGGTGTATTCTATAACAATTGGCCTTGGTGACTATTTGAGATAGATCGTAAGGAAGCAAACCTTTTCCTTGGGGGGTTGTAGATTTAGACGATCTTGTCGATGAAACGTCATGACTCAGATGACATCCAGGGAACAGCCAAGGTAACCAGTGTAATGAATGAACAGTTATTAAGACAAACAACAAAACAAGTCTTCAGTTTCTTGTCACAACTCAGCTTCAATGGCAATGTAAATCTAAAAACAATAATCACAGAGAATGTAGTATTTGAGGTTTTGCATGGTGGAGAAAGATGTTATTGAGTTCTTTTGGGTACAGAGAATGTCTTATATATAAAACATGTATACATGTATGCAAGAAAGATGCCATATAAAGTCAGAGTTACAAAAGCCACCAAAAGAAGAAGTACCAACGTGGGGTCTGGGATTGTGTCTTGGACCAGGAACCGGAGACTTTTTTGGCCTCATGTGTGTCTTCTTAAAGTTTGTTATTTCCACTTGAAGGGTGAAGGGTAACACAAATATTTGAAAGTAGAAGGCTGAAGCAGAAAATTATCTCATTTTGTACCAAAATAGTAAACATTTGAATTAAGTCATTGTTTTAGTCATTGAAAATGCTTATCATTTGTTTAGTACTGAACAGTTTTCAGTGGATGTTTCTGTAGAAAATAATATTTTGGACATTTGAAATAACCTTCTAGTTTCAAACAAAGAAGCTGTTCCAAATCAAATTTTGAATCTTGCGAAATGGGTAAGTTGCATTAACAATTTTTTTTAAATTTTTTGATGAAAACGCTTGCCTTCGTAGTTTGTCATATTTGCGATGAGGCTGGTACACTTGATGTAGTTATTTATAATGACCTTTGCAGTGCCTCGGCATGACATGTCTCAGTGAACAATTGTGCTGGTAAGTGGTCCAATTTCACAAAGAGGTAAGATTTGTCTTTTGGAGAGTTGGCATACTGACTGGTGTGTAGCAAAATCACCCAATGATTTATCATGTGCTTAGCAGCTAAGAAATGGCGAGTTTCAGCATTTTCTACCATCCTGGTTGTCAGTGCCTTAGTAATTCCATCATTATGGCTTCTGTGGCGGATGCCTGCGTTTGTTCTTAATTGCAGATGACAATTCTGGGCATCTACCTTTGTGCCTTGTAGTCAGAAACACAGAGTAGTGAATAAAAAATAAACATATAAGGACTGCAGAACCTGTATACAGTGAAGCTGCTATCACCTTGTTTTCAGTTCCTGTAATAATGCCCAATAATCCTTGCTCATTGCCAACATCTATTAAAAAATACAGAGGGACATCAGTTAAGTAAGACTAATTGCGGTGACACCATGTGAATTCTTTTGAGTAGTAATTATTTCTGAAAAGAACTGGAGGTTACAACTTGACGTTTCGATCAGTATGTTCTGATAGTCCTCAGGAGTCCATCAGTTAGAATCTCGTTGCCAGTAGAAACAAGCAGAAACTCTGATGCCTACCAAAAGACGAGGGTAAGAAATGAAAATTTAAAAAAAGGAACAACAGAAAGTGAACTCATCATGTATTCACCAATGAGCAGAAGACAGAAGGTTGACGTAAGGTTTGTTTTAGATATTTTGTTTCCACTGTCGCTGTGAATGTTTTCAAGAGGTGAGGGCTATATAACATTTTTTTCATTTCCCCATTGTCCATTTGATTAAACAGTAAGTAGTAGGTAAGTGAAAATTACGATCCTGTTTTGAAGATCAAGACTGCTGTAAGTATTTTACATTTTATATTTTCATGAATTGTTTTACATTCTGCATTCATCAACAAGGAACTTCAAGAATACTTCTCAAGATGATTGATTCAGTGCTGATTTGTAAGTTTAACTGCAATTTTTTTATTACCGTAGAATGAACTCCCTAAGGATTAGGTTTGCTTCCACGTGATGTAGATTGTGTCTTTAAAAATTATCAAATAAAATGTGTTAGGCCAAACATTTTTGGTTTCTGATTCCCATACATTTCATCGTCAGACCAGGAATTTGTTGTCCAAATTGTGTTTAAGAAATTTCACATTATGGTGGTCGGAAACAAGCCACATCGCACTCTGCTTTTGAAGTCAAGCTCCTACCAGAAACTTGTTTTTATTTTTGGCCTAACAGAATGTTTTTGAAAGAAGGATATCCATGGCATTCATTCTTAGAGGGTGAAGAAATCTCTTTGAAACATCGTGTGGTCAATTATGCTTTAAAAACCTGATGCCCTGGTAACTTTCTGTTCAAGAACAACAACAACTCCTTAAAAGATTTACATTATTTTAACTCCAGCAAGACGTACAGGAAGAAATAACAACTTCTAATAATCAAAGTTGTTGCAATTCTTGCACTTTTGATGGTACTTGCTATTATTCAGTTTCTGGCAGTGTTATGCCACAACAGACACAATCTTATCACATTAAGAAAACAAATTTGCCATTTAAGACACAGAAGTTCTCCAGAATTTGTGATAGAAGGACCATTCGATCCACAGACAAAACAGCAAAATAAAATGTTTGCGTTGGATGGTCTCTTTAACAAATTGATTGGCTCTGATTAAACTGCAACTTCTGCATCAGAATGTCTTAAAACGTTAACCTTAAGATCTGTTTGCTAGTCACCGCTGTTCAAAATGCTCTGCAGGCGACATGTGGTTTGGGCGCATGCGCGAGAATTTTGAAAGGTCATACAAAAATGCATATTCATAACGTGACCTTTACTTTTTTTTCCGTCGCGGAGTTCTTTGATAAAAACGCCTGTTACATACTGAAAATTAATTTCAAAGAGAATTTTTAACCAATAGGATTAGAAAGAATATGTCGTCTGCAAATATTGAACTAACATTACAGCAATATGGGCAAACGCGCGAATTTCCTTGAAGTTTTTTTGTGCACAACTCTGGCCCTTGACAAGAGCACGCATGCTGAAAAAGGTAATATTTCAACGCGGATTTTCTTCCTGAAGATGAATTTTCCCTGAGACATAAAAAGTATGATAGGTGAAAGAACTCTTATTTTAACTAATTATTACTTTGTTATTTCAGCAAACCTAGTAGCTAACTTTTAAACGGTGGGATTTCCTGCATGCTTTAGCGTTGTTAAACAAAAGATTTCTGGGAACCCGTTACGGTTTTGGGATGACATCATTGTGTATGCGTGTGCATATACACACACGGATTAGATTGTGGGCATTTTCATTGTAAGGGGTTAAATAATTTTTAATAACGTTAGAATATTTAAAAAACGGGAATGATTTGAGTTTATAAGCCAATATAAACCAATATTTAATACATATATTCTGTTCACTCTTCCATTTTAAATTAATTTAAGGATTTTGTCCTTTCTATGCACTCCAAATCCATTATTTAAACAGCGAAGATGTAATCAATAGCAACATTTCACCTTTTTTGAATTGCTGCCCAGAGGCCGTTACTTGGGTTTGCTCAGGTATAATCACCATGAAACTGTTCTTCGTGAGTTTAACTACCCTCCTATGCTTGATTTTTCAAGAAAAAAATTCACGAAAGACGTACAATAACGTCAAAAATGGACCAATAATTAGCTTTTCTCGATCTGTAAAATTTAACGGATGCTCAATATTTGATGCACATTGAAGACGCTTTTTACACTTCGCGGGTTTCGATGAATTCACCCAGAAACGTGTCATCTTGTAAAGCCATGAATGTAGATTGATGTGTGATCTTTGTTCATTGAGGTCATTTGGCATTTGCACTCACTTTGATCGTACACCTCCAGTCGATTTGCCAAATTTCAAAAGACGCGACCTTGTTTAAAGTTGGTGAAACAACACCAATAGAGGGCGCTATACAGAGCAGAAAAAGGCGCATGCGCACAAACCTCTTGTCGCTCTGCATGCAGCGGTGTAGTGTAGAAAGGCTTCTTAATGTACTACCCATCTCATCTCTCACGTTCAGATGTATGTAATAAATTCTCCCAACTCTATAAGATGACGTTGATAAAGAAACAGGCTCGTTGGATCGTTGCTCGTCATGGCTGGTGGACAACAACTGTTGTGTCATGCCGGCTTAACGGCCTATGGAAGATTGACGGTACAACCCACTTTGTTGAGAGATTTATAGACCAAAATTTAAATGAAATGGTTTGGTTTGTATTAAGTAGTGTGTGTAAAGTGTTATTTTCCTCCATTTTGAATACATGCATATCCCTTTTCCTACAATATAATCTTTCTCGAGTACAGGACCAATAATTTTGCTTAACAGAATTGACAACTAGCCAATATTGGTATTTATTGTGAGGGGTTTTTGGTTGTATGATCAGTTCAACAGGATGTACCTGTGTTACATATCAGTGATTAAAGGCAGTATACACTTCTGGTAAAATGTCTGTAAATACATCCAGCTTCATAAGAATCAAGTATTAAGGGGACATGATCAACATGACATGGAATCAAAGTGCTAATTTTAGATTAACTCTCAATAATAAAAATCCCACATGATAAGGTCATATTACTGCTGCAGCTACATATATGAGCCGGTAATTTTCAGCCACTGTGTTCATCTTAAACTAGGACACCGATTCCATGCCCTGTTGAAAGTCTGCTCTGATCATGACGATACTGTCCCTTTAATTGTGTTTAATTGTTTCGTTACCAAGAAAATAGTGAAAATGCATTTAGATTGTTCGTATTCATTCCAAAGTGGAATTTCTGTCTTGGGGTGACAGAAATTCATTCTGGGAATTATTTTACTAGTTCTGCTTAATTGAAAGCACGGAGTCAGAAATATTTCAAGAAATGTTTGATACAATCATCAATTTTACACCAAGTAAGTCTCATGTCAAACTGTGCTCATTTACATTGTATAATGCTTTAAGTTCCAACAACAGCTTTGATAAGTGGTTGAAGGAAAAGGCACTAACTGACTTGCATATTCATCCATGAAATGACTTCAGTGACAGCAATTTCCATAGTGACCAATACACTCATAATACAATTGTACATGACTTTCTAAAGGAAGTCATAGAAGAAAGAGCGCACTCTGTTGATCTTAAGTCTACACGTTGTCCTTGCTCTCGGTGGTTCTAATTGCCTCTGTTTCATTCTCACAGAATCCCAACCCTAAGACGATGCAGATTAATCTGACTGGATTCCTGAATGCCAAGAATGCCATGAGATTCATGGGTGAGCTATGGGAGCTCTTGACAAGTGCTCAAGAGAACATCGCCGGCATCCCAGCTGCCTTCTTGGAACAGAAGAAGGAAGAGATCAAGAAGAGACAGGTAGCTACACTTAAAAAAGCTGCCATGTTGGTGTTTAAATACACAAGTCTATAGAAGATCAAAATGAGGCTTGCATCTTTAATGGACTGGTGCCGTTCAAACAAGGATTTGTTTCATGTGGATTTTAGATTAAGGTTTGGGAACCAGACACACATGCACACAGAAAAATTATGGTCCGTTTAAGGAGAGAAAACATTGACTGCTCCTGTATGAGCAGGAAAGTATAAATCTCATCTTTAATTTGGATAGATTGAACTGCATTCGTGTGATAACATGAGTTTTTTATTTATTTGTTTATTTTTATTATGTTTTGTACATTTATTTTATTATTTAATTTTTTTATATTTTTTAAACAGCTGGAGCAGGAACGCATTCAGACAGGACTGAAACAACTACAAGATAAAGAGGAGAAAGAGAAGAAGGAATCTTCAAGAAGTCGTCACAGCAGTGACGTGGAAGAAGACGGAGACAGAGATCGGAAGGACAGGAGGAGCAGAGACAAGAAAGACAGCGACGGAATGAACGGAGGAGGAGACCGTGGAAGATCTGGTTCCAAGACTCCCGACAAGAAGTAATTCATGTGTTTGTTTCTCGGGGGTTAAGTGTATGTGCCAGGATTTGAAAATAGGGTGCTCAATTTGTTACTCATTCAAATTGCTGGAGGAAGTGGGTGAGGTACGATGGAAATTAGAATATAAATTATATTATAATATCATGACGCAAAATTCCCATCAATTTATACGATTATTGAAGATGGATTTTGGTGAAAATTTGAACTCACAAATCGTGTGCCTCATTTGGATTACAATGTTTTTTTAACCAGTATTTCATTGTAATGCTGATTTCCTTTGTGAAATCTTCAGGATTCACGCCCGTCCTGGAAAGTGGGACTGGGAGCCTCATCACTCGCCAGAAAAAAAGGACGGTCAGCGATCACGATCTCATTCTGGTTCCCGGAGCGGATCAGAATCCCCGAAGACCAAACCCAAGATGGAGGACACCAAGTCATCCTCTTCATCACCCAGTGATAAGGAAAAACCTGCTGGTGAAAAAGTTGAGTAAGTGCCTCTTTTTGAGTCAACAGGGTGTGGGTTCGAGCCCCGGTCGTGACACTTGTGTCCTTGAGCAAGGTACTTAACCATAATTGCTTCGTCCTTCGGATGGGACGTAAAGCCGTAGGTCCCGTGTGTTGTATAATGCACGTAAAGTGGATTGTCTTGCGGTCCAGCGCACTGAACTCAAGTTCTGGTGTTGCCAGCAGCAGAGTGTGGGTTCGAGCCCCGGCCGTGACACCTGTGTCCTTGAGCAAGACACTTAACCATAATTGCTTCTCTCCACCCAGGGGTTAAATGGGTACCTGTGAAGGCAGAGATGGTTTGCTCTATATGCGCTAGAAATGGCAGCAATTGAGCTGTATACTCCCCAGGGAGCTGAGATGGTTTCAGGAATGATTTATGAGCCTTATGAGCCTTATGAGCAGGGATAATAATATAATGCGCCTTGAGCGCCACTTAGTTGGTGGAATCGTGCGCTATATAAATCTATACATTATTATTATTATTAACAAATATCCATTATTGTTTTTCAATGCACCCCTCCAATTGGCCAGTCGCCATTTGTGACTTAGCCACGACCCTAAGACAGGAGTTTCTGCAGTAGTTGTTTTTACATCTTATTCTTTCCTGTGTTTTGCGTTTCATTTGAGGCATTCGCATTGAGTAATGTTTCATTAGCTGTGACAGGTCAGTTTCACGGCGCTACTCACGGTGCTACCATGCAACGAGTTATGCTTACATGGCTAGGGCACTAATACAAAAGTAAAAAGAGTGGTTTGTGAAAAAGTTTTCATTTTCATAAAATTGTATTAATTGAACTCCTTCAGAAAAACCAAGGATAAGGGTTCCGCAGGGGAAGATGATAAGAAGGATGAAGACAGGAAGAAGAGGAGCAGAAGACGAGGATCCTCCAGCTCCTCCTCAAGTGACAGTTCAAGGAGCCGTAGTCGCTCAAGGTCCAAGGACAGAGATCGTCGCAGGAATAGGTCTTACTCTAGGTAAGCCGCCTTCACGTCTGACTTGTGGAATACTATACTATATTATATCTGATCTGCCTTGGTGTATTTTTTGCAGAGCCATACCTGATGCTCAGATGCATCAAGTAATTATTTATTTAGCAATAAGATGAGTTTCATTACATTTTACCAACAGTTGACCTCATGCATATGGGATTATTCAAAACTGCAAGTGCTTTATTCTTCAAGACAAAATGTAGTTTACAAAAAGTGAAACACTAAAAAAAAAACCAAGTCACTAATTCTATTGCAGCTTAAAATGAGTAGCGTTGCCAAACAGGTTGTTGGGATTTTAGTAAACTGTTATTATTGAAAAATACCGTCTAAAATATACATTTTAGTCCAAGAAAATGATCATAACAGTATTAGAAGTTACATTTTTCATAATTAATGTTTTTTTATGAATGTAGATCTCCTAAGATGAAAAAGACAAAGCAACGATCTTGGAGTCCCCGCAGGTCTCGATCACGGTCACCAAGGCGACGGTCATCCCCAAGACGTTTTTCTATTCGTCGACGATCAAGATCACCTTACATACCAAGAAGGAAGCGTAGTCCTTCACCAAGATATCACTCAAGGTCATCTCCAAGACGAAGATCAAGATCGCCAAGACGACGTTCTCCATCACCACGACGGAGGCGGCCATCACCACGGCGACGTAGTCCATCACCAAGAAGAAGATCTCCTAGGAGACGGACCCCATCACCAAGGAGACGCCCAGAGAGGAGACGTTCCCCCAGAAGAAGCCCCTCTCCGAAGAGGTATCTCAAGATACATTTTTAAAGTTAAATTTTAAGAGTCAGTTAGTACAGTATAGTGTGTAAAACCAAATTCATATTTATAGATCAGTTGGCCCTTTAATTATTGTATATCTTAAAATGTATCAGATAATAAGTTGGGGGTATTTTGGGTTAAAAAAAAGGGTTCAAGGTTTGTCTAATAACAATGCTTATGAAGAGTAAATTTTGCCACATTTTGAAAATCTTCATCATGAAGTATTGAAAATAATAGCACTTGTGACAATACCCCAATTCTTAACTAAACAGTAGTAAGCAATTATTTTTTATAATTTTGGTTTTCTTCCTCTGTAGAACTCGTACACGTCGCGACTCATCCAGCTCCAACTCTGGCACATCTAGCTCATCTGGATCCTCTCGATCTCCGTCTCCATTAGTGATCAAGAAAAAATCCAGCAAGCCAAAAAATCAGTCTCCTATTTCTTCTCCTGCCAAAAAACCAAGGTCAAAAACACCAGAGTTGTCAACGGCCGAGGAGGAAAAAACTCAGAGCAGTGATGACAGCGATAAGTCCGAGTCCCCTCCTCCGTCTCACTTTAAATCCAAAGAGAAGAAGAAAGAAAAGAGTGTTGATACGAAAGAGGTAAGTTCCTCCTCTTAAAGACTGGGTTTCTGTGATGCGCATTTTGGCGTGAAAGAGGCTTATATCAACTTTTGATATACGTTTATTGCTGTTTATATTTCTTAATTTATATAATAACCACCGTCATTAATCAGCTATTACTCAATATCCGAGTCTGTACTTGTCTCACACCAAAGTCAAATTATGTACACCATCAATACCTTTGAAAATATAATTCCAGCCATTATTAATTCTCTTTTGGAGACATAGCTTTTATGACATGGGTTTTTTATTTGTAATAAATAAATGCTGGGTTAGACTGCAGGATAAAATAAAAACGAAAATATCTGAATATCTTTATTTTCTTCCTAGCAGAAAGATGAGGATGACAAATCACCAGACAAGACTGGAGAATCCAAACCTGTGGTAGTCAAGAAATCTCGGTTTCCCCAACGCCACTATCGCCGCCATTCATCAACAGGATCCTCATCCTCCGACTCTGACGATGACAAAAAGCCCACAAAATCTACAGGGAGAAGGAGGAATGCTCGTTCCCGCAGCCGCTCTGATTCGAGATCCCCTATTAAACGGCGTCGCAGCATCACTCCAAGGCGAAGGAGGTTTGTTTGCCATTTTCTTATAAAATTCAGTGCATTTTTATGTTCAATAACCCTTTCCAAATAAAATTGTCTGTGTCCTTTTACATCATAAAGATTTTGTATAAAAGAAAACTTTCCCATTTTTGCTTCAGATCGCCTTCCCCATACAGACCTCCACGTCGATATCGTTCCCCGACTCCACCACGTAGACGTTTCCGTTCCCCAAGTCCACGCAGACGCCGAAGGACACCAACACCTCCCCGACGCTACCGTTCCCCTCCAAGGAGGCGCAGGACACCTTCTCCAGTCTACCGGAGACGGAGTCCTACTCCTGAGAGAAGACGGAGTCCTGTCAGGAGCAGACGAAGCCCAACTCCTAAAAAGAAGTCGAGAACACGTCATAGTTCTAGTCCTGCTGACAGACGTAATCCATCTGGCGATAGAAGTGAAAGAGATGATTCTTCAACACGTCCGAAGAACAAGAAGAAAGAAGTTTTGGAGTCACCACCACGCAAGGCCAGAGATAACCGTAGCCGATCGGTTTCTAGTGATAAATCACGTGATAGTCCCTCCCCTGAACGACCAACCAAGAGAACAAGAAGCCCGATTGTTGAAAAGCGAAAGAGGAGCCGTACACCAGAAAAACGCAGAAGAAGTCCAGCAGACAAGCGCAACCGAAGTAGAACTCCAGACAAGCGTAGACAGAGTCCTGCACCAAGTAAACGTAGGAGGAGTCCAAGCCCAGACAAACGCAAAAGAAGCCCAACCCCTGAGAAACGCAAGAGAAGCCGTACCCCTGAAAAACGCAAAAGAATCTTGACCCCAGACAAACTCAGACGGAGCACCAGCCCTGACAAACGTGGGAGCCCAACACCAGAAAAACGCAAGCGAAGCCCCCACTTAGACAAACGGAGAAGAAGCTCTACCCCAGAGAAGCAACACAAAAGGCCTCCTTCTGAAACAAGAAAAAAAGATCCTACTCAAGATTCGGGCTCCAGATCCCGCCCTGGTGGGAAGTGGGAACAAAGTCCAGATAAAGAAAATGCTGAAAAGATACAAAGTCATTCATCTTCTGATGAGAGATCACCATCCCCAGAAAGGAAGACTCCATTGTCAAGGTCAGAGAAGCGGAAGGCACAAGAACGACGTAGCCGTTCACCTTCACCAGAATCCAAAAAACGTGGTCGATCAGAGAGTCCGAGACCCCTGAAAGTTGCCAAGAGGAAATCAAGGTCACGATCATCGTCTGGTAGCCCTGAGCCAATCCCTGTGAAGACTAAGAAAGGTGATGATGCAAGTGATTCAGCAAAGGTAAAGTGAATATCTCAGTTGATTGTATTGGGAAGCAGCCCCCAATGAGAAGAAAATACATGCGAGTCTACAAGCGTCTGTACTGTTTAGTTTTGAGAGAGGGCACTTTGAACCATGAGGCAACCTGCATTTAAATTTAGGAATTAGTCATTGGCCAAGCACAAATGTGACCTGTTACAACGAAATGAGCGTAAAGTCGCATTAAACCATTTCACAGTACAGTGGGAAAAGTGAAAAATCGGAGGGGAGGTCTAATTTGTTTTTGTTATTATATTTGCAATTTGTAAATCTCCTTATATCGAATTCCAAATTTTCAGTTCCATCAGACAATTAAAAACCTCAATTTCAGGCCAATTTCATTGGTAGCATTTATCGTGTTGTGACAAACAACTTGAAACAAAGCCACAAATCCCCCTCTGGTGCTCTGGGGAATCACTGTAACCCCAAGTGTTATATATCATTGGAAAGCTCTTGTTCTACTGAATCCAGAAATACCAATAACTCAATTGTTTAAATTTCCGACTTTACGCTCATTTTGTGGTGACAGGTCACAAATCGTGATGACAACAATTTGTTGTGTGCCCGGAAGAAGGTCACAAGGCTCTACGACCTTCTTCCAGGCACACAAAGAACTTTTTGACCCAGCAGACGGTTGTAAGCAATAAAATGGCTCCTTTGAAAAAAGTAGGGCATAACTGTTATATATTTGTTACTAGAATTACTCCCAAGACATGTTTTCCATTCTCTGAATTTAACTTTCCTACAATGACTTATATAAATGGCAGAAAAATTACCAAACTTTCACACTCAGTTTTCTTGAAACACAGTTTTGCACATTAATTGCTTACGACCTTTTGCTGGTCACTTTCGTTACGTCAAGAATTTAATAGTACAGCCCAATTACTTACAATAACAGAGGTGATTTAGTACGATTAATCCCAAAAAAAATTCTAGAGATGAAAATTCCATTTTGGAATAAATACACAAAATCTGAATGTTTCCACATTTATTTTGGTTAAAACCATGATATAAAATGAAATTTCACAGGTTGGTTTTTATACATAATGTATCTTGACTTTTATGGATGTACAGACAGTTTTACCGAAAGTGTATACTGGCTTTAAACCACATAGGAAGGGGTCAAAGATACATCTGTGTTTTAACAATATATAATATCTATGGATAAGTTGATTGATACATGTAAAATTTGTTTGGATTTTCAGGGTTCCGACTCCGATGCCAAGGACTCAAAGAAGAAAGATAAGAAGAAAGACAAGAAGAAAGACAAGAAGAAACACAAGAAACATAAGAAACACAAGAAACATAAGAAAGAGAAGAAAGACCAAGACAATGCTCCGGTAACTTGTGATTAGTCTGAAGATATGACATCACATTTCGAGGCTCGTGAATTACACCAGATACTGACCTCTCAGTTTGGGGGAGATTCAACTTTGATCTTGCGCGTGATGATAGGCATCCACGTGCAATATCCCCAGCGATAATTGGATGGCAGATTTAGTACGCATGTGCCTAGTAGCTTTATTCACGTGTTAGCCTCGAAACATGATGGTAGATCTTTGGTATAACATATGCAATATGCCTATCTCTATCCTTGATAGGATAAAGACGAGGGACCAGTCTAAATTGTGATGACAGCAGAGTAGCGTTGTGCCTCGGAGGTTAACCCCTCCTCCACCCCCCCCTTCTTAACTAGAAATTCCCCTGTAGTTCCACCCTAATTGCAAATATGGTGGTTGGCTGCAACTAAATACATGTATTGATTATCATGCACCCAATTCTTTCAGCCTCGGTATTTATGGTTGCTTAGAACCTTGCAATAGATTTTTAAACCTATGTTCATTACTGCCCTCTTTTGGACATTACAATTTCCTGGGAATGCTGTAGATTTCTGCCATGAGCAACATGGTGCTAGTGACCTTTGCCCAAAATGACCCATTACAAGAGGGTGAATTGATTGATTTTTTTTTCCTTTTACAGGATTCGGAAAGTGAAGCTGAAAAGATGGAGAGAGAACTTCGTGAAAAAGCTCTTCAGTCCCTGAAACGAACTCAATCACACGAGGATGTTTGAATGGGTTTGTTCAATATTCATAGTTCATGACGTCCCATTATTCATATCCCATTGTTCCTATATAAAGATAAGCTGTTGGACATCTGTGGGAATATTGGTCGAACAGACAATTGCCCCGTGAAATTTTGTTTTTGTTGTGTCTGACAATTTTAAAGCTTTCGACAAATCGATAAGCATGTTTTTTAAACCTTATTGAGAGTTTTTCCAGGGGTGTTAATCAATAGGCTGGTTGGAGTTACAGACCTTTATCATAGTGCAGACATATTGTTTTTCTTACATTCAAATCAATGCAGGCAGGCCTCCCAGCGAAACCTATATTTCCCCCCCAAAAAAACTATTTTTAATCTACTGCAACACATTTTCAACTTCCTTATAAAATCCTCATGGCTTTGAAGAAAAAATTACTTCCCAAGTATAAAGAGATGAAGCCGAAACAGTAGACAAACTGTAACATGTGTACCGCTGTCAGATTTTCTGCTGGACAGGGTATGGGGTAATGTACTTTGTTGCAAAAAGTACTCGGAAGGTAGGCAATTTACCAAAAACGTGTTACTTAACACTGCATAATCACGGGAAATAGCCTATACATAAAACCTATATTTGGTAGATTAGGCACTGGGAGGCCTGTAGAAGGAAAAATAATCTGGCACTTTTTTATGAAATGTCATTGTAGGGAATATGACAAAGATGGCCGCAGTGTGATAAAGGTCTTATAGGCTGTTAGAAGGAAGGCAGGCACAACCTTGGTATTTGGTCAAGGAAATTCATTTCAATCCTTGTGTCAAACAATTACAATAAAGTAGGTGCTCAATTTTGGAGACGGCAAAATTTTAGTTTCACTTAATTACAAATTATACAAAATTCTCAGGATAATCGATGCATATTCAAACTTTACAACAAGCAAGTTTTTAAATAGTGCATTTAATTTGATAATTACCAATGTTGTACTACTCTTTGTACCAACAATGCCATTTACATGTGTTCTTTTGAATTTCAAAGGCATGCTGTACTTTTATGGTTTTCCCAATCTCAAAACAAAAATTTATTTTAAATGTTGTTTTTGTTTCATTTAGTAAATGTGGCTAGTTGAACGTTAACTTTTTCAAAGTACATGCATCATTTCTGTTAGTAGTTATTTTAAAGATTCACATGTATTCTTCGATCACAACTCAAAATTTACTCCCAAAAAGAAAAATCAAAGATAACGGAATGTCAGATTGACAAATGTATGATTAATAAAATGGTTAAGGGAGAGATCAACAGTTGATCAAGGAATATTACGATTGATTTATAGGTTTATTTAGTGCAACCCCCCTCCCCCTCTGTTATGTGTATTGTCATCTAAAATTTTACTTTTCAGAATGCTTGTAGTATATTACTACGAGTACAGAAAAATGTACCTGTCTTATGTGCTGGGATGGTTAACTGACCGAAACCAATACATTTAAAAAAAAAAAAAAATGGCAGCTGATTTGATTTTTTTTTTGCCGCATTGGTTATTAAATAATTATTCTGGGTAGTTTTATTGATGCTTTAAAATGATTGAAAATTTATACACATGGTTCCGTTTTAGTGGCTGTCGGGCACCGACTTTAGGTTATTAGTGACTTCCAAAGTTTGCAAACTAACCCGAACTCCTAGCACTAACATGTGCAGTTGTACTTTTTTCTACAGCGTCAACAAATTGATTGTATCATTTTAATTGTTCCACATATTAAATGGTGAATTGTGGGACCTTTTTTAACACACGTGATCAAATCGAAATTTCCTTTACATGCGCATAACAAGGATTTAAATTTTTATATAGGTGATTGGGGGCGGCCTTAAAGCTTCTTACTTAAATGTATTGTGTGATAGTGAAACTATGATTTGCATTAAAACAAAGTTTGATTGTATCGCTTTGTCAGTTTCCACTTTACTTCTCTCAATGGACTCAATTTGGTTTTGTCTACATAAACTTGAGATCATGTTCTAAAAGGGACAGTATTATCACGATCAACATGGCATCGGAGTGCTCGTTGTAGATCAACTCAGCGACTGAAAATAATTTCCCACATAAGGCGATATTACCGTTGCTGCTGCATAAATTAGCCAATAATTTGATATCACTGTGTTTATCTTAAACTAGGAACATTGATGCCCTGTTGAAAGTTTGCACTTCTCCCAATGGACTCAATTTGGTTTTTTCTACATAAACTTGAGATCATGTTCTAAAAAGGACAGTATTATCACGATCAACAGGGCATGGAATCGGAGTGGTCGTTGTAGATCAACTCAGCGACTGAAAATAATTTCCCACATAAGGCGATATTACCGTTGCTGCTGCATAAATGAGCCAATAATTTGATATCACTGTGTTCATCTTAAACTAGGACATTGATGCCCTGTTGAAAGTTTGCACTGATATTAATACTACCCCCCCCCCCCCCCCCAAAATAATAAATCAGCAATGGGTCTGATTTTAACCGAGCTACACAACAGAATCAAGACATGGAAGCTCTCATGTACTTGTGTGGCATTTGGTATCAAGTCTAAGCAACCCCCCGGCCCCCCCCCCCCCAAAAAAATTATTATAATTTAATTGTACATGTACATTGTATTAACTTACCTTTCGGCAGAATATTTTATATTTCAATGTAAAAAGTGTTTCTCATTTCTTAAAAAAAAAAACTTGTCTAGGCCCACCGAAATAAATTGATAGAATTTTGCAAGGTTGTCAACAATGATTAACTTTCACACTTCAAACATTGCGTCGGCCAAGCAAACACTGCTCTTTTTACCCTCCCCAACACCCCCCCCCCAAAAAAAAAAATTATTAATCAAAAAATTAACTTTTAAAAAAATATGGTTATCCTCAGCTCATGTAAAATGTAATTAGGCAATCAAAAAATACAAACATTTGCGAATTTAAATTGTCTACATGTATACTACTCAAAACAATTTAGGGAACACCGGAATAATCTCAGTTAAAGCAAGATCATTTGTTTCAGATAAACAGAATTGATGAGAAACAACTGCACAATGAAACAGATGATAAAGGATGCATGTAGTGATTACACATGACTAAAGAGAGAGGGGGTTGCAAATGAAAATCCCGGTTCATGGAACATTTCAAACCTATTTGATGTTAAAAATCCGGTGTTCCCTAAATTGTTTTGAGTAATAGTCCAAAAAATGTGAAAAACTAAATTAGCCTTTTTCAGGAAAGAAAATGTAAAGATAATGTAGAGTTTGTGATAACTACTGTACATGTATAATTCAGAAAATACACAAAATGTATAAATAACCCAGCAGATTACGTAAGTAAAATTTAAATATGAATTCTATGAAACTTTTGTTACAACCGCATTTAAAAACAGTTACTAGAATACATGTATAGTCCAGCACACGTATGTTTAAAAAAATGTTTATGCAATGCATAAAAATGCTTGCACATAAACCAGTTATGTGCAAATGGCTAAAAAGTTATGAAAGACTGAAATTTAAAATGATTTGTATGCGTTTTTTCTACAAGTAGATGTGTTTGTATCCAAAACGAAGAACCCCCCCACCCCCAATAAAAAAAATTAATAAACAAATAAATACTTCAAAAATATCTCATGTATTTACCATGAAATACTTCCCAATTCATTATTATTAATACTGGAATTTATATAAGGGGTACGTGCGATTTGACAAAACTGAGAATAGGTAGCGGACCTAGAGGTCTCTCTTTGGTTTAGAGGACAAAGCCCCCTAAATATTTAATTTTTGAGGATTTACGGACTCTCCACATGACCACATTCCTCACAAACAAGAAGCTAGAGGTTTGGACACAACATATGTACAGGCTACTTCTTTTTTTCCTTGGTAGCCTTACTTTTCTTTTAAGAACATTTTAAGGCAAAGGGAGATCTGTAAAAAAAAATCCTAAAATCACATTTTTATTCAGGAAATAACAATGTTAATCGTTATTCCCTTACAAATCTTCCTAACCTACCAACATTCACTCAAGGCAAAACAGAAGTTGATAAATTAACCCAAAAAGGAATACGACAGTTATTGAATCTTCGTTCTGAGAGTTGGAAATTGTTTCCTTTTAAAATATCACTGTTCCTCAATAGGACATGGATCCCGTCTTATATCTTAAGTAAAATTGACAGTCAAAACTGGAAGTCAGCGTTTGGAAATCACTTTCTGTGGAAACACTACTCTTCTCAATACATAGGAGTTATTTTTTAATTTTGTACATGTATCTTCAAGCTTTGGTGAGGAGCTAATATGACACAGTACATTGTATATTTTCAAGACGGCCAAAAGAGTTGGAAGTATTCCAACATTAATGAGGCCTCTACGTGAACTGAAATTAGCCAAAATCTCAATAGGTTTTCCTTTCACAACAAACTCCTCGCACATCATAAATGACTTGAACTTTTGCAACAATTTAACAGAAGCAGATTGCTTCAACGACAGCCGAAATTCAGTAACGGATTGCATCATTTCCCCAGAAATACCAAGCATTAATTCATAGATTCTTGCATCAATTAGGGTGATGATGAACATGAAATGTTTTTTCCAGAAAACGTTGACAATTTAGTGATAATACCCAAAACAAGCCATGATGTTGGAGAGACATCAGGAAGGAATCTCTTCGAAGTCCAACGACATCAGTTCTTCAACCGTCTCCAGTAGCAACCCTGTTATTAGCAAGGGCTTTTGTGGATGCCTTCTTTAAAGTTTAGTATACAGAAATTCTGTATTTTCAGTTTGTGGTGGGTAAGATGGCGAAAGCCCGACTTTATATTAACGCCATGAAACTTATGGCGAATCATATTCCTTGGTGAAGAAAGCCTTTCTGGTTTTCAGGAAGTATGTTGGCATATAATGCATATTTTTTTGCTTGCCTGTATATTCCTCTTGATGTTTGTTTCACCAAAACTCAACACAAATACAAACCATACACAAATGAATTCTGATAATGTAACATACAAAATAATTAAAATCAGTCATGATTTACGACTGTAAAGTAACAAACACAAAATCTGTACCTTTTTAGTAATTTACTTGAATTTCCTTTCTTTTCTTTTTAAAGGAAAATTCTAGTTTGGATTTTACTCTAACTTTACTTTGGTTGAATAGCAAGGGACGGGACATGGGAGAAAAGAGAAAAAGAAAACATTAGTACACAGAAAATCTATAACTTCTCAGTTCTAAATGTGTAGGGGGCAAGCATTTATGAAGCATGCAAGTAAAAACTCTGATTGGCCTTGAATTTCAATTCATGAGAAGCACTGGGTCAATACGAGCTTGGTGCCCCATAGGTATTTGGTTTTCTAATGAAATTGACTTTCCGAATGAAATTCAAGTGCAATTAGAGTGCAGATTCTCAAAGTGACCAGACTGTTTTCCTTCCAGCCTCGATTTGGTTTCGTATATTTGTACAGAAAAAAGATGGCTCAACTATGATAAAAGGTCAATAACTCACTCAGAAACAAAAACAAGCAGCATGCATGGTAAAGACTTGAGTTATTTTTAAGATCAAAAGATATGGTTCCTTTCTATGTAGGGCGGGTGATGTCACTTTCGTATCATTTTAGGCATTTGTGTTATGCAAAGCAGCATAAATCAATACACCAAATTTAGATCATTCCTAGGCTTTTGAATAAAAAGCCATTATGTTAAAGTTTCAGCTCAGCTTTTGGCATAAACAATGTACATACTATGGGGTTAGCATATGTGGTTTTCATACTCCAAAATCATGCAAACATTTAATTTCACATCAAACTTTTTAAAGATACATACAGCTTACAAGTATGGAGAAACTCCACTGTAAGACGGCAAGTCTTAATTTTGTTCGAGTTATTGCATATTCATGTAAACAGTTTTGTGTTGCCTTTTCACAGTGGGACTACAGTTTGAGCAGGGTAATGTTTATACTTTTGAATTTCATAGAATAAAGAAGAGTCTCAGATTTCAATTTTTCTAGATTTCAATTTTTTAAGAATTTGCAAATTGCAGGGTTCGAAATCCAAGTGAAACCTGAAAGTAATACATTTGGGACAATTTAAGACTTAAACATGCGACGTCACTTTAGTAAATGCACATTTACCATCATTTAATGGTCCCAATTGTTGGAATAGTTTGTCCACAATGCATACTGGGAAAATGCAGAGAAAACAAAATGCCGTAACCCAAAGTGGTGAAGATTTGAGTATACTTACCCACTCATGAAAAAAAAATTAAAAAATTCTCTTGAGAAATACTTACCACATCAAAAATAAGAGAAAAAGGTTAAGTGGGGATTACTGGGACTCTGTTGTGGCTAAACAGTGAAACTTTACTGTAATAAGACTAACCAAATGGCTGGTGTTTTGACAATCAAATGACAGAGACAATCGTGCAATTTTTTTTGCACAAGAAATTTTTGAACTAATTTATGAAGTGCTTTTATTTGGTTTTTTCCACTTGAAGTTTAGGTTTTTCCAAAACAAAAAATGTCAACATACATGGTTCAGATACATCTAAGAAAACACATTAACAAACCTAGAAAAAAAAAAACCACCGAGTAATTTAGCTGCGCCACAAGACAATTAAAGATATAAAAAGAGCATGAGTAATTCAGATCTAAGCTAAAAAACATTTTTACTATGATTAAAATTTGTCCACAATTAAATGTTCACTGACGGAAAAATATTATAGAACTGTGTTCTGGGCTTGTTTCCAATACATGGTTGTAAACATTTTACGTAATTTTCTCAACTCATAACTGTGAAATATAGATAGAAGTGCATTTTAATTATTTCATTATACTCACATAAAGCATCGCATGTGACAGAACCATTAACTACATTTTATATGCATTCTGTTAATATTTTCAATGTATAAAAACAGACTGGTTTCTTTCATTTTTCTTTACAATGGCTTTTTCTTCTATGGGAAAACAAGTCAATTTGACCAGGTTTCTTTCAAGTGTTCAGTTTAATTTTCAATTTTTTTGAGTTCTCTTTCACAGTGGTGATTCTGATTCTGGTGGCAGTCAGTTACCAGAGGTTTTTCAAACCAATGTTCGGATATATACAAGTGTTTCTATTTTTCAATTTGGTAGGAAACAGCCGTTGGACTTATGGTACATTTGAAAGTCAAGCCATTAAAGGTGATATTTGTATTCACCTTGGCATAGACTTGCTTAAAGAGGGCATTGAATGGCAACTATTTCCACCAACAGATCAAAGAGGTCAGGTCAGGTCAATTGAGGTCAAGGCAAGAAGATGTCTAGAAGCTAGCCCCGTAGTTATCCTGTGACCACGACTGTTCTCCGTAGCTCTGGTTGTAGTCATACCCTGAATAGTCACCAAGGGGCTGCTGGGCAATTGGTTGGGCACCCCAGCCACCCTGTGTGTTGCGTCGTTTGGTATCTGCAGGCTGCTGTCCTTCAAACTTCCTCTTACCGCCGACGTTACCACCACGGTTTCCTCCACGCCCGCCTCGGGTGCCACCACCTCGTCCACCACGCTGCTGTTGTTGAACCCCACGGTTTCCACCACGTCCACCCCTAGGTCCTCCTCGTCCACCTGGTCCTCCACGTGGACTTCCCATACCACCACGGGCTCCTCGTTGACCACCACGACCACGAGGTCCAACCCCCTGTCCACGGCCACCATACCCATATCCTACATCGTACCCACGATCGTATCCGTAACCGTAGTCATAGGGATCATCATAACCACCAGGATATCCACCATAGTAACCATCATCATAACCACCACCGTAACCAAAATCCCGGTAGCTACGATCTCCACGTTCAAATCCTCGACCACCACGTGGACCCCTTCCACCGCGACCTCCACGCATTTGCCCATAGAAGTCATCATAGTACCTAGAATCAAACAAAATATTTTTAAAAAGGTTAAATTAGAGTCAACACAAATAAAACAAAACATGAGGAACTGCATTCAAAATAGTTTCACTTTTTTGTGGCACCGTTAAACCCAAATTTCACAGGAATTTACAAAAATAACCAGGGGTGTTTTGACAAAAGTAAAGAATCCTGAAAAATGAGTAGTGGGCCTTGGTCTCCCCTTCGTTTTCCTTTTTGGAGGATTTACGGACTCTCCACATCCCCACAAACAAGAAACTAGAGGTTTGGACACAATACAGGCTACTTCTTTCTGAAAATCCCAAGATATCACAGGCCTGAATAACTTGTCCCTTCTTACCTGCCACCGCCTGGGTATCCTTGCTTCATTTGCCTCTCTTTCTTCTTCTTGTTCTCCTGAGGCGGCTTGGCAAGAGAAGCCTCAATCTCAGTCCCCTGGAATGTCTTGCAGTTCATGTCTTCAATAGCCTGAACAGTAAATAAAAAACATTGTCAGACACCTTTCCAGCTCTGGGTTGTAACCCCACACTGTCACTGCTCTCTGCTTTCGGTTTCATTTTTGTTCAATGGTGTAACAAGTTACAAAATCGCTGTTTTGTTAACATGGCGTCATTATTTTGGCTCTATGTAATGTGCACAATGACAATGTTTTAAAGACAACTAGGGCAATATAATACTGTGGTCATGTTTATCTAGTTCCACAACTGCTAATCAAAAATCACCATTGGCTAACAGCTTCAAAAGGCACCGGTCTATTTTGGACATCGAATGTGCATTGGAAAACAAAGATGTAATAGCAAGTGATTATTGAGCAGTTTAATGCCTATCTAGGATATTTTTGTTCACGTTACAAGCAATTATTGTTAATTTACTAAAATATGTAGATATGTCAATGCATAAAAACCTTTTTGAAATTAAAAAAAAAAAAAATTATCTGAAGCCGAGGATTGTTCTCACCTTAGTAGCACTTTCCCGATCAACATAATGAATGAAGCAGTAATCTTTCATCTTTTTGACCTTCTCAACCTCACCATACTGTGCAAAATGCTCCTTAATGTTCTCCTCTGTGGCTTCCGTGGAGAGGTTGCGGACGTACACCACCTTGACCTGATGGGGAAACAAACAAGACATATTGGCAAAAGTTGGTTTCTTGATGAGTCCAGGGTTAAGAAAGAATCTTGCTTCATTACTATAGACCTTTATCACACTGCAGTCATCTTTGTCAGATTCCTTGTATACACAATGACAGTTCTAATTCTCATTTCATAAAAAGGTACCAGACTATTTTCCTTCCAGTCTCGGTTTGGTTACATTGATTTGAATGGAAGAAAAGTAATTTTCAGTCACTTTGTTCATCTTAAACTAGGACACCGATTCCATGCACTGTTTAAAGTCTGCTCTGATCATGATGATATTGTCCCTTGAAGTGCCATTTAGACTTAAACCGTTGAGTTTGACATACCTTGGCCATCGTTTCCTCATCTGGTTCAGAGATGGGGTCAGCCCAGTCTACTGTGACCATGGCGCTCCACACCCTGACCTTCCCACTCATCAGGGCACGGCGGGCCGAGTTGGCTGACCGATGACTGTCGTATTCAAGGAAGGCGAAACCACGATTTTTTGACTTGTCCTCTCCATGGTAGATGATGACATCGACGAGACCAGCTGAAGCAATGAAAGAAAGTAATAAGTGAATGAAAAAAGGATGAACAGACAATGAGAATCATTTCACATATTCACACCTATTTTAACCCTAACCATCCCAAATCCTCCAAAATCCTCTTTGCTAAAGTGAAGGATTTTGAAGGATTGAGGTTACATGCTACATGCTCTTTGCTAAAATGAAGGATTTTGGAGGATTGAGGTTATTAGGCATATTTGCCTTTCCATGGTACATGTACATCTATGTTTGCTGTAGTGATTGCAAGGTCAGCGCTTGGGTCACTGGACAATGTTTATTGCTCCATGCATGCAGGGAGGGTCCCTGGCCATGTAAATGGGCTCAGGAAGTTAGGAAGGATTCAGGTTATGTGTAAGCAAGTGGGCCTAGGGAGTTAGGGTTAATGATCACTGATAATTTACATTCATCACCCTCAGATATAATAATAAATCAGTGGTGCACTTCTGTTTTTAGCAAGTTCTATGAAACCTGTCTATGGTAGGGCTGTGCGTTTTCGGATATTTTTGGAACCGGATACCCGAAATCAGGAAAGTTCGGATACCCGGATACCCGTTTTCATTCTTGTTGAAAACATGCCTCCTTTGGTGTACAAATACATGTAAACGTTAACAAAATTAACCTTTATAATACAGAGGATACCATATTTAATTCGATCTTTATTAAAGTATAACATCTTGGTGACAAAATATTGTATTAATTTACGGAAAGTTCTTTCTGAAATAAAACCGTAAAAATTGATCACACGCGCGCACGCATGGCCGGTGCATCACGCAGCTACTCACACGTGAGTGTGTCAGGGAGTGACTACCATCATCAGAAGACAATAATCACACTGGTGCGTGCGTGATCAGAGCGCATGCGTATAGCAAGTTGACTTTAACGCTCATGTCACAAAACACGTGTTGAATAATGTCATTGGTCAAAGGCGTGTGGGCGGAACTAA
The DNA here is from genome assembly GCA_029582265.1 of Zoroaster sp. YZ-2022. Classification (NCBI taxonomy): domain Eukaryota; kingdom Metazoa; phylum Echinodermata; class Asteroidea; order Forcipulatida; family Zoroasteridae; genus Zoroaster; species Zoroaster sp. YZ-2022. The sequence goes on from CM055837.1 coordinate 1,298,496, forward strand.
CCCGTTGTGGGAACGATTCATGTGCTTGCGCCTTGCCGCGCCCTGCCTTCTAAATAAGGATATCCCGTACGCCATGTTGGCTTTGGATCAGAGCGCATGCGTATAGCAAGTTGACTTTAATGTTCATGTCACAAAACACGTGTTGAATAATGTCATTGGTCAAAGGCGATGTGGGCGGAACTAACCCGTTGTGAGAAAACATTCATGTGGATCCTACTGTTGGTTTCAAAGACAATGACCGACTTAACACCTCCTTTATATGTCTTTCTTTTGAAACAAACTTGTCGGCAAATGTAATACACAAGAGAGCTCGGTATCGGCGGCTAAATAAATGTAAATGTTGGTGATATGCTGAGGGCTAGGGATGGTCAGTGCAGTGGCACATCAAAATAATTACACAACAAAACCAATTTCAACACTACTTTTTTATTACGACAACAATTAATGTGGACGTCCCCGATAATAAAATCCCCTCTATTAACACATCATGGTGCACACTCCAGTGCAGACATAAACCAGCAGTTATTGTCCCACTAATCCAATTACTGTGAACAATAGGCAAACATGATCATTCCATCCTGAGCAGCTAGTTTGATACTTGTTTGTAGCATGCCGCAGCCAGGCTATTTGAGTATTAATGATTGGATACAATGTATCGGTTGGACAAAAGTGTATGGAAAATGTCCGTAAAATACTACAAAGGCATTATCTTGAATTAAATTGCTCCTAAAAGTGTAAACAGTACATTGTTCAATAGTCAAAAATTTCTGTTCACACTGCTGAAATGGTAAGTCCCAATTATAAAAAGTCGTTTACGGGTACTCGGAACCGAAAAACGGAACCGGGTAATGACAGTTTCGGTCGGGTATCCGGATACCCGGCACAGCCCTAGTCTATGGCGTTTCCCAATTGATTACTTACGTGTTGCGTTCGCAAATTCCTCCTGGATCTCCTGTTTTGACTTGTTCTTGGGGACCGAGCCGACAAAGAGACGACTCTTCGGGATTGAGATGTTGCAGTTGATTTGCCAGCCTTCTTTGATTTTGTAGCCATTGAGCTAAAATAGGGAAAATTAATCAGTTAATCTAGGGCAGAAGATACCATAACATAAGGTTCTAACTGATTCATACTTTTCTTCACTGAGGAATTAAATCATCCATCTGGAGCATTTTAATTTTACGTACCTGTTTTACACATTCCTGTGCTCCTTCCTTGTCACAGAACGTTGTGAATGCGTAGCCTCTGTTCAAACCAGACATTGGGTCCATCATAAGCCTTACATCGTAGATCCTGCCACACTTCTCGATAAGAGGAACCAAGACGTCTTCAAACGTGTCTTTGGGGATCTTTCCAATAAAAACCTGCATGATCAGAAACAGATTTGTTAGCTTGAACAGATCAATTCTGAAAAGTGCTAACCTACATTTATAAAAATAAAAAACATTGGTTTTTAACACTTCACAAATGTTGATATTTTAAGCAATGGCAAGTTCTTAAGAAATGTCTTAAATTTAAATTTAAGACTGAAATTCTTGAATAACATACCTCACACCCAGTACCAGGTGTTTCACCTTCCCAGTTGGGGGGTGGTCCACCATATTTTCTCTGCCCTGTTGTGACGTCAAGCGAGTAACCAGTTCTCTCCAACATTTCCTGTAGGCAAACAAAGCCAGGGATTATTCACTGAGGTAAGAAAAATAGTCGTCTTTTTTCCTATCAAGCTAGATTTACAATTTACTAAAAGGTATTAACCTTTTGTTAACCCTAACCTTCCCAAATCCTCCAAAATCCACTTTGCTAAAGTGAAGGATTTTGGAGGATTGAGGTTATTAGGCATACTTGCCTTTCCATGGTACATGTACATCCAGTTTGTTGTAGTGATTCCAAGGTCAGTGCTTGGGTCAGTGGACACTGTTTATTGCTCCATGCATGCAGGGAGAGTCCATTGCCATGTACATGTATCACAGATTAGAAACACATGTGTGCATACATGTCATGTGCTTGCTTCATTACTGAAGGATTCTGAAGGATTCAGGTTATGTGTAAGGAAATGGGCCTAGGGAGTTAGGGTTAAGATGGTTGGGTATAAATTAAAATTCATATTTTTCATATGTACCTTTATCTTGACCTCGTCTGGTCCGTTTTGTTCCACAGGAGTTTGAGCACCCCCAGGCCGCCTGCTTTTCTGTCGGAAGGTTTTGATGACGCCACAGATGAATGCACTCTTGTTATTGACATGTGTGAGGTTGCTCGTGCTGAACTTCTTGAGGACAGCGATGGAACTTTCATCATCCAACTCCTTGAGAGCCTCCAGGGCCCTGTCATCTAGCTCATCATCTTGAAGTACGCCCTCTGGAGAAAAATAATTTTTACAGACAATGTTATCCTCTTCTCTTCACAGGTTACTTCAGAGTCACAAGCTATAGTGGCAAAACACTTGAGGAACTTTTGGTTTCATTACCAGAAAGATATATAATAATATCGACTCTATTATTCAACTTAAAAAAAAGTGACTTCAAGTCCTTGCACAGTTACTTACGCGCTGAGAGTTCTGTTATGATTTGGTCCAGTTTCTCCGCAACTTTCTCTGTGAAGCCCATACCAAGGTACTTATCAAAGTTGTCTGTTCTTACGTATGTTTCTGTCTCCATGGGTTCATCCCCGGCCTGGGCTTCCCCTTGGATCTCCTCGTCCATCTGCTGCTCATCAGGAATTTGGTCTCCGTTGGAATCTGCCATGTTTTATCAAATGCTGAAAGAACAAGTGGTTGGTTGGAGTTATTTTTTCAGGAAAAGATTTTACTTCAATGATTAAGTATGGTTTTCATCAAAACATTTACCTTGATACAAATTAACCCAAATTGTTTAATTTAAAAACATGCACAAGGTTTGAAATCCTCAATATACATGTAGGCCTAACAATCATAAACTTTACACTAAGGCCAAGAGAATGAAAGTCATAGATTTGCGTCCGGGAAATTTCGAAAACACATTAGGCTTTTTTCATTATTCATTATTTCCATTGATCATTAATAACAGCGCAATCACAAGATGTTTCTTCTTATCTGTGTACGTACACGTGTGCATATTATACGTGCGGGCCGCACACACAGGCATAAGATACAAAGGCTCAACAGCGAACGTGTTGTGCGTGTGAAGGCGGTACAGTTGTGCAGGTGCGAATCGGACGGAGTTTACCATACAGCTTTAGTGCGATGCGACCTTTTTTGTGAACGACGTACACGGGACTAAGACTGTAAGAGAACATGTGCTAATGATTATAGTGCACATACTCGTGGAAATTTGGTAAAAACTTTGTTTTACTGATGTGGATGATTTGGAACTAAATTTGTTTGGTGGAAATACCTTTTTTGTGCAAATAATGATTTTTTTGGCAAATAATGAAAAATTTAGGTGGTAGCTTTCGGGACATGCGGGCGGTGGACGCAAATCTATGACTTTCATTTTCATGGCCTAAAACCAAAGGCACAGAACAAATTTATTGGTAACTTTAATTATCACTTAACATTCGTTTGGGGGCAGAAGTTTAAAATTAGCTCTAAAATAAGATTTTATTTATTGTTCAAGGAAATATTTTTCAAAATGGGAGCCAAACAAAGATAAACCTCATGTTAACGTTAACATTAGTTTTAGCATAGTTAGAAGGAAGTGTTTTGTAACTTGGTCAAAACAAACCAGAAACTGAACCAGAACCATTAAATCATCAGAAAGCTGGCCTGGTTTTTGTAGCCGAGAATGAAACGGCATTCAAACTCCAAGACCATGAAAGAAGACAAGGCACTCTACTCTCCTAGGCTGTCGCGGTCCAGCCAGGCACGCGCTGAAGGCATAACGTAGGTCTAACTTACCCCTTTCTTTGTTCACAAATTTAAAAAGCCGGCATTTAAAAAATTTAACATCGATCCTCATAATTATTACACAAAGAAAACTCTTAATATTTATAATAATCACAATACAAATAGAAGGAACGGTGTTCGAAATTGAAATATATCATACTGTAAGCATTTGATGTCACTAAACATTGAAATTATGACAACAAATTATAAATCGAAAATCGTGAATAAATGACCTATTGACATAAGTGACTACGCGGGTGCTTGTCATTTTCAAAACGAGTGAAACTAAAGCAGTAAACGTTTTAATACACTTAATTTAGCAGAAAATGTACAGTTTAAAACCTGAAAATACATCATAACGTACTGAATCAAATATGTAGATGAACACTGAAGAGGCAAAAGAAAAGAATTTTACTTACCAACTGCTTAAAATTGATAAAATATTGCGGATGCTTGAGTGTGTCACATGTATTTTTCCCTACACATGAAAAAGACCGATGCGCATGCCTTCTGGATTCTTATTGCTTAAAATGCATAACACATTCATTACGTGCAGCGCGTCATTGCGTTGGTACTCTTGGGATTGTTCTTTACAATATATTACGCGGAATACCAGTGATTTTATTGTAATAACAAAACCCATGTGACGGGTTTCCCATAATACATGCATAGGGCATTGATGCCAATTCCCGCCAAACAATCTGATGACGTCAATGATTAAAAAAAAAAAAGCTCCTGCGAGCTGCTGAGATATGGGCGGGCTAAGTCATGCACAGATTATTATAATTATAATGAGGGGGAAGACAAGACATTTAAATCCTACGACACCCCAATAAATAAAACCAGACGAAATAAACACAACAATGTTTTTGTTACAGTAAAACGCGGTACAGTTCTCAAGCAAAACCCATGTTATAAGAACAAAAAATATCACTGATGTACTTCCCCCCGAGGATTTTTCTCTTCAACCACGCCCGTGTTCAGTTTTATGATGCATGGATTGAAACATTTGCATTGTATTTTTTTTTTAAACTTATTAATTAATTAATTTATTAATGGCGATGTCTGAGATTCTGATAACGCCTCGGATTCACTGCTATAGGCCTACATCTCGAGACCCATCCACCACGTACACAAGCGAATGTCTAGCCAGCAAGCCAGGCCATGGAATAATAAGGTTGTCTAAGGTTATCAAGTCTGTGTAAACTACCATTATTTATATTTTGAAGAGTGCCCCACCGGTGTGCAAGGGCGAACCCCCTCCCCCCCCCCCCCCCACCACCACCACCATCACCATCGCCGCCGCCTCAATATTGTTATTGGATGGGTTGGTCAATTATAAGGTTACTCACACCATGGAGGTTTCCTTCCTCCATGCTCACACAAAATTTAATATCACAACTGCATCATCGGCAGAGCTAGAATAATTCGCAAACTTGGTTCTGCCTGAAAAACGCTCATAATTGCATATCAGAGAGTGACTAAAATCAAAACATTTCCCTTCAATATTGTGTATGTAGGCCTACCCATTTTAACGAGAGGCTTGTCCTCTTTAAAAACTTTACATTAATTTGGCACCGAACTCAAGTTCTGGTGTTGCCAGCAGCAGGGTGTGGGTTCGAGCCCCGGTCGTGACGCTTGTATCCTTGAGCAAGGTACTTAACCATAATTGCTTCGTCCTTCGGATGGGACGTAAAGCCGTAGGTCCCGTGTGTTGTATAATGCACGTAAAGTGGATTGTCGTGGCCGAGCGGTCTAGCGCACTGAACTCAAGTTCTGGTGTTGCCAGCAGCAGAGTGTGGGTTCGAGCCCCAGCCGTGACACCTGTGTCCTTGAGCAAGACACTTAACCATAATTGCTTCTCTCCACCCAGGGGTTAATGGGTACCTGTGAAGGCAGAGATGGTTTGCTCTCTATGCGCTAGAAATGGCAGCAATTGAGCTGTATACTCCCCAGGGAGCTGAGATGGTTTCAGGAATGATTTATGAGCCTTATGAGCCTTATGAGCAGGGATAATAATATAATGCGCCTTGAGCGCCACTTAGTTGGTGGATACGTGCGCTATATAAATCTATACATTATTATTATTATTATAAACAATCAATAAATTAAACTAAACATTCACTTTGGCTGGCGGGCCCAGACCACTGATACGTGCCCGGACCGGACCAGCTGCTCCGTGCTGAGTGCGCTTGCAATCAATTCGTCTGCTCTCCAGCACAGGCGTACGCAACATGTACCAGTCAGCTCCCCCTTCTCCTTCCTGGGTACGATCCTGCTATTTTATTCAAAAAGAGAAAACATGTCCTCATATCATAGTTGAAGTGGAAAGAGACACTGCCAACTAAAATCATAAAATGTTTTGTTGCAGCATGGAGTGTAATATTTTTTTTAAAATGTTAAGTAAATAATCAGAAGAAATAATGGCAAATGTAGCCTAAGCCCATGGAAATTAGTAACGTTTGTGATCATCTTGGGGAGATAGTCGTTTTTGTTTGCATAAATTATTATAATTTAAAGGGACATTGAATTTTATGTGTGCGCCCTCAATCGTCTTTTTAGAACGCATATTACTAGTCTGGTTCTAGTCACCGGTCCAGTACTTCAATTGATTTGAATATAGTAGAAGTGGAAATCAGACTTGAATAATTGGATGCTGGAAAACACGTGAAAACATTTCTTCATACGTTGACTGATGATGATCTAAGAATATACTTAGTTACTTTTTGTATGAAATACCTCTGTGTCTTTTAAAATGCAACGAATTGTGTAAGTATTACGAATAATATGTTAGTACTGATTGTTAGGCCAAGAGAATGAAAGTCATAGATTTGCGTCCGGGAAATTTCGAAAACACATGAGCCTCATGATGAGGCTTTTTTTCATTTATTCATTAAAAAAAGACATTATTTCCATTGATCATAATAACAGCGCAATCACAAGATGTTTCTTCTAATCGGTGTACGACGTGCATCATTATACATGCGGGCCGCACACACAGGCATACTAGGCTCAACAGCGAACGTGTTGCGCATGTGAAGATCGGACGAAGTTTACCATACAATTTTAGCGCGATGCGACCTTTTTTGTGAATGACGTATGCGGCCCGACTAAGACCGTAAGACTAAGTAAGAGAACATGTGCTAATGATTATAGCGCACATAGGCCTACTGGTGGAAATTTGGTAAAAACTTTGTTTTACTGATGAGTGATGTGGATGATTTGGAACTAAATTTGTTTGGTGGAAATACCTTTTTTGTGCAAATAATGAAAAATTTAGGCGGTAGCTTTCGGGACATGCGGGCGGTGGACGCAAATCTATGACTTTCATTCCCATGGCCTTAGTACCGTAGGGTCTTGGGACATTGATCTAACGTTAATCCGTGACCGGCCAGTGCGAAACTGGTTGAGCTGAGCTGAGCCTGAGGGGGGAGGGGGGAGGGAGAGGGGGCGGAGGAAAAAAATGTGTTGCCAATAATTAACTTGTCCTTGTCCATGTTGTCTAGTCATGGAGTGTTTTAATATTCTAGTATTCTTTATCCTGACAGAAAACCCAAAACCCAGCGTGCCAAACGTGCTTTAGAGAAGAGAGATGCGAAGGTAACAGAGAACACAAAAAAATGTACCTTCATTCGAGGGGGAAACACGAGTGAGACGGTCACAAGAGTTCTGAAGGAATTTCATTCCCTCAAGAAAGCTGACAGTAGTATGTTGAAAAGGTTAGATCATACTTTGTGCAATTGCCTTTTATTGGTGGATCTGAATTTGTCCTTTTCAGTTTGTGTCGTTGTTTGGAGCCAGCTTCAGCTAGCTGTTTACAGCTGTTTACTTAAACCATTTGTATTACAGGGATCTGGATCTGGATCATGGGGCAATACGGGCAGGGTATGGTGCACATATGTGGTTGATGGTTTGATTTGGTTGGTTGCTTATTTCTTGTCGGCTTTTGTGACGTACTTCCTTGCTTCTGCTTTGAATTTCTGTTTATCTTCAATTTGTGTGATATGATGTGGTAAGAGATTCCAATCTTTCAGAGTCCGGGGTATAAATGAATACTTCAGACAGTTTTTACTGGATGAGATTTGGCGCCAGGCCAAACAGAAAGCAGATACTGTGACAGTGTTGATTAGACTTTTGCCCAACACTTACTTATCTATGAAAGACTGGATTATGGATATTCAGTGCATTCTGAGTGTCTGTGGATACGGGTAACCCTTGAAGCCGCAACCTCCTGCAGGTGTCTAACCTCTCAACAAGCGAGCTTGCACGATGATGACATGCTGGCGAGAATCCTGGGAAAGAATGTTGAACCGAACCACCACTTGTGCACAATCATACTGTCAAGCGTATTTTTAGCAGATGAAAACATCTCACTGTGCATACATTCATTGCTCAAGATATATAAAAAAAAATATCATTTCCAATCCTCACTTGACGACACTTTTCTCTCCTTAAGTGTATCCTCTATCATCTTTTAATAGAAAAGTGGCGGTTGTATTCTACATTCTTTCCGAATCCTATATAGCAGGGGAACCGTTATTTGCATAATTGATGAAGATGCACAAATATCATCAGTAGTTAGTGTTGAATGTTTGCAAAAAATCATGTCTTATCATGTATATTTGTTTATTACAGGAAAAATATGCTAAGACCATTTGAAGACAGAACACAACTGGTAAGGCATTTCATCTCTCATTAGAATAATAATGCTTTTCAAAAATAGTGTGATATTACTTTACAAAATAATTTGACTATGTCCACAGCAGACTGATATTTTATTGTTACCATCAATTATTTAAGCTCTTTGTCATAACTGTCAACAAATAATCTAATTAATTAATATTACTTATTATTGTATAGTAAATCTGAGTCAAAAACTAAAACAAGCTATCCACATTGAAATCTGTAATTACATTTTTTATTCATTAACTATAACCAACCCAAACCATTCAAACTCCAACAGCAGGGTTTGTTGGATTTTGATGGACTCAGTACTGTATAGCCCAGACAGGGATACTTTACATGGGGCTGGTGTCCCAATTCCAGCTAAGTCCAACAGTTGGGTGGTAGTGTTACTGCATGGTGTTGTATTTTGATGGACTCAGTACTGTATAGCCCAGACAGAGATACTTTGCATGGGGCCAGGTGTCCCAATTCTAGCTAAGTCCAACAGTTGGGTGGTAGTGTTATTGCATGGTGTTGGATTTTGGCGGATTGAGGAAGGTTCCTAGCCAAAATAGCTAGGGGGTTAGGTTTAATAAACATGTTCATGTTATTTTGTTAGGAAAAAACTTTTAGAGGATTGTATGGTTTCAGATTAAGATATTTTGGATGAAAACAGATGAAAATAGATATAATCCATTATTAGTAAACTACAAACATTTCTGTCCATTACTTGATCTGTGGTCTGTTTCAGGAACATTTTGCCAAAAAGTTGGACTCCTCACTTTTCCTTTTCGGAAGCCATTCCAAGAAGAGACCTCACAACTTAGTATTTGGTAAGTAATTGGATTCATTTATTAAAGCGAAAATGTATGGTGGAATTCTTCATTATAGATCATTTAGTTGAGTGATTTTTGACCGCAACCATTTGAATCAAAATCCAAGATGGCAGCTGTAGTAAGTCTTTTAAGGATAATGTGAACAAAAACTAAATGAGAATAGTTCTACTGACATTGTTTCTCTAACCAGGCATCATCTTTTCAGGAGAGTTAAATAAACATTTTCTTCATAATTGGTTTCTCTGAATTGTTTTATTTAGGAAGAATGTTTGATTATCAGGTTCTGGACATGGTAGAGTTAGGCGTAGAGAGGTTCACATCTATGTATGAGTTAAAGGTAAGAATGTTGATTTTATTGTCAACCACCAACATAGGCTTAAATGACTCACTTGATGTAGCACCAGCAAGTTAACCTGGAGGTTGCAGGTTCAGATCCCGCTCTAGTCAATTTTTCTTTGTTTACTCCAACTTCTTTGTTTTTCTTTTCACAGACTGCAAAGTGTATGTCAGGCACCAAACCTTGTCTGGTATTTGCAGGGGATCTCTTCAATACAGAACATGAGTACAAGAGACTAAAAAATTTACTTATAGGTAAGAAAACTCATTAATAAGTCTATTGCTAGATCAAGTCCATGCACTGTGCTTTGAGAATTAAAACCATTTTAGTGATGTTTGTAGAATGTAGTGTGGCACATTATTATTAAGCATAGCAGGTCTTGATGTTAATTTTGCTAAATAAAGCCCTGTACCCCCTAAGTAATGTTAATATTATTTGTTTATTATTTTATTTACAAAGAACCATCAAATTGAAACGTATGTCTGGCTAGACATTTCAGTAAACCTGCCTAAAATGAAAAAAGAGAAAACCACACAACAGACTGTTTTTATTGATGTTACTGCCATCAATGTCAAGTATCCTACATTCACAGTAAAAATCCTTTATGGATTAGATCACCACATAACAAGCACCAGACTATTTTAGACACAAGCCTCATTCTGATTCTCATAGACTTGTGTATTATAAAACCAAGATGGATGCATAATTAAGCTGTATATTTGTCCTTGGTATAGATTTCTTCCGTGGACCAGTGGTTAAGAAGGTACGTCTTGCTGGTTTGGAGCATGTGATCAATGTAACAGCTATCAACGGCAAAATTTACTTCAGAAGTTACAGGTATGTAAGAATAATGAGGCATTTATTGATGGAATTATTGACATTGTCTTCACCAATATATGCAGAGGTGTATTTCTATGACTATGACAATCGAATATCTTCAAAGATTAGCCCTATTGAAACAACTCAAATGATATTTTTAAAAAAACCTGAATGTTCTTGGAATTTTGTCTTTTTACTGGCAAATTACTTTCAAAGAAGCTATTTTACTAAATAATTGTTTAAAGTAAATCTTTGGTGGGAATTAATTAATCAAGCTGCATCATAAATTAATTTGTTAACTTGATTAGTCTTTAACCGTACTACAGTCTATTATTTTGTGGAACAACTTTTCTTAAGTAAGTAATTTTCTTCATTTCTACAACATTTTTATATTATCATTTTTCTAATAAATATATTCAAAAGTAAGTAATATATATTTTTCATGTTATTATTCCTTTCCTTTGCATCAGAGTACAACTGAAGAAGTCAGGAAGTAAGATACCTAGAGTGGAGCTGGAAAACATTGGACCATCTCTAGACATGGTCTTAAGAAGGAGTCACCTGGCTTCACTTGATCTCTACAAGCAAGCCATGAAGCAACCTAAAGTACTCAAGGTTAGTTTTCCACTTTCGATTTCTAATTGTTTTTTTATACATAACTTGATCTTTCTCAAGATACCATCCCTCCCTGAAGATGATTAAAATATTGGAAAGATGTATCTGACTTGTCATTAATTGTACTGTATGGTGGAAAGCATACTTGTTCTAAGACAAAATCCATGTGTGTTTGGTTCACGTTTGTTTGTAAAACTCAAGACCCACTTAATATTTTCATAAATAACATGACTGCAACTATAGAGTTGGAATACTTGAGATCATTTTTCTGTACTCAAACTCGTACTCAATTACAAGTTAGCATTTTCGCATTGAACGCTCGATCTATTCGTACCGTGCATGAGCTGTTGAGGGCACATGTTGTTAGACCACTGTGGGCGAAAGGGCATCACATTTGGCGTATTTTGCTGTTGATGTGCGTACGCGCGCACAAAGTTCACACGATGCAAAAGTGGCTATCATCAAGACACTGGATGCAAATTCACCACTAGAGGGCTACGATGTGCACTGAGTGGATAATACAGAATACCGACTATTTTCCCTGGTATCTCTTTATTTCTATAGCCCAAGAAGAAGAAGAACATCAACCATGATGTGTTCGGCACCAAGCTTGGCCGCATCCATATGGAATCACAAGACCTGAACAATCTACAGACAAGGAAGATGAAAGGTCTTAAGAGACAGAAGGCGGACGGAGAAGATGAGATGAAGGAAGAGACCAAGAAATCCAAGAAAGATGATACACCCACGGAATGAAATGGACAAAACTTGCATAAATAGCATTTCAGGATTTTGGGGAAAGAATAATTGCTACCAGCTGAATGCTTGGAGTCAAGATCAACCTATTTTTCTGATATTAGACGAGTATCATTTTCTTTTCTTTTCTTTTTACGGAGCTGCTTAGCAGAGAAATCTAATCTACCAAATTGGTAAGCAATAATGGAAATAACCAGCTAAAGGGATGTATGAAATTCTTAGCAAAATATTCAGCTTAGTAAATTTTGTTCAACCCGCAAATAACATTTCTCCCACTTTGTATATTCGCTTTCTCTAAATACATGTACTATTTAACTTCTAGGTTCATTTATTTCCACATTGAAGGGGCAATATCATCACGATCAGAGCAGACTTTCAAAAGGAAATGTAATCGGTGTCCTAGTATAAGATGAACACAGTGACTGGAAATTACTGGCTCACATTAGCAACAGTAACATAAGGTTCCTTATCATGTGGGGTAATATTTTCAGTCACCGAGTGCCAAATCTAAAACTAGCACTCTGATTCCATGCCCCTTTAAAACAAATACAGAATACATTCAAAATATTTAAGAGGGGTATGGCCTTTATACATGTGCATTGATCAATTTGAGGGCTAAAACTATATGTACCTCTTAGCCCTTCTGTGACTGCAAGGGTCAAAATCAGTCAAAATGTTGATATACTTGACAAGGTACATCTAGTGGACTTAAAAGTTAAACACTGTCAAACCTTACATGTAGTAAGTCAGGGATGTGATTGGACTGTGAAAAAAAAACCTGAAAATGTAAATGATCCAGGAAGGGGAGTCCTAGCCTTGCGAGCGCGAAGCCATTAACGGCATTGGGTCCGGGGCCCGCTCAAGGGCCCCGGGAAAATTTTGAAATGTAGATGCTCTGTGGTGCAATCTCAGCCTTTCTGGGACATCTTTTGGGCAACAATATTTTTCCACTTTTGTTGTCTCTTTAATTTTGGTTGTATTCTTTTTCAGTTCATCAGTATCACTATTGGTTTGTCACTCATTTTTAATATAAATACACTGGTATCACTAACATTGTAGAATTGTGAAGAAATAAACAAAAAATTGATTATTCCAATCAGTTGATATTCGTTTTGCTTAATCCGTGCTTAGGATGCTTGACATGAGAGACGAGCGATTTTTTACCGCTTGCTGCATAGTTAATGGTGTCGTTGCAATAGTTGCAAAACACCTTGCCAGCGGTCGCTATTTTATTGAAACAATCATGTAGCTTATGCTGATGTCCATCAACAGTGACTATCTCTCGAAGCCATTCCCAGCGAAACTTATTCTTGATTCCATTATCAATCTCTCGTACTGACGCGTCTCCATGCAACAGGACCGTCTTATTAAGCGCGGCCATGTTGGATACATAAAAATGTGTACGACGGCTGGTACCAAGAAGTGAGCTATTTTACAACGGTATTTTGCCTGCATTTTTACTCTCTGTCGCAAGGCACCCGACTGCATTCTCAGCCCGCCCGCGTCCAATTAGGGTTCAAGGAAAGCATTCCAGGGTTTACTATTGTGGACGGGGTTGCACACAGTGTGTGAATCACGAGTTCTGTCACAGGAACTAGACTTAAATATTTACAACCTCGGCCCCGAACTGTAGAATTCACACCACTTCAATCGGCCGGGGCCGAGCGAACCACATTATAATCGCGCTACGCAGTGTATTTCAGTTCGTGCGTGCGTGCGTAAAATACATCAAAAAAGCAACGCAAGTAAGTACATTTCAGATGATTTCGGCAAACAGACATCGATATGAATATTTAATTAGCACATTCTACCCCCCTATTTTCTCAACGGATTCACACGATTTACGTTGGTGGACTTTTGAGGGGAAAAAAAACGGATTTCCGGAAAAAAACGGAGAAATCACATCACATTTACAGGTCAAAATGACAGTAAAAACCAGTCAAAAAGAGGCAGTTGACTGATTTTGACCTCAAAAATTAAGCTATAGTAGGAGGGTTAACTTATAGTTATACAAATATATTGTTGCTCATAGTACATCGATTCATTTGAGGGCTGAAACTGTACGTGGAAGGGTAATTTTTTTTTTTAATCAGGGGGAGGGGTTGTGGTTTCCTTCCATAAGTTATCCACACATTAACCTTTCATCATTCTCATCTATGTGTCCCTCCTGGCGAGTCATGGCTCTGCCTCTCAAATCAGAAGGAAGTAATGGATAGAATGTGGAAGTTATTTGAAGCAGGAAATGTGAGTTTCAGCGTTGGTTGCTTAGTCATGTGCATGTGAAGACCTGGTGATATTCATGTCGTTTTGGTTGATACTGCAGTCAATATGTTCAGTGTACATGAATGAAAACCAAGTAACAATTCTTTAAAACCCTCCTACAATAAGTGAGATTTTTGAAACAGGCCATTCGCTGTTGTAAGGTGGTCTCCCATTGCAGGCCATACTAATATGTTCAAACATTTACAGTTGCTTTGGGTGGCACAGCAGGGTTGTATGTACTAAATGTTGGTGAAAAACATTGAAAATTTAGTGGATCTGAGTGGCCTCCATGTGTAGTAGGGTTAAAACTTCATCAATATGATGAACACTGAATGTAATATGCCATTATTTTAATTCAAGATACATTATGCCTTCTCTGGAGGCAGTCATTTTTCATTCCTTCCCAGGATGGCTGTAAATATCCATTAAAAAATGTGTTGATCTGTATTGATCGAGTGACTTCTTGGTCAAAATTATGACCAATAAAAAACACTACACCAAAATTAACATTCTGAATCGTCTTTATTTGTAACGGACTTGTTAATACATGAATTATGTACAAAGTAAGGAGTGATTGCAAAATGATTAAAGAACAAAATACCTAAAAGTGAACATTCATGACTATCACTCAACTACCAGACACCTTACTCTCACAAAATATCTATTAATAGCACCAAAATAAATTAACACAAGGTCATTTCCAAGGGTCATCTTGAAAGTGATATCAGCAATGGAAACATTCTCGGCAACTATTTACAAATATTATGTTCAGATAACAAAATTGGCCAATCAGTTCACGAGGCTTGTGTTTAACCAGTTCGCGTGTATACACGCAATTTTATTTTGCACCACGGATCGGAGAGCGTCTAAACACGCCATAGGAAACTGGAATATTTGTATGCATGCTCGGTTCAGCCATGCGTACACGGTGACATGCTCGGAAGTGCCGGCCACCCGCTGTGGAACCTTCCATTAACGTGTGTGGGGGAAAAAGAAACCCGCCACAGGGGCCCAGAAAAACTTTTTTATTCCCGACTTGAACTGGTTAATCATATGTTACCCTCTACCTATAAATCATACATATTTGTTGAAAGGACTACTATGTGTTAACGTGATGTATGATGCCGACGGAGAACATGCCCTATTGCCTAAAATTTAAACTTACAAGGTGTATTGAGAAGGAACAAGTATGAATCCATCAAAGTTATGGGTCTTGACCACTTTCAGTATTAGGAAAACAAAAATTAAAATTTGATTAACTGCTGGAAACAAATAATGGGCCTCGGATAAGTAGTAACTAGATAGATGTGCAATTAAAATGTGAATGAAATACCCATATTGTAACGACCTGAAATGACCTTGTGTCAAAACATTAAAAACAAATAATTCAAAAACCAACCAATCTTTCACTGTTCATTCCTACTTGTAACAACATGAATCTAGCTAATCACATGGACTGGAAATTAAGAACAAAAAGAAATATGAATTAAAAATTTCAAGTAAAATAACAGAAATTAAAAATAAAATTGACACGGAAAAAAGGAAACACATGTGGCTGTACAATATCTACAAAATTGAACACTTTAACTTATTAAAGATAACTGAAAGTTGTAGAACAATATTTATTCAATGGCTTAGTTGACAACCCCCCACCCCCAACTTAAAGGGTTTTCCATTTGAGACTATGCAATAACATGGGTTGTATTTTCCTACAGGAGAAAGATCCCTGACCATCCCATGTTTTGTTTTCACCTTTAAGCTCATTTTAACCCTAACCCCCTAGGGTTTTAGAGACCTTCGTCAATCCTCCAAAAATCAACCGATTTCAGTCCATGCAGGGTACACACTGCCTCCATCCTTCACAATCAACCAATGGGAATTTATTGAGTGGTGCCTACTGCCTCAATCCTCCAAAATCAACTGATGGGAATTTATGAGTGGTACCCACTGCCTCAATCCTTCAAAATCAACCGATGGGAATTTATTGAGCGGTGCCTACTGCCTCAATCCTCCAAAATCAACCAATGGGAATTTATGAGTGGTGCCTAAAAACTGCTTCAAAATCAACTGATGGGAATTTATGAGTGGTACCCACTGCCTCAATCCTCCAAAATCAACTGATGGGAATTTATGAGTGGTACCCACTGCCTCAATCCTTCAAAATCAGCCGATGGGAATTTAGTGAGCGGTGCCTACTGCCTCAATCCTTCAAAATCAACTGATGGGAATTTATGAGTGGTACCTACTGCCTCAATCCTTCTAAATCAACTGATGGGAATTTATGAGTGGTGCCTACTGCCTCAATCCTCCAAAATCAACTGATGGGAATTTATGAGTGGTACCTACTGCCTCAATCCTTCTAAATCAACTGATGGGAATTTATGAGTGGTGCCTACTACCTCAATCCTCCAAAATCAACCGGTATGATTTTGTGTAGGGTCTCCTTTACCTGAAGTGATATATATTATCTTTGTAAGGCTCGGTCAAGAATTACTGGCAGTTTCATGTAGTCTGTCATGCCGCACTGCCATTATACCTCAATCTTACATAATCCTCCGTAATTAAATAGTTGGATACTCTGACCTGCCGCTATCCCTCTACATCCTCCGGCTGATTTTGGAGGATTCAGGAGGGTTAGGGTTAATGTAGATGAACAAAAATATTTTGTGCTAATGGAGAATAGCATGTTGTGAATTTTCTTTAGCATTTTGTAATGGATACAAGGTATAATTTGCACAAAGAAACTTGACAATCCCCTCCCAAAACCAATAAGGAGTTTCATGCAGTATGCAAACTTCATAAATGTTCCTACCATGAGCTTTGTCCACACATCTTCATAATACAAGTCAGAATTTGCCAATTTGTAATTCTTAAAATAATTTTTTTTTTTTAAACAGGGCGTCTTCTTTTGCATGTGTATTACAGATAAAAACAGGGTGTCCATTCAGAAAACTGGGTGTCCTTTTGGAAACCTTTAGGTACTGCTAGCTAACACTATGGTTGTTATACATTTATGACATATTGTAAGTTTGCCTTTAAATTTAATTGTAGTTTATTTTGTTTTTAAAGATTTCTTACAAAATGCATGGACACTTGGGCTATCTCTCCATGGAACCTTTTGTGGTGAAAATTTTTATTTATGGGAATATAAATGTGGTCTGGATCATGACAATTCACAGGTCCAAAAATAGTACACTGAACTTATAATCACGCCCCGCCCCCCAAAAAACGTCAATCATCCCTTGACACTCATTGATTAGGGAGTTATAGCATTGAGTATACGCATTTGAATTAAACTCAGGAAAATCACCAATTCAAACTTTCCTTCTATGTTAAAGGTTAACTGTAAAATACTTAAATGTAAGATAAATGTGCTTCAAATAAATATATGATTAATAGATGATTTAAAAAAATGGTTTCCTTGGTAATTATAAACAATAAACAACAAAAATACATACATTTGATCTAATAATGTCTCAGACAATATTAGATGAAATGTCTAGTTTTCTTGAAACGAAAAAAATCAATAAAGTGTCACCTTAATGAAAAGGTTAAGACATAATTTGGTACGTGTACACCAACATGCTAGTCTATTCTTAATGTTGATGTATGTGTGCGGTAAGTAATTTGGTTCCAAATGTTGTCCAATTGCTAAATCCACAAAAAACAACTTAGTCCCTAGTGTCAATTTGTACTCGACCCTTAACACAGGCAGTACACCAGTCTGCATGTGTAGTGACATTTGTGCATGTTTAATGTCATAAACACAAGCCCATTAGTGAGTTTTTCAGAGGCATGAAGATCAGAAATACACTTGGTACGTGACAAGATTATGTTCCGATTAACCCAATAAACACTACCAGCATGTTTGCCTATGTTATGAGGTAATAAGTGCATTGAAATACCAGTATACTTTCCTGGTTTTTTTTATGATTGCAATGTTCTGTTAAATATACTACTCAAAACAATTTAGGAAACACCGGAATAATCTCCGTTAAAGCAAGATAATTTATTTCAGATAAACACAATGTTTTACAGAATTGATGAGAAACAACTGCACAATGAAACAGATGATAAAGGATGCATGTAGTGATTACACATTTCATGACATGACTACTGAATGAGAGAGGGGGTTGCAAATGAAAATCCCGGTTCATGGAACATTTCAAACCTATTTGATGTTAAAAATCCGGTGTTCCCTAAATTGTTTTGAGTAGTATATTATCTTCAAAACATTTGTGATATTAGGACAGAACAAGTGTGCTTAATATTCATCAATCCAGTAAGCATTACAGAGATGCCAACATTTACGATTTGGGCGTAATTTTTACGATTTATTGAGTCCAATTATGATTGTATGATCCTTGTATCAATTTTTACGATTTATAAAAATGTAAAGCCTCGAGTGTGAGGTTTGAAAAGGGGGTAATTTTGTGTCCGAGGCGGATGCAACGTGGCGAATTACTCTTTCAATTTGTAATGTTGGCATCTCTGGCATTATCAGAGTTACAATTATGTGCAAGTCATTTCTTTGTGAAAAAAAAAAAAACAGTCTTTATGTGTGATCGTGACAAGCGACCAACAATGCTATGATGACTATTGAACATGTCATTTTGTTCGTCCCAATTATAATTCCTTGTTTCAAGAACAAATAACTCCAATAATACATATTTATCTAAATGTATTTATTTTTCATTAGAAATGTTTCATTCTCCTGAGGACGATCAAAGCATACTGATCGAAACGTCGAGTTGTAACCTCCAGTTCTTTTCAGAACTAATTACTACTCAATAGAGAATTTCACATGGTATCACTGCAATTAGTCTTACTTATCCTCTTCACCATGCAAAGCTACAAGTTTTACCTTTAGAAATGTACTCTTTTTAAAATTAATGTTTCATCTTGGATGGGGGAAACATTTAATTATAGGCAACAAATTTCCTTAACGGTTTACTCCAGGCCTCGATCTTAACTGCGGCTACTGTGGCCACTGCCATGGTGCCCCTTCGAGTTGGCCGTAATGCCCGTTTGGTTGGCTTTAATATTTTGAAGCAGCTAAGGCCAAAGTGGCCGTGCCCTCTCAATCATTAAGGTCAAGGCCTGTTACTCCAACCATGTTTTCATTATTTTGCTAAATCTGGAGGTAATAAAATGAAGATAATGCTGTGTATATTTGGATGGATACTTAGTAAGGTGGTGTAGTCTCAAGATCCAGAACTGATGCAGGTGTGGAGACCTTGAGAAGAGGCTACACTTGGCTCTGAACTAAGAAGCTTATGAAACATCTGTGGATAGAAAAAAAATGGTTAACAACAAATTTAGACTCGGTGCCCGTATAAAATGACAGGGATTTCTTTCAAGGGGATGTGGTCAGTTTGTCGACAGACTGAAATATTTAAATGAACATAAATAGAGAGAAGCTTGATACATAGGGGACAGTTAAGACGGAACTTTCAAATTTTGGAGTGGGGTGGGTGAAGTGAAGATTGTCGAGGATGTTTAGTCATTGCTTAAAATCTTACCCCCAAAGCCATCAAAATCCAACAGCTGTTGTCGTTAAGATTATGATGGCTTCAGTAGTTAGGAATGAACAGACAATCCAACAATTCAATGTACTTTCCATGAGGCTGGGTGTCCTAATTCCGTTCATACTTCACATGTACATAAAGCAACATTAAAAGCCAAGATACTGGTACAAGATTCAAATAAGTGGATCACATTTAGTCTTGTGCGAATCCTTTGCAGCACATTTGTGATGTCAAAATGAAGTTTAAACTGGGTTTTAGTCTAAAGGTTATATCATGAAATGTATATCATGAAATGAGGATGGCACATAACTCACTAGTGGGATTAGGTCTGTGCCGGGTATCCATTTTTCGGTTCCAATTACCCGTAAACGACTTTTTAACATTTGAGCGGTGCGAACAGAAATCTGTGACTCTTGAACAATGCAATGTTTACACTTTTACAGACAATTATCTTTAAATTCAAGAGATTGTACTCCAATAAAGAAAAGATCGATTTAAGTATGGTATCCTCGGTATTATAAAAGTCAATTTGTTACCATTTACAGTACATGTATTTGTACACCACCAGAGGCATGTTTTCAACAAAAATCAAAACGGGTATCCGGGTATCCGAAATTTCCTGATTTCGGGTATCCGGTTCCAAAAATATCCGAAAACGCACAGCCCTAAGGGGGAATGGGTGTTGAAGGTTAGACTAGGTGTTGAAGTGAACTTACAGCTTGCAGTCGAGTCTCTGAAGCGTCGATGAATCTGATCTTGGTTGAACTTAACAAAGGCATCATATTGTTCTGCAAAGACACAAGGAGATTACTTCTTTTATTCATATCATCAAATACTCCACAAAGGAAAAGTGACTGGGGTACACAATCAATTTGTGAGTGAATGAACAAACATTTACTGAAAGAGGATTTACACCCATTAGGTTTGGAGCAGAGTATAAGCCAGGAGTTGGAAATAAGGTGTCCAAATTTGTTATTCTTTGAAAAACAGGGTGCCCAAATATTTAAATTGCAATACTTTTGCATGTGTATTACAAATAAAACAGGGTGTCCATTTAGCAAACAGGGAGTCCATTTAGCAAACAGGGTGTCCATTTAGCAAACAGGGCGTCCATTTAGCAAACAGGGTGTCCATTTAGCAAACAGGGTGTCCATTTAGCAAACAGGGCATCCAAAAGACAACCAAAGGTATTAATGGCTAATACTATGGTTTGGAGAATCATAAATGCAGACAAACTCAATGCAGATCAAGACGCAACTCTTGCTGTTCCATCCTCCTAATTGTTAAAACAATATAAATAACCGACACATCAAAATAATCAAATGAATCCTTTAGGATTTTATGTCTGCATGTCCATCCTGTAGCTAACAGGATTTCCTTCAACGCAGATCAGCTGTGATTGAGAAAACAGGCCGTAACTATACACACTCTATGTACAAGTACTGAGGTAATTCGATCAAAGTTTAGTTATTTGGCCAATAAAGCCATGGTTATGGTTTGCGGGCCTTAAATTTTACTCTTAAAAGGGAGATACAATTACCCTTAGTAAGGCCCAAAAAAAAGTCTCCGGTTTGTGGTCTCCGCGCGCGTCGCCTCAGACCTGCATGTTGACATTTTTAATTTTCTTTTTTTTGCTATAAAA
Organism: Zoroaster sp. YZ-2022; assembly: GCA_029582265.1. NCBI lineage: Eukaryota > Metazoa > Echinodermata > Asteroidea > Forcipulatida > Zoroasteridae > Zoroaster > Zoroaster sp. YZ-2022. The sequence continues at coordinate 1,319,812 of CM055837.1, forward strand.
TGTAAAATTCCATCAAAAATTGCTGGATCGATTGGAATTCTGCCGTGCTGTGTTTTAAACGACTTTTTCACATAGGGATATAAACATTTGCCCGATTTGTGAGGCATCTCTTAGCCACCATGGGAAATTTGGTCCCCGCGTATACATGTGTCATGTATTTCCCTGTTGGCCAAAAAAGAAAAAAAAGAAAGAAAAAAAAATTACCCCCCCCCCCGCCCCGATTTTGAAGCCAGACCTATGACCAGAAACTGGCGACTTTTTTCCTAAAGGCCACCCATAAACGACTTTTTAAAATTCTGACTGAACAATTTAAGCCACACAAATGGAAGTCTCTGATTTTTTGCTAACAAAATGAAAAAAACTTGGATGAAGGCTTTAGAAGTAACATTTGCCGAGAGCTTTTCACAAACTTGCTGTCTTTTGTTTAAAACTTGTTTTCATATTGGTTATTTTATACGTTCGGAGTATTTATGTGTTTTTACAAAATTGTTTATGGGTACCCAGGTATCCAAAGATTTTGGGTATCCGGTTCCCGAAATATCTGAAAACTCAGCCCTAATTGTTACCTACAATGTGCCGTAGACAAGTTTTTCTACCATGCAAACTTTCAGACTGTGAGCTGGCGTTATTCTGTTTTCACAAACCCAAATTACTGATAATTACTCCTTCAAGTCTGCTTTTTTTTGCTGACCCATACTTGGTTTACAGAAACCAGAGGAAATTTCACTCAATCGGATCTCAGTGACACATAGGGATCATAATCACCCATGTTAAAGATTTATACCAGGCAGGTTCCTGATGACTTGCGTGGATTTTTTGTTCAGTGTTTGAGCCGAACATATGGATCTGGTTGATCTGTCATTCATCAGAACCAGACTGAATGATAGACTACATTTCTTTATCTGAAATGTATGTTCCCAAGGGAACATGTTACAGTATACAATGGAGGTAATCTGACCTGTGGTCAATACACATTGAAATATGTTTGACCATGAAAAGCAAAACTTGTATTTGTTTTATATTTAAATACACAGTACATTTAAATGATTTTAGCAAGTCTGGTACATATTATGCTACATGCTCTTTGCTAAAGTGAAGGATTTTGGAGGATTGAGGTTATTAGGCATATACATGCCTTTCCATGGTACATGTACATCCATGTTTGTTGTAGTGATTGCAAGGTCAGTGCTTGGGTCAGTGGACACTGTTTATTGCTCCATGCATGCAGGGAGGGTCCCTGGCCATGTACATGTATCACAGATTAGAAACACATGTGTGCATACATGTCATGTGCTTGCTTTACTTACTACTGAAGGATTTTCAAGGATTCAGGTTATGCGTAAGCAAGTGGGCCTAGGGAGTTGGGGTTAATTGGGAAAGTCATACAACCAACAATTACTGTGTACCCATGGGTTTTATCGTGCAGGTTAGAAAGCTATGTAATGAATTATACAAAGGAAAACATCATTGATTGAATTTGGAGTTGGAGGAAGGTACAACAGTTGGTTTATACTGCTGAGAAGTTACAGATACAGTTTATAGATCGAATCGAAACTCAAAGACGGAAGAATTCGTCATGTACTTGATCAAGGACAACATTTAATTTTATGGGAATTTAACATTTAAATGGCATGGGATTGTATACGGTTATAAAATTAACAAGCCAGGGATCAATGTGTACTATTTGGATACAATTTAATCATTAGATTGTTATGTCCTGTACATGTATATATGCAATAACCCTCCTACTTCTGGTACCTTTTTCATACAAGTTGATCCACCATATGAAACCATTCGCTTTTGTGGTTTTGAATGGTGAAATACATGTAACTGTGTACAGTATTGATTCCCCCAAATGGTTTTGAATGGTAGGTCAGCTAATACAAAACCTTGTTTGGATCTTTACAAATGGTAGTACAGCTAATACAAAACCTTGTTTGGATACTTCTAAGTGGTGAATCAATGGACCCTCTATGCATTTGAATGGATTTGAATGGTAGTAAAGCTTGCTACCAACACTGTTCAAATGGTATCACCATGTGTGTACAAAACCAATGGGCATTTTGTTAAGTGGAAATTTTGAATGGTTTCAAATGGTCAAACAGTAGGAGGGTTAAACCAGTTATCTATAGATCTGATCTATTTCATGAAACTCATCCTTTCTAAAGCTACATTGTACACTATCAGTATCAGCATTAGGGCTGTGCCGGGTATCCGGACACCTGACCGAAACGGTCATTACCCGGTTCCATTTTTCGGTTCCAATTACCCGTAAACGACTTTTTAAAATTTGGACTTAACATTTGAGCGGTGCGAACAGAAATCTGTGACTCTTGAACAATGTAATGTTTACACTTTTACAGACAATTATCTTTAAATTCAAGAGATTGCACTCCAATAATGAAAAGATCAATTTAAGTATGGTATCCTCTGTATTATAAAAGTCAATTTGTTACCATTTACAGTACATGTATTTGTATACCACCGGAGGCATGTTTTCAACAAAAATGAAAACGGGTATCCGGGTATCTGAAGTTTCCTGATTTCGGGTATCCGGTTCCAAAAATATCCAAAAATGCACAGCCCTAATCAGCATATATGGATTTGCTAAATAATGTACATGTAAGTCATGATTTCTTGCTTTAACACTAACCACCCCAAATCCTGCAAGGGGCACTTTTTGGGAAAATTCAGCACTGTTGGAAACTGGTACTTTCCAATGGGACAAAATTACTACCTGGCAAAAAGTACAGGCTATAAGTGCTGAATATGAAAGATCAACGAAAATGCGATGGTGCATTTTGAAGATAAGGGCATGTTTCCAAAAGTGCACTGATGGATTTTGGAGGATTCAGGAAGGTTCCTAGCCAGAATACCTAGGAGGTTAGGGTTAATTAAGGTTCTTAGCTAGAATACCTATAGAGGGTTAGGGTTCAGGAAGGTTCCTAGCCAGAATACCTAGGAGGTTAGGGTTAATAAGCAAGTGTTTTCTTCAGTGTGAAGCCTTTCGAGTGCTACAAATTCCATCAGCAAGAACAAAAACTCTTTTGTTCTCAGTTTGACAAAATTCAACCAATTTAAACATTTGTTGCATTCTGTTGGGTTCAGGGTCAAGATAATTTGTATAAACAATGGTCTGCGACCTGGCCCAGGCTGATGAAGGAAGTGGCTTGTCCAGACATTAAAGTCCTATAATGATTCAGCCAAATGGCTTGGATATGAGCATCCAGTAAGCACTGGGCAACTTATTAATATACCATCTAAAGGTTTACAAGGGAGGAAGTCAGTGCACCTCAAGTGCTGACTGATTGGAAGTCCGGCACTCCCGATTTTCAGTGGTTTATGACTTGTCCATTCCCAAGATATCGCAAGCAGGACATCAACTGGACAGACCAGGTTCATATGATGCTTTAACATGTCAAAGCGTGACTCTAGGGACAAAACCTTAGACTGAACCCTCATCACATCAAAGAGACAATTTCCTAGTATGCACCTGTCACCTACATCAGTCACCTACAATTTAATAAACTCACAAGTCTGGTCACCATCATAAACTCCTTGGAGTAAAAAAAAAAAAAAAATGAATAAATAAAATAAAAGGCTGTTCAGATATTGGTTAGAATGTCGTATCCAATCGCCAGTTTTTCTCATTCAATATAACCAAAAATATAACCTAGTAAGGTGGAGAACATATTATAGTTGCCACTGCACTTGTACAATGCCCGTGTTGGTCACTAATGGTAAGTTGACAAGATCAAACCGACATAACTGAGGAAGTCATCGTATACCAAAAATGCCTAATTTTTCATGAAATAAATATCCAGGAATAAAGTGTATGTCCATTATCATCCATATGTTCTCCACCTTACTGGGTAGGTAAGATTACATTATTGGTTATATTGAATGAGAAAAAGTGGCGGTCGGATACGACATTCTACCCAAGTTTAAATGTAAATGACAGATAAAACAGGGTGTCCAAAAGAGACACCCAGAAACCCCTATGGCTAATACTATGCATGTAGGTGCAGTGCAATAAAATATGAATCTTACCTGCTAGCTTACATGACAAGACTTTGTCGTAATCTTCCCGTATCCGAGCCTCTTGCTCCTTGAGCATCCTCTCGCAGATAATGATCACCTGTTTCAGGGTAAACATTGGCTGTTCCCTGCTACCATGGGTCAACCCCATAGCGCTGCCCCCAGACGTGCTGGGTGACCCGCACCCATGGAAATGCGCCTGATGGCTTGATGGGAACGAAGATTGGTGGATCATATCGGAGACCTGCGAGTCAGACTCGTTGACGTCACCGCTGGTGCTGCTGCCGGCGTCAGGGTATGAGTCTTCTAGGTGTCGTCTTCTTTTCATTCTCTTCCATTCTAGACATATGTTGGCTGCTAATTGTCCTGAGAAAAAAACAAATTAGATTTGTAAGTTGGCCCTCTTTAGTATTTATCAATTCATATTTAATAGTAACTGAATGCCGTTATGTTTCTTTGTGTTTGATTAGTTTTGTTACAAAAAAGCCTGAATTTCTACATGACCACAAAGACATTTTAATATTTAGAAGTTTCACAATGGTTTTTAATAAATGAATAAGAAAAGAAACTCAAGTTTCACAAAAGACAAACCAAAGAACTCCAACGTTCAGATGCCATGTTAAAACAATCGTGCAGCTTCATCACACAAGTCACAATGTTTTTGAATTTTGTATGCATTGTAACGTTAGGCCTTGGAAGCCCCTACGTTTATGTTGAGGTATGATCAATCAGTCACAGTGAGTTAGTAAACCCCCATCCAAAAAAATTAATGTACATTGATTATTGAACAAAAAAGTATGTCAAAAAACTTATCAGCAAAACAACTTGTATAACGATTTTATAATAAAAAATTCACTAACGTTAAGTTGATGTTAACTGTAACTTGTTGGTCAGTTGGTTAACGTTAATCACTTTTATTCTTGTACATGTAATTTCCTTTCCCACTATTTTTTTTTCATTTTAATTAATATTCATACACAGATATGACACTGACAGATGGTTTGAAATATTATTAATAAGTGAGAACAGACAAGATAATTTCTAACACAGTTTTGCGAAAAAGTCTACAAAATTAAATAATTTCCTAAACTGAATTTCTTTATGATATTTACTTTACTGTGAACAGCTGACTAACGTTATTCACAAAGCAATTTTGCCGTTTAGATTAAAAATGGCTGCCGTGCTCAGCAACACAGAATTTTAAAACTTACCTGGAGACATTCTTGGGGTTACTGGTGAAAATGCCGACGGTTGACGACACGACGTCGACATCGTCGATGAAGCTGGTGTTGATGGGGACATGAGGGGTGTACATCTTCGTCTTTTAGGCGAAGCACCAGGACTGTGAAGTGGATCAAAATCTAGTGTCCGTTTCAACGTCGCGCAAGCCATTTTTAAAAACCGGTAGTTTGACGAACGATAGGAGTCACTTTCGCCGGCGTTTACCAGATTATTCACTGACGAAATTATCTGAAAGGCCAGGAAAGCCTTTATTTGTTACACGCTACTTGCCTTTAAACAGAAATTATTAAGATTTGCTCTTTCTGAAGGCAGATGATTACCGATAAAATTCTAAGCTCAGAATCCTTCTCTGTCGAAATCACAAATGGGCGACGTCAAATTACACTTCACTCGATCGTACATACAGTATACAGCTAGCTAGCTACAGACTGTGCCTGTCGATGATATGAGTACATAGAAGCCTCGATTTGAAAACCCTAAATGAAAACAAACCTTTAAACCCAGAGAGGGCGCTGTTCAAACAATTGAATTGTGTTCACGATTCCGATTTTCAAAAATAATAATTTTTTGGAAAGAATAATAACATGAAAACGAGAAAACTAGTTTTTGTTTAAGAAGGACTGCACCTGCTATGCTACTTTATTTTATTGGGCATACAAAAGAACAATAAATGGTTTGTGAGTAAAAAAATCATTGTTTCAGGGGACTTTTTATTAATTTTTACTCCAAGGTATAGCTAGTGAAATGTTCTCATCTCAGAGTGTACTTGCGTTCTAACCCGCGCGTGCATGGACGGACGGCGCGCGCACGCTGCCCACAACAAGCGTGAGCATTTTGTTTCCAAGATCGTGTATCAAAGAAAGTGATGGATGAAGTCTTTATAATCTTCCTTCACTTTTGGCTCAGTTGCTTCGATTTCTGACATAATGACTTAAAACATTTGTGTGATTTAACTTGTTGACATCAATCAACATGCACGAAGTAATCTTTCCGAATTTGTCATTTTCCCACCGCGACCGAGGGCGACATTTCTGCGCTTGGTCACTGAGGGAGTCGAGCAGCAGATCGCCCCTGACGAGCTTGGTCAGCGACACGAGGATATGGAAGGCCGTGTTAGACCGCATGGACGTCCAGTGCGACACCCTGCAACAGGTTCGCCGAGAGACGAACCACAGGTTCGACGTGCTGACGGCAGACGACATCCTGACAGGAATGACGGAAGTGCTGGACCAAGCAAGCTCAAATTTGGAAAACCGGTTAAAACTTTGTTCATGAATAGTTTGATCCTAAAAAGTATAGATCAGTAGCGCATAGCGTAGGCCGTAGACAAAAAGCTATAAGGGGAGCGGGGGAAGGGGTGACTGCCCCCACTTGTCGGTAATTTCACAAACTTTTCTGATTGACATAATTTGTCGGTTCATTTGAGTTTTATGTCGGTAAATCCCCCCCCCCCAAAAAAAAAAAATTAATAAATAAATAAATAAAAATAAAAAATAAATAAAATTAATATTTCTCCCTACTCTAAAAATCCTGGTTACGCCACCGGTATAGATAGGGGACAAAATATCTCTATGTAGATACAGGGGTCGTGCTGGGGGTGATAGATGGCTGTTGGGTTGTCCTTTTTTGTCCATAGTTTTTTCTTAAAGGTGGGAGGGGGAAGACACACAACTTTCCCTATGTGCTCAAACATTTGTTTTAACTGCAGAAGATCCATCCATTCGAAGCAAGACTCTTTCCATGAGCTAGTGCGGTGCAGGATGGCGGACGGCATCCCGGATGAACATCTTCATTCCCTGGAGAGCGACGACGGCATATTCACGGACAGCAGCCCCGTTGACTCGAACTCCTCATCCCGCAGCGAGTCATCAACACTTGCCTCCAGCGGTACAATAGTTGCCTCAGAGGTGGAGGAGCACATGGATGAAGACATGGAAGAGGGGTACGAAGGGTACGATTGGAGGATGGGTAGTCCTGGAATAGAAGAAGCTGGAGAGTACAGAAGTGGTTCAGACACTGAAGACTTTCTCGAAGATGATGTAGTGAAGAAAGTGTCTTATGCGTGGAGAGAGGCGATATGCTTCCGCCAATACCGAAGGTAAGCCGAGGCTTTGGAAGACGTTAATGCGAAAAAAATCACTTGATGGCATGGACAATACGGTGCAGGGAGTCATCACTGACATTGCCACAAATAATAATATTAAATAGTGTTGTTGCAAAGACAATGGCAGATTCAGGGAGCAAAATTGAATATATTATATTATTTCCTAAATTTTGGGGTCGTCCCCTCTTTTATGGTTGCAATCGCGTGCCCCTTTTTTTTACCTCCTTGGGTCCACGATGTACATAGAGATCAAGAGTAATGTCTCATTTCGGTAAATTAAAAAGTGAAAGTGAAGACTATCAGAGCATGATCGAAACGTCGAGTTGTAACCTCCAGTTGTTTTCAGAACTAATTACTGCTCAATTTGAGTATTTCACATGGTGTCACCTCAAACAGTCTTTACTTAATTATTTAAACAGGTTACCACATCCAAAGATGTCGTGGAAAAGGGCCCATGAGTCGGTGCGAAGACGGAGGCAGTTCGGCCGTCGTGGCCACGGGCGTGACGGACGAGGATGGTCGCCAAGGCTCAATGTTTCATGGACAACCATTGAGGAAGAATTAGCAGTAGGTTAAGTGTATAATATCATTCCTCAAACATGATGAGAGGTTATCATTCTGCAGTATTAACGAAACTAAGGTTTCCTCCTCGAGAAGCGCATTGTAGGATGACTCAACTGTAAGATTTACTAAGCATGTGATAGAAATGACTGGATAGCAGCTGGGTCAATCTCATAATTTAGCTGAGAACCTGCCCGAGTCCCCTCTTTTATTTTCCCATTCTCCTTTCCTTCCTCAGAAACAAGGTATTTTGACGTCACCCATGGAGTTGACGACATTAGTATCTCCAATACGACCCCCTTTGACGATTCCGAGATTGACAGACTCGGCAGAAAGATTATCGGCAAATAAACGGCAAGACACCGCCACGACGACCTCGGTTACTAACATAGTTCAAGAGGAGAAACGGAGAACAGTGGAAGATTCTGTGCTTGATCATCAGAACAAAGAACAGAGAAACGAGAGGGATTGTGGACAAGACAATTCACGGAGAGGGGACACAGTTGACGTGAACACGACCGTGCTGCAAGTAGTTACTGCTGGAAAGCGTGAGGTCGAGGAAAAAGAGCCGCCCGGCATACCAGCGTCTTGGCGAGTCGGCGCGGGAAACACAAACCATGGGAACAACACGTCAAAATGTACGGGTAAGGACGTTGATTGCACCGTCCAGGGAACTGATCCCAAGACGGTTAACGCAATGGAACAGTACGTCACCGCGAAACCGTTTGTTCCTCTAGGGAAACCCGCAAAAAAAGCTGACCCTGCACGCCAGCTCGCGAGTAAAGTTGCAGCGGTCAGGAAAGGCACAAAACCGAGTGACGACATAAACGCCAACGCAACGACAACGAGAGATACTGGGTTCAAAGGTCAAACCACCAGAGGAGAAAAAGAAGAAAAAGCGGGAAATCGCCCGACTGCTGGGCCCCGAGAAGACGACAGGGAACGTCAACGGCCGTTACCTGCTGCCGCTTTACAAGTGATGCCGACTAACAACAAGCAGACATTCCAACTCGATCAGCGTCCTATTCCCGTCATTGAGCAAGGGGTGGTCCACCATCGCCACCCGTCTCCCCCGACGATTTGCCCGCAGCAGACAGCAGTGGTCGCCGTTGGGCATGCGATACCTACTGAGAGAGACCGTCATAATGTAGTAGAGGCAGGACCTACAGATGAGGCAGTGACCGTACCAACATTCTGTAGGAATCCAACCCAAACTGGTGCACGCATAGCAAACTGTCACAACGTCGAAAGACACAACGGTCCACCAACTCACGAGCCATCTGGTTGGCCATTCGGAGCACTAAGAACAGGATTCAGAGATGGAGGTGACGATGGGCTGTATAGATTCCCACAAGTATTCGGCGCTAACGTACAGTCAATCACGCCCAACCCACACCAACACCAGCAGAACGCTCCGTTTCGGCCCCGGCAGATCGGAGGCCCAGGAGCAATGGGCGAACAAGGAGGAGGGCAGACAGTGCTCCCTTCGTTCCAGCAACCGACGCAGCCCCGGCAAGGCGTCCCACAGATCCCCGGACATTTGCTGCGTCAGATGCAAGTACGGGCCGCCAATAACCCGCAGTATCAACATGCTTATCAGCACCAAACACCACAGCGCATACCGCGACAGCCACAGCCGTTTGGCCGACAGCAGGATCAGGGGCCATTGATGCAGCATCCACAGACACCCAACATCATGATGGAAGACCCGAGCATTGTGTATGCCCAGCCCAGCAATTTGTAAGTTTCACCCTACGGAAAGTTCAACAATATTGTGTCAAATCAATTACAGAGAAATATTTGGCTGAGTTGACATCGACATCAAAGCAGATAGTTGTAACTGCTTGAAGTTTTAAAATAGCTTAATTAACCGATACAGAAAAACATATTTGCTTTAATCGAACTCGCACATAATGAACTCTTATATTTTTATACGCAGTTCACAGAATGGCCAAAACATGATAAACGGACACCGCCCTCAACGACTGGTTGCTGATTCTACCAATCAACCGCTCATTAACCATCCACGTGGACATCAACTCCAACATCAACAGGGTCAACTGCAACATCAACAGGGTCAACTCCAACATCAACAGGGTCAAATCCAACATCAACAGGGTCAACTGCAACATCAACAGGGTCAAATCCAACATCAACAGGGTCAACCACAACATCAACAGGGTCAAATCCAACATCAACAGGGTCAACTGCAACATCAACAGGGTCAACTCCAACATCAACAGGGTCAAATCCAACATCAACAAGTCCAGCATGCTCAGATGAACCCTCGGCTCCCGTTTCCACTGGGTCTTTATCCGCCACATAACAATCACAACAACAATCACAACAACAACAACAACAACAACAACAACAACAACAACAACAACAACAACAACAACAACAACAACAACAACAACAACAACAACAACAACAACAACAACAACAGCAACAACAACAGCAACAACAGCAGCAGCAGCAGCACCAACACCAAAAATCATGGCGGACCACTAGATGAACATTCTGTGAAGCATCGACCTCAACCTCACCAATAGCCGTTGCAAGTGCAATGCGGTAAAATTAAATTCGCTCTGGGAGAGAGTTGATTTAATTTTGCCCTACACCGACGTGTGTATAGCACTGTATACTCAGTGCTTTCCGAGTGTCTGTGAAAAAACTACACAGGCGACTCGGGCGGGATTCGAACCCACTTCCTCTGGGAGAGAGGTTATTACGTTATCCCGAGCTCCCCATGATAATTATATTGTTTTCAGATAACAAGAAGAAATAACTTTTCTATAAATATAATTTTTCTCTTTGGTTGTAACAAACTCCAGCCCTCAGCTTCAGTGACGTAACTATTGGGAAAAGAAGGAGGCAAGGAGGGACCGTTCTCCTTAAAGAGCAGTATTGTCACGATCAGAGCAGACTTTTGGCAGGTCAGGGAATCGATGTCCTAGTTCAAGATTAACACAGTGACTGAAAATTACTGGCTCATTTATGCAGCAGCAACGGTAATAATATTATGACCTTATTATATGGGGGTATTATGGCATTCACTGAGTTAATCTAAAACTAGCATTCCGAATCCATATTAAGTTTTTTTTTATATATTGTATTGCTTTGTATCTCCTGGGCGCCTAGGAAGAATACCGGAAGGTAAATGGCCTACCAAGGTTAAATATTTTGAAATAAATAAATAAATGCATCTGTTGATAGTGACGATACTATCCCTTTAACCCAAGGACTGTGGCCCGGGTGGATCCCCCAGAAAAAACACACAAGGTCTCCTGAAAATCCTGGTGCCCTACCCCCAAGTGCCCCACTACTTTAGTCCTAGTTTAAGCCGTTGCTCAGAATTAAGCCAGTGACTAATTTAACTGTAAGACTTATTCAATATTTCGACATCATACCACATCAGACTTCTTACTCTGCAATAACATAATGATTGTTTATAATGAAGAAAAGCAAATCCTACACAATCTCAATAGCCCCCTCTTTGTTTATTTTTATGAACATCGCCCTAGAGTTTACCTGTGTAGCCCGGCCCGGAAAGGTTTGTTATGGTTTGTGTATTAGACCCACAAATGGATTTCTCCCATATTTTGGCAATTATTCTCATTTCTAATAAACGTGAAATTATAAAATATGAAATAGTGTTAGCTCTATAAGGTTTAATATCTATTTAATGGTCAAATGACTTAGTGTAAAGCTCATGATGATATCAATCTTCCCTAGAAATAATTTGGTTTGAGACGCTGTGCGTTGTCATAGTAACAAGAAAAGTTAAATAATTTCCAGGTTTCTTTTTTCCTAAATTCCACGAAAGAATACAACTTAACCTTAATGCACGTTCTCCACTTTCATGTGAATGACACAAGGTAATCTTGGTAGAAAGAAAGTAATGATGCTTTTAAAAGTAGTTTTGCCAACATTACCAATGTTGTAAATTCCCTTATATGTTTATTACTGAATATTTAGACAGTTGGAACCATTTTAAGAGTAGATAACTCAGCATTATTTAGATTCTTATCGACCATAATATTTATACAATAAGCTTACGTTGCGACTGTGAACATAACTAAAATGATTCTGCCTTGTAAATAGACATTTTCTAAATAACAGCCGTTAGTAATTATTTTGTGAAGTGTTTTAAATTTATATAGGCCTAAGCGATAATTCTACGCATAATTTTACAGTGTGGTATTTTAGGATATTGTCAAGTGTATTGTAGAATTATTATTACAAATCAAATGTTTTGTAAATATGAGCATATGATGCTTCAGCATTTTATATCATATTGTGTTCTTATGATCCAATTAAAATTGTTTAAAAAGAAGTAAAATTAAAGCTATTTTCTATAGTTGGACAGTTGAAAGGCGAACTCTTAATACTAAAGTATTGAATCAACATTTTAAAGAGTTCGGTCAGTGACAACTCTTTATAAAGTTGGATTTAACTTTTAAAAGTGCTGAATTAACATTGATAAAGTTAGACTTAACATGACTCCGTGTTCATTCAAGCGGTAAACAGAAAGAAGTGATAAAGAAAGGAAGAACAATAGAAAAAATACAGAAAGATAGACAAGGAGATCGACGGACATACAGACAGATATACAGCAAGATTACCAACAAACAGAAATAAACGATACAGGGACCGGTTGAAACTATACTGAAACATTAATCTCTAGCGACATCGGAACAATCATGATTCGAATTTCATCCAAATAAGATCTATTACGAATCGGAAGTCCGACTTCCTTGACAAATAATTAAAGAAAATAACGTTTCTTATGTCACGTTAAATCTATTTTAATCTACAGCCTGTTACTGATAGTTTAGTCATCATGATAAACCTCGAGTACAATGCGTTTCCATGGAATCGCTCGCCAATCACCGGATGCATCTAATTTTTGTGGATAGGTCAGTCATATATAGATCCATGAGTTAATGATGATCTATCATTGTCGACTAAACTAAAGATATTGATTTGGTTGGTGGTATTAAACACCATGTGGATATTCTCAATATCGCTTTAAATCCATTTACACGATTCTCGAAAAACATAAATGATTTACATGAAACTATATCAAACATCAAACACCCCTTTAAATATTTCTGTCTGGTGTCCTATCATTTTAGTACAATTATATGATATAATTTGGCATTAATATGAATTTTGTTCTTCTGGAGAAAAAAAAAGAAGAAGAAGAAAAAAAAAGTAGGACTAGATACCAATACAACTCAATGCACTTTCACTATTTTCTACTCCACTAACTACATTACCGGTACTCTATGGGATAAGCTGAAACATATTGATTTATTATACATATCCCTTGATTGCGTGGGTTGGAAGCCTTGCCGCGACCATGGTGCTTGTGTCCTTGAGCAAGACACTTGACCATAATTGCTGCGAGGGCCGAATTGAACCCAGCCACTGGGGATGTACAAGCCAGTGCATGCTGAGTGCCGGTCCCAAGCCCGGATAAATGAGAGGGTTGCGTCAGGAAGGGCATCCGGCGTAAAACCTATGCCAAATCAAATATGCAGATCATGATCCGCTGTGGCGACCCCTAACGGGAGCAGCCGAAAGAGGACAACATACATATCCCTTGATTCTGTTAAAATACGGATGCATTTAATTATATTACAGAAAATTTTACCAAAAGTAATTGTGGTTGTGATAACAACCGTGTTGGTCTTCTCTATACATTTCGGCCAGCCTTCTGCAGTCGTCTTGACCATGTAAAGTCTCACACAAACATAAACAGGGTGGTTTTCTACTCAGAAAACATTTTTATTAAAAGTAGTTTACAGTAGGTGGTAATTGACCATACAGTGCATTCATAATTATTATTATACTTAATAAGGATTAAAAACCATCAATCTTCACGACACAAGAGGGCGCTCTAATATCGGGGAGTCGGTTCCATTAATATAATTTTTGTTAAAAATATTCTTTCTTTTGGTCATGTTAGAATAAAACAGTGCGCATTACTGTACATGAATCAATGGATCCTTGCTTGGATGGAATTTCTTTGTTGTTTAGTTTTGTATGATGTTCTTGTTCATACTATACTTCCTTGTTTTGTTAGGCGCTCTGTTCTTCGTATAGCGCCATATAAATGCTCTGTATTATTATTATTATTATTATTATTATAAGCTGAGCGTAGCGCGTGGCCACCCGCCCCCGTCTAGCTTACCATCATAATATCCCCATGGAAATTCACGGTGATTGGGGAAGGGAAGTTAGACAAGACCCTGGATCAAGGACCTTGAAGTTAGTTCGGTTCCTTGGGGAAAGTAATGAACTCATATCACATGATATTAACATTGACTGAGACTGGTTTAGCCATCATTTGCTTTGATATGATCGTAACATTATATCCGATGTAGATTAGACTATATGATTCAGACATAACCCTGAAACAATCCAATTGGAAAGTACAACGTTGGTATTTCAACAATGGTATTGTTCACTTTAACCCTCTGGTTTTCAAGAAATATATCATAAAACTTACCTATAAAACTAACCTGTGAATATTTCATTACAATGGTCGTTTACTTTTACGTTTGTGACCAACTATGACATATTTTTCCCCGTCCGGCAACGTTTTGTAAATTTGACATAATTCCAAGCTCGGTGGTCGAGAGGTTAAGACGTCTGCACTAGCATAAGCAGGAGGTCGTGGGTTCGAATCCCGCCCGAGTCGCCTGTGAAGTTTTTTTCCACAGACACTCAGAAAGTACACACGTCGGTGTAGGGCAAACATTAAATCAATAATAATTCCTGTTTTCTCCAAGATAATTGATACGTGTATCAAGTAAGTTTTAAGATAATATTTGATAATAATTATGGTAATATCCAAAGTTTTACCTTCCTTCAATTTATAACACCGTCACTGTTTTGAGCTTTGGTAAAACAGACTAACAAACAAATCAAGATGTATAATCGAACGAACAGAACACTCACTCGAACACTGAACGGATACGTGGTGGACAAAAACGTACACCGCTGTCTGAGGTTTCAGATGTGTGCTATAACACAAAAAGGAAACGTTTACGGTAGAACACTACAGCCGACCCCCAGAGACAACACCCCGCCCCCTGCAGCCCCTCCATGCTATCATGGTCTGTTTCACGAGGAAAAAACAGCCCCTAAAACAAGCAACGACTCCCCGTCAACACTAAGTAAGACTCTCTGTCAGCACTCTGGGTGGAAGTGATCTCATCGACCATCGCCATTTCCCCCATCTCTCTCTCTTACACGGACTTAAGCAAAATGCATTATATCCTGTGTGTGTTTATGGTTTGATAAGAGCCAATCGCACCGAGCTACTATACAGACAACCTTTGCTGAAGAATATTTTTGCTAAGCAAAATTAATCAGACAAACAGCCAAAGTGTATATATTTTGTATGAAAGTTAAGCTGGTAACCCATGAAACCAGCTTAGCAAACGTTGTTTCTATAAAGTATTTCTATTAAATATACAGTGCTATACACACGTCGGTGTAGGGCAAAATTAAAATCAATTGTTTATCACCCGACGCAAGAATTTCATCAAACTATAAATATCGCGGCACCCGCTCCTATATAGGATTCTAGCCAGTCAACCGACATCGGGCAAGCTCGGTGGTCGAGAGGTTAAGACGTCTGCACTAGTAAGCAGGAGGTCGTGGGTTCGAATCTCGCCCGAGTCGCCTGTGAACTTTTTTCCAGAGAGTATACAGTGCTATACACACGTCGGTGTAGGGCAAAATTAAAATCAATTATTTTTCTCCCGTAAGCAGCTTCTCTATAAAAATGGCCCAAAATGTCCTCATTGAAAGTGACCTACATAGGTCACGTTCCATGTATGTTTACGATATTGAAGTAAGCCATCTCAGCACAGGCTTATTTGGATATAAGCCTCGTTCTGATGCTCATTGAATTGTGTATTAGGAAATAAAGATGGCGCTGGCGATACATTTTTCTTCGATTCGCTCTCTTTGTTTTAATTAACGCAGTTAGTGCATAGCCTATAGGCCTTATAATCTTGTAAGCATGAAGACTACATTATTTTATCCCTGTCCCTTCTTCATAGAATCAAGAAACACGTTTAACCTCCATGCATGTTTCACGTCCCCAACTTAACATCTAACCTCAAACCAAGTTCAACTCTTGAAAAGTTACAATACCCAGGGCTTTCAAATTTCCTCTAGACACAGAAAACTATGCCCACACCCAACTGCCCCATCCCTGTCTGTATTTGTGTTCGTACCGAGAATAATTAAGGAGTTTCCGACAACTTTCCGGGGCCAAAATGAGGTATTTCCCCAAAGCCAACCTTCTTTTTGCCTCAGTGGGATGACCAATGCAAAGCCGAATAACAAAGCCAAAAATAACACGGTCTCATGGGATGGTGGTAAGGGGTTTACCCTGAAGCTTTCCCATGGAAATAACGTCCATAAAACGGACAAGCTAACCTCGATTGTTTCTGTTCGATAAGTGGGCTAGTTCCCATGGGAAGATGAATCATATTATGAAGTGCATATGTTGGGCGCGATCGGTCGATCTGCGCGATAGCCCGATCGCGCTGCGCTATTGGGCGATCTATCGTTCGCGCAGCCATCGATCGATCGCGCAGCCATCGATCGATCGTGCAAGGACATGTTTGCGCCATCGCCAGATTGTGCAACGCAAGACTTGTGCGATCGCGCGATCGTGCAGCAACGGGTTAGCACGATCGGTCGATCGGGAAGTAAGGCAGGGGCGCCGGAGCCGGGGGGGCCGGGGGGCCCGGGCCCCCCCACTTTATTATTATTATTTTTTTTTTAAATTAATTTATTTAAAAAAAAAAATTATGTTGGGAGGGGAAAAAAGGGGGGGGGAAATTAATGGAACAAAGGGGATGCAGTAGGTTAAAAAAAAATAGAGGGAAAATGGGCACACCAAAAATTTAATTTTTAAAGAACCACCCCCCCCCCCCCCCCCGCCTACCAAAACAACTGATTACCCAAACACCCAAGGTTGGAAATTGTTGGTGCCCCCCCACTTTTAAATACCTTCCGGCGGGCCTGAGTAAGGGCGTTATCGGTCGATCGTCACAGAGTGCGTTGCGCGTTTGATCGATCGTGCGGGAACGGATTTGAGCGATCGGTCAATCGTGCATGCGTAAGTATGCACAATCGATCGGTCACGCAGGAATGGCTTCGCGCGATCAGTCGATCGTGCAGAAATAGTTTTGTGCGATCAGTTGATCGCGCATGGATGGCTTTTGCGCGATCGATCGATCTGTAGGGCAGAATTTTGGTGGTCGATCAATCGCGCAGCACGGAACTTATGACATGATCGATCGATCGGTTTGTAGGGCAGAATTTTGGTGGTCCATCAATCGCGCAACACAGAACTTGCACGATCAATCGATCGCGCATGAAAGGCTTTATCGTGATCGGTCAATCATATTATAGAATCTGATTTTGAAGGTAGCTTTTGTCATACATTTGTAGGGAAATATTTGTTGGGGCGAAGCGGAATGTATTTTAGAATCACTACAACAGCCTCCTAAAAATAAGGAAGGTCAAAACAAATACCGTAGTTCGACAAAACAATGAGAAGGCACCCTACATTTTAAATGTGCAATCCACGTGCAAGAAAATTAAATGATCGACACATTTAAAAAAAAATTAATACAATTTATTTTGGTAAACTAAATCTCTTCTAAAAGCAGTTATTAATAAAACCCTTTGGTTGAAAAAAAGAAATTTTGCAACGGAATAATCACAATATTATTACTGGGTGACTACACCTAAAAAAAACCTGGTATCTGGTACCATGGGTACTTCACTTAAGTACACTGTGAACTTTAAATTGGTTTGGCTTAAACCGTATACTGAATCGAGGTAAATATTATAATACAAAGATTGTTATAATCAACTTCAACAATTACGAACAGTATACAACTTCAATCTGATCAAACTTCATACGGGATAAAAATTACCCCCCCCCCCCCAAATGGATATGAGTAAACAAATCACTCTCAGTTTCAGTAAATGGCAAATTTTTTAACCATTTCACGAAGTTCAAGTGAAGTAGGTGTCCCTTTGCGCAACAAAGTTCGGGAGAACAGTTCTACAGTAGTGCTGGATAAGCATGTAGCAGCTCGATCCTTGGTCTACGGGTTAAGCGATCATGCAAAGGAAACCTAGGCGACGTCGACAACAATGACGAAGGCAATCCCGACACAGGAGAGCAAAATTAAAATCGCTGATCACGACGTAAGATAAGGTGACTCACTCGCCCGGAGAAAATAGCAGTTGGTCGTTGATAAAATGTCTGTTACGAGGTCCGACAAGATGACCGCTAACGTTAGCGAAATCAACGAGGCGGAGTGTGGCGGACGTCGCTGTTCGATGTCCCGATCAGCTGGCGACGACTGCAAAAGCAGCAAGGTCAGGAACACCGCGCTCCGACGTCGGCGTACAAAACTGCTCCAACGTGGGGAAAACAAACTGTTCATGACCCGCGCCGAAAATGGTCCACCACTGGGCCGGAATGGAGTTCAAAATACTGCCGATGTCATAGTCATCCAACGCACAAAACCGTATTCTTGTGCGTGGGGTGGTGAAGCAGCGGTAACTGTTGCGACGCTGTGCTGTCAGTGTCACGAAATAAAAACACAAGATGGCGTCGCTGAGACGAAATGCTCAAGAAACCCGTTGGCGTTGATCAAAAACAATCAAAAAGCCACTTTCTCGATGCGATTAGCTGCTGCACGCTAGTCGCTACATACACAGAGCATGGAGGAAGAAAACAGTTACGATCCCATAAAGAAAGACTTATAGGAACGCATGTAGGCATGGAACGTGTATAACAAACACATGAGATGGAATATATTACAGAAAATTACAGCTGAAGTTCACCCTCGATCTCTCGTGCATGTTGCAAGAACAAAAGAAAAAGGACGTTAACGTGTGGCCCCGGCCCAGACAGGAATATCAATTCGGGCTCTGATTGGCGGAGGCAATCGCATTGATGAATATATTAATTGAAAGACACTAATTGGTTAAGCCATTGGATATACAATACATACCCATCCAAAATGTAATAAACTGGTTCCTTGGCTAGGCAAAACGTCTGGGGTGATTAGACACTTGAATTTATTATATGAAAAAAAAACCAGAAACAATTTGCTAAGATTACATAACAACAATGATTAAATATCAAATTTTGCTTAAGAAAAGGCAAATAATTTTTCTTGGTTGCTACACATTAATTTTGATCATGAAACGTTTCGGATGTTCCAGTAGGGCATATGGACTTATAAAAAAGAGTGCCACCAGCTGAGTCGAACACCTTTTCTTTCCAATTCACGGCTCAGGAAAAAAATTAGAGGGAGTAAAGTTCGAGATTTTCTACGGATCGACCGTCGATCGAGCAAGTCGTGTGTTGCGCGATTGGTTGATGGCGCTTTTACTCCCAATCGACCGACAGCGCAAAGACAGAAATTTTCTACACGATTGACCGATCGGGCAAGTCGTGTGTTGCGCGATTGGTTGATGGTGCTTTTTCCCCCAATCGACCAATCGCGCAAAACTATTTCTCGACGATCGACCGATCGCTCAAATCCGTTCCCGCACGATCGATCAAACGCGCAACGCACTCTGTGACGATCGACCGATATAACGCCCTTACTTCTCGATCGTGCTAACCCGTTGCTGCACGATCGCGCAAGTCTTGCGTTGCACAATCTGGCGATGGCGCAAACATGTCCTTGCACGATCGATCGATGGCTGCGCGATCGATCGATGGCGCGCGATCGACCGATGGCTGCGCGAACGATAGATCGCCCAAAAAGTAGCGCAGCGCGATCGGGCTATCGTGCAGATCGACTGATCGCGCCCAACACATACACCAAGATCATGGACCGCCAGATGTAGCCTGTATAAGGCTAGAAGGTAGTGTTAAATATCCCCTGTCCTCCCCCTTCCATAACAAATATCCCCTGTCCTCCCCCTTCCATAACACATATCCCCTGTCCTCCCCTTCCATAACAAATATCCCCTGTCCTCCCCCTTCCATAACAAATATCCCCTGTCCTCCCCTTCCATAACAAATATCCCCTGTCCTCCCCTTCCATAACAAATATCCCCTGTCCTCCCCCTTCCATAACAAATATCCCCTGTCCTCCCCCTTCCATAACAAATATCCCCTGTCCTCCCCCTTCCATGACAAATATCCCCTGTCCTCCCCTTCCATGACAAATATCCCCTGTCCTCCCCCTTCCATGACAAATATCCCCTGTCCTCCCCCTTCCATGACAAATATCCCCTGTCCTCCCCCTTCCATAACAAATATCCCCTGTCCCCCCTTCCATAACAAATATCCCCTGTCCTCCCCCTTCCATAACAAATATCCTCTGTCCTCCCCCTTCCATAACAAATATCCCCTGTCCTCCCCCTTCCATAACAAATATCCCCTGTCCTCCCCTTCCATAACAAATATCCCCTGTCCTCCCCCTTCCATAACAAATATCCCCTGTCCTCCCCCTTCCATAACAAATATCCCCTGTCCTCCCCTTCCATAACAAATATCCCCTGTCCTCCCCTTCCATAACAAATATCCCCTGTCCTCCCCCTTCCATGACAAATATCCCCTGTCCTCCCCCTTCCATAACAAATATCCCCTGTCCTCCCCCTTCCATGACAAATATCCCCTGTCCTCCCCCTTCCATAACAAATATCCCCTGTCCCCCCCTTCCATAACAAATATCCCCTGTCCTCCTCCTTCCATAACAAATATCCCCTGTCCTCCCCCTTCCATAACAAATATCCCCTGTCCTCCCCCTTCCATAACAAATATCCCCTGTCCTCCCCCTTCCATAACAAATCACAGTTTTACATGAAACTTACTTGGTGAAAATTCGATGATATATAGCATGAAACATAACTTGAAATATTTCTGTTTGAGGTGCTACCGTATCCAAGAATACTAAAATGTTATTCCACCAAATTGTGTACGTCAAAATTCCACCTAAGAATGATGACATAACAAAGTCAGTGTTTTCCCGATCGAAATTTCTTCATGCATTTTCACTATTTTTGTGTATTTCACTATTTCTCCCGAGGACGATCAGAGCATACTGATCGAAACGTCGAGTTGTACCTCCAGTTCTTTTCAGAACTAATTACTACTCAATTGAGCATTTCACATGGTGTCACCGCAATTAGTCTTACTTATCCTCCTCACCATGCAAAGCTACAAGTTTTACCTATTTCACTATTGAAATTTTGACTAAACGTTTCAGCTGAATCTTTCACAGGTTAGCTGTTTTAATTCACATAAATTGAATGGCAGAATGATAGATTAACGATGGCAGCAGAAAACAGGGTGTGGTTGGCAATAAGTGGCCGCGTGTCTCCTATGTTTTATGAATTTTAACATAATTTATCAGTCCTTTTAGGGCTATTATCCGCAGCTATTCTCATCTATTGTTTTGGGTCAACTAGGTTCCTGTGGTTCATGTAATCTCTCTTGTATATCCATACCGGGTCCATTCTATGGACATCATTGTCAGATTTACTGTACCCAAGAACGATAAAAGCGCTGATAATCAATACAAGGGACCAGACTATTTTCCTTCCAGCCTCGGTTTGATCACGTGTATTTGTATATGAGAGATAAACCAAGATCAAGGGTGCAGCGTGATGAAGGTCTATGCATACTTCACTACATTTAGACCCCACCACTCAAATTTAGAACGCCACAAAATACAATTGTCATAATTGTTACTGCTTGATGACAATCACCCCCCCCCCCCTTCGCGTCAACTTTTGAAAATGACACAAAAATCACGACCCCTTAACAGCCGTATAATGTCAGTCTTTGACCGAGTTATAACTTAGCAGAAAGATCAAACGCTAAAATGTTTAAAGGAAATGCTTTCCCACAGTTACTTGAAAATGTTCCAACATTTCTCAGCTCGGTAATGAGATTCATCAACAGTGCCAGATCATGACTTCCTGAACATAAAGATTATTTTCTGCGATAAAAATCGTGGACTTTTAACGACTACTCATTGAATATTCTCCAATTTCTAGAGCAAAGGTCGACATATTTATACAGATATGTTTTCTCTTGTATTATCTTTTTACTGGAAACGACATCTCATGAAATATTTACACTATACGGTGCCTAAATTATGCTAATTATAATGACAAATTGTATATATTTGTTAAAGCTACTACATTGTTACGTAACATAATAATCTCTCACAGTTTACATAAAACTTAGTGTTAAGTTGATGTTATCAAACATCCCTTGAAATCTTATTGTCTGCGGTGCTATACCGTTTTAGCTAAATTAGTAAAAAAGAAATTCCCTACTGGTTTTTCGACTTTATAAGACGTAAATTCCTCGTTACAATGAAGACGAAGAAACTTAATGAATGTTCAATATATCTTCTCGAAATAAGTTGCAACTTTCACGGGTTGGTTTCTGTACATAGGCCTATGTCTTGATTCTTACAAAGTATGGATGCATCTATACAGATATCTTGCCTAAATAGAATCTGCAGGCAAAAAACTTAATGACTTATCACTATTTTCTATAAAAAAAAAGAAACTTTCACAGATTGGTTTATGTATATATTTAATTGATTCTATGGAGGCATCTATACATACATCTTGCCAAAGAAGCTTCTGCCGGCTTAAGGCCTAAATCCCCACAGTGAATTAATCGGCATTAGCCATCTTGGGTAAAGTGACACCAATGACTTTCGGTGATTATCACATTGAACCCAAGAGATGACTGGATGGCTTGGAGAGAATTAAGGTATTATCAAGTTATTACAAAAAATACCAGGAAATATACCGCTAAGTGAGCTTATCTGTCAATAACAGTTCTCTATCTTAACAAGGTGGAAGGCCGGATGGGTGTCAAGTGGGCAATATAATTAAGTATGACAGGTGGGTTATTTAGGACGGTCAATCTCACAATGCCATGCTCAGATATTGGACCATTCTAACTGACCCAAATCATAAACCTTGCTTCTCCATACTGTTGGAGGTAAACAGCTGAGATTAAAACATGAGATTAAAACAATATAATAAAATCAATTGTGTGACAATTGATTTTATTATATTGTTTACAGAAATATTTTAATTAAACAGAATAAATATAACCTGTTATTATATTTCTTTCATGGCAAGAAGTGTCCTGCATTAAAATAGTTATGTGTTACTTGCTCTTCAAAATTGCTTATGTCAAAAGAAAACACAGCCTTGCATCATTCTTGTCTTTTGCACCGAACCGACAGTTGATCATGGGTCGGAAAAGGTTTATCCACATTTTTTTGTAAAAATGTTAGCAACCCACTAAGCAGGGAGGTTCAGAGTCGATTTCTAAATATTGACCAATCTTGATCATGGCAAATAATTGGCCTTATTTAAGGTTGTAAATATTTACAATAACATACAAATATTGCGGTATCTCCTCTGTGGTCCAAAACCTATATTTAGTATTTACACTTATTTACATTACGTGATCTCAGCGAAAACATGGTCATAGACAACTAAAAGGTTAGAATCGGATAATCTCAGCGAAAACATCGTCACAGACAACTACAAAAATATAATCTGATAATGTTGAGTGATCCATCTTTGATTTTACGCAATAGTTGGAAGCTCTTTCCGTGAGCGCAAACTACACAACATTTACGTGGAGACCCAAGGATTTTATTGGAATCGTGATGAATTTAGACACAAAACACTAATTAAGAAACTTTATTTAGCGATTCCTTATTTCTTTGAAGCGATAACATTATAAAACATTTCCTATGAGTGGAAAAAACATTTTAACATTTACGTCAAGAGCTTTGCAACTGAATTGTTATGAAATTAACGAAAAGGTTCAACAGAAAGAAATAATCATCTCGCTTCACAAACATCTACATTACGGACACATTTAGTTCCAATCACAGACACAGACATGAATGGTCACAGACCATAAATCACAAATTTTATCGCAGCGTTTGAAACTTGAGGCATTTCCGCCCGTGAAAATAAGGAGAACGAAAAGATCGAAGGGCATGGATCAACACAAATCGCTTCACAGACCACGTTTTGGGAATTCAGTAGCCCTATAGCAAAGCAGTCATTGCAAAACAGGACTAATTCTCTTACTTTTTAACAACTTATAAAATCCAGGAAATTACAACAACCTTAAAGTCTGGTGTCTACTGCCCCTTCCGTGTATTCGGAGCCCGTCAGCTATCTGACCTGCATCCCCACTTCCTATCAGTGTTAAGTTTGGCGTAGGCCATTTGACATTTCATTTTTCTGTTATGGAACGATAGCGAATGTCTGTATGTCTTTCCGATTTAAGAGTCAGTTAATTGTATCTTTTCATCAGCTGTGAGATCATATTTCCTTTATACAGAAGTAGATTTTAAATGAACGCCCATTATTAGATATAGTTTCGTCTGTATCACGTTTAAAAGGCTCGCAGCATCTTGCTAAATTTACGCAATGACGTGATGATCTTTAAAAACAACAACAACAACAACAACAACAACAACAACAACAACAACAACAACAACAACAACAACAACAACAACAACAACAACAACAACAACAACAACAACAACAACAACAACAACAACAACAACAACAACAACAACAACAACAACAACAACAACAACAACAACAACAACAACAACAACAACAACAACAACAACAACAACAACAACAACAACAACAACAACAACAACAACAACAACAACAACAACAACAACAACAACAACAACAACAACAACAACAACAACAACAACAACAACAACAACAACAACAACAACAACAACAACAACAACAACAACAACAACAACAACAACAACAACAACAACAACAACAACAACAACAACAACAACAACAACAACAACAACAACAACAACAACAACAACAACAACAACAACAACAACAACAACAACAACAACAACAACCACCAATAAATTGTTGACCTGTTAATCACGCTGCGGTTCTCTTTCCATGTATCCACAATCACGGTCAAAGCATAGATTCTCAATACAGAAAGGGAGTCAGACTATTTTACAGCCAGCCTCGGTTTGGCAACGCGTAGCTTTATATGGAAGGAAAAACAAGATGTCTGTAGCGTGAAGCAAGCACTCTATTTAGTAGATTGAAACAGGTGTTTCTAAATCGTATTTGGCATATTACAGCCCGTCGAACTAATAGAAAAAAGTGCATGGAAACGTTTCTTTAGCATTTATCATGTCCCGGAAATGTATGATTCATCGAGGTTTATGTAAAACCCACGCAGAATTATTCCAATTATTTATATTGTTGAGATTTTCTGCTAAATCTGTAGATAACATTACTTTTTAAAAACACCTGTTACCGTACTTTACAGTATGATGTAAAGTCTGTTTTATAGTTTGTGGAGGACAATTTTATATTGACTGAATGGACAATCAAACCTGCAACCATTGTTTTTACCGTACCAGAGCTCAAACAACTGAGTATCTAGCCCTAGAGTTGGCGCTCTCACAAAGTGTTAATAACATTGATTTGGGTTGTCATAGAAATACTTAAATTGAAAAAGGTACATATGCCCTTTAAGAAACAAACTTATCAAATATATTGATAACTAGAACTGCACAACAACCGTTAGCATGTTAATAAACAATGTTTTGTACAATCCCGATACACATATTATTAACTCAGAACAATATATTTATCAGTCCGTTCATTTTTCGGGTTGTTTTCTGAACTTGAAATAATAGACAGCTATTCCAACACCGATGATGGCCAAGAGAATGAATGTGACACTCACTCCTGCTGCAACCCCGGCGTTACTGCCTCCATCGCCTCCATCGCCGACGTCTGAGACGGGCGGTTCGCCCATTAATATCGGTTTGCTTGGAGTAGCGGAAGTGGCGTTTGACGTGGAGGTTGGTGGAGTTGTTCGCCGAAGAGTGGTCAGGATTGTTGATACTGTGGAGTGTTGTTCATGTGTGGTAGTGGGTTCCTCCCTCGGTTGTGATGCGGTTGGGGTGGTCGTGGCAGCCAGCTCATCTGTTTTTGGGGTGGGAGGTTCTGGTGTTTGGGGTATATAGGGAATATCCCCCCGTTGTGGCATGACATTTGTCCCGAATATAACAGGGTTGACCGGGGGAGGGGATGTTACATCTGTTGAGTTCTTCGCTTTGTTTAGTTGAGTCGGGTTCACTCGTGTAATAGTTCTCTCTGACAATCCAGACAGATTGTTATCTATGACGTTCACGTCAGTTGGCCGTTCCGTACTCGGCATGCCCGGAATCACATTGTCTTGTTTAGGGTCAACTGGATCAGGGTCATAGGGTGCTTGTTCGATATTTGGTTGTGTGGATGGCGATGGTGGAGGCACAGTAGTGGTTATCGGGTGGGTTGCAGTTACTGGTTCTGTTGTGGTAATCTGTCGGGTTGTAGCAGATTCTGTTGTTGGGTTAGTTGTGGTCTGAGTTGTTAGGAGTCTAGTTGTGGTAATCGGTGTGGTTGTGAGTGGTTCAGTTGTGGTAATCGGTGTGGTTGTTAGGAGTCTAGTTGAGGTAATCGGTGTTGTTGTAAGTGGTTCAGTTGTGGTAATCGGTGTGGTTGTGAGTGGTTCAGTTGTGGTAATCGGTGTGGTTGTAAGTGGTTCAGTTGTGGTTGTCGGTGTGGTTGTAAGTGGTTCAGTTGTGGTAATTGGTGTGGTTGTAAGTGGTTCGGTTGTGGTAATTGGTTCGGTTGTGGTAATTGGTGCGGTTGTAAATGGTTCAGTTGTGGTAATCGGTGTGGTTGTTAGGAGTCTAGTTGAGGTAATCGGTGTGGTTGTAAGTGGTTCAGTTGTGGTAATCGGTGTGGTTGTGAGTGGTTCAGTTGTGGTAATCGGTGTGGTTGTGAGTGGTTCAGTTGTGGTAATCGGTGTGGTTGTAATTGGTTCAGTTGTGGTAATTGGTGTGGTTGTAAGTTGTTCAGTTGTGGTAATCGGTTTGGTTGAGGTTACAGGTTCTGTTGTAGTAACCGGTTCGGTGGTGGTAATCTGAGTTGTTGGGGTCGTTATCTGCCGAGTGGTTGGGGAAGGTGGACTGGTAGTAGTTATGGGTGTCGTCGTCGTGAGAGCTATTTTCAAAATACTAGCATATTCTGGGAGGTTATCCTTAAGTTGACGAACCCAAAGTTGTGCGACTGCGTTCGCGGAAAGTTGGAGAGATTTTTGCTCTACTCTACAGGTTATGATGGTTGCGTCATCGTGAAGTGTGGCATTTATCACCCTCAGTCTCAAGCCCGCCCTAAGGAGGGCATACTTAGAGGTGGACTCGGTAATCGGTTGGCCATTTACGGCCCACTTATATACCAGATTAGGGACATTTTCACTTATGCAATTAAAGCTGATGCTGTCCCCTAGATAGACTGTTGCCGTCCCTGGCCGGAGAATGACTTCGATGCGGCTACGCAAAGGTATCACATAGCATGACCGAGGCTGGGCTAGAGCTTGGTTACGCGCCACGCAGGTAAACCTGATGTTGCGATCGGCCGGCGTCAGAGTGTGCTGGTAGCCGGCGACTGTACGATATTCATGTCTAATACCTGTTGATTGGAGAATATTCTCGCCTCGTATCCAGGTTAGGGTGGCAGGCGGGTCGCCACCTTTAGATTCGCAGACGAGCGTGATGTTGTCTCCCACCGCCATCTGAAGTTTCGGACCTAGTAAGCATACGGGGTACCCCTTATCTGGAGGTTTTAGCACCCTGAGTCTCACTACTTGGGAATAGTAGTAGGCAATGTCTTTGAAGAAGATACAAGCATAACTGCTGTCGTCGACCATTGAGATTCGCCGTATCATGAGGTTGTACTCCCCCGAGCCGTGATCACCCACGATACGGTACCGTCTCTTCGCCGAGTCGCTTAGACGGCGGTACGGATCAATTCTACGGTCCCTGCTGATGTACTCACCAGTCACAACATTCTGCCAGAATACGGGGATACCGTCTTGGTTGTCAACTTGGCACTGTAGCGTGGTGGTCTGTCCCTGGACTACAGTCTGTGGGCTCGGCTCCACCCGGAACGTAATGGCGGATGTTCCCGCTACAAGGTGCAAGAAGAGCACCAATTTATATTTCAGCAACATCATGTTGTCTGAAATGTTCTCTCGTGTCCGTATAAGATGGTAATTTCCTTGTAATGTCTTCTCTTCAAAATAAGTGCACTCGAGAACGGGGGAATCTTATGGCGATAATTATCCCAAAAAAGTAGCTCACAAGTGTTAACAGCGTTTTGAAGTCCTAGCTGCAAAGAGTTGGATGCAGTTCAATTAAGCTCTTGCGAAACACCAACAACGACCAAAGGGAAGTGTGCAGCCCGATGAAAAGGGAAATGTGCAGCCCGATGCAAGATGGGTAACTGAACTTCAAACTTTCATCACTTTGTTATAGTGACATTTACTCAGTTGTTTGCGGTCACTCATCGTGACGTCAATTAATCATCTCGTCGTGACGCTAATTATGGTATGCGTGTCACCATATGCCTGGAACAGTTCAATGTGGCACAAGGCAGGCAGACAAACAATGTTAAGAAGCAGCAAATGTCACTCGGGTCTCATTTCGCCATCTGGCTGGTACGTCTCTTTTACTTTCTGTTGAACGGTTAAAATCACTTTACAGACTATATCTGTTACACCAAAACAAAACTACCAATTGTTGGCAAGCGCAGTAAGTCTATGTTGGGGTACACACAACGTGAGACATTGCTTTTGATCGGTACAAACGTGACCGGGGTCTGGAGGCTTGGAGCCGAGGAGTGAGCTAAGAAGGGCTGGAAATTAAGCCCCCTTCCTGAAACGTACATCGACCGATGGATTCGTCATCACTTGGGTGGGTGATGATGCTGTAGTTAATCTTATCGATATCTATATGAAGTCATGTAAGTCCTTAAGAAGAAAACCCCATAAATGATCACAAATTTACATGGAACTTAAGCCTCCTACTTGGTGTAATGTTGATCATGTTTTTATCCCTTGAAATATTTATCCCCAAGGTGATCATTTTAGTACAATGAATCAAATAATTTTGCAAATAAAATGTTGTCGTCGTGGTTTGAAAATACGACAAATCTGTATGCATTTTTCACTATTTTCTCGTACTGAAAAACAACACAATGCAATAAACTGAAATTTCCTCAAATTTTTTTTTTTTATACATATCTGATAAAATATGAATACATTTGCAGACATTTTACCAAAGTGTATACTGGGCTCTGAATGAAAATGATTGCATTGCATAAATCCTAGGAACATTTCCGGATGTATTTGACGGTAAAAATCAGACAAGCGTTTTATGTCTCAGTATAAGATTCTCAGTGACTGCTCCATTGATACTAAGAAAACGGGGCAAAGGCCACAAGCAAGACAAGTTTCAATACCCCAATAGGGACGTCAAGTTACCTCGATTGCCTGAAACAATTTCCGTGGGTGAGGAAGACGCTCCTAGGGGTATGGGAGCGGTACACGAACGGACATTTCATTACAACCAGTGCCAGATTGCATCGTAATTGTGATGGAATGGAACTATTAAGTGGGAGATACAGATCTGGGAAGCCCATGGATTTTAAATACGGGCCTTTATTACGGCTCTGCCATTTTCTTTTTCTTCAGTACACATGCACAATTTATTTATTTTTTTAATACAAAAATAATTTGAAATACAGCGAAATTTGCCCTACGCGCGAAATATTTGACCACATTTTTACTGTTAAAGTGTTCTGAATTTGTTTTAAAGATTCATCGCTAAATCAACCGTTCAAAATAACATTTCTCCAAATTACACACATCACCAAGAATAAATTTGTCTGAATATAATTTATTTCTCACCCTTTTCAAGATTTTGAAAGTGACGGAGTAAACACATAAGGTATAAAGAATGTCAGTAACAAAATTCCTAAATTGGATTTAAATATTAGAGCTTTATCAACAAATCAACGATACATAATAATATTTATTATTAAATTAAATATAATTATCACCAAATTGTTAAAAATATTCCCCGAGTTTAAGGATAAATTTAAGAGTGCAAAGACAGATAAAATACCACAGAGGACCAATAATTAGAATTGTTTGACCAATGAAGAAAGTGACACACCTTCCCAAAAGAGAAATGCCAAAGATGTGTCCCTAACACCTTTTACGACTTAGCCACGCCCCTAAGACAACACACATCATGGAAGTTTGTACACTAGTTTTTTTTTGCGACCCTTTTTTAAGTGATTCATTTATAATCAGCCACTGGGAATAAAGGCCAAAAACCCTCCGGTTTCTGGACATCGGTGCGGTGACGTATTATTATTTTTTTTGCCAACAGAGAAATACGTGATACATTGTATACGCGGGGACCAAATTTCCCATGGTGGCTCAGAGAGGCCTCACAAATCGGGGAAACGTTCATACCCCTATGTGAAAAAGTCGTTTAAAGCACAGCACGACAGAATTCTAATCGATCCAGCAATTTTGGCTGCAATTGGACATCGTTTCATAGCCAAAAAAAAAAAATTAAAATTAAAAATGCCGACGCACATTTTTCTCTATCTATTGATTTAAGGGCTTTTTGACAATGATCCGACAAACCAGCCGAACACTTTCTCAATCAAGTTAAATGCCTTACAACATAACAATGGTGAGGGAATGCAGATGAGTTTATAGGTAAACTTTTCTGTAGTGACGTTTGTCAAAGTTGCTTTTCTTTATCTATCTTCCTCTCATCAGGAGGAATATTGATCATCAATACGGTCGCAGCTACGGCAAAGAAGACCCCGGTAACACCCGGTGCTCTTGGTTCAAACTCTAACATCACTCCGCTGAGAAATGGAGAAATTGACCGAGAGACTGATGCAACGGACTGACTGATCCCTAGAAGAGCTCCTGTGTTGTTGAGCTTACTTCGCCTGATGCTAAGGTCAGTGATGCAAACTCGCAACATTTGAGTTGAAAATGAAAGTGTAGTTACAAAGAAAACAACAGCTGATACACTAGGTGCAAAAGTCATTCCGACCAATGATATAATTAAGAGAAAACAAGAATGAAGTGATAATTTGGAAACATTGCTGTAAAATGTTAGGAACTTCCCAACAAACAATCCTGACAGCCCACCAATGAGGGCACTGTAGCTGATTAACAATCCATTAACTTTGGGTGTGGTTTGGAACCTTTCTTCCATGATGAGGGTGAAGTTATTGGAATACATCATCACAGAGAATCCAGTAAGAAATCGTAGGAGGAGAAGGTCACTGCTTGATCTTAAGATCTCTTTGAATGACTGCAAGAAGTTATCACCGGTGTCGATTCTATATTCTTGCGTGAAGGCAACCACCGACTTAGTCTTCTCCAACTTTGTGTGGTCTTTAGGATGAACCAAGAGATACACAAACACTGAATAGAGAAATAAAAACATTAAAAGCAACATCTGTAACATCAATTGTCTACCAATTCAACAGGGGTCTGATTTGACAAAAGTAACATCCTGAAAAATGGGTAGCGGGCCTGGGACTCCCTTTGGTCTAGAGGACAAAGCCCGCTGAACTTCCTAGATGTTTAATTTTGGAGGATTTACAGACTGTACACATCCCCACAAACGAGAAACCAGAAGTTTAGACACAATAAAGGCTTCTTTCTTTCCTTCGTGGCTACTTCTCTTCTTTCAAGAAAATTTGGAGGCAAAGGAAAATTTGTAAAAAATCCTGAGAAAGCACATGCCTGATTCAAGAGTAAACTAAAAACATCTTCATTCTAATTTGTTTGTCCATGGCTTCTGGTTATTATTCTTTCTGGAGCTGTTCTCTTATAAAGTGCATTATATCCCTTAAAAAGTGTGCTTTATAATTATTATTATTATAAATATTACAATTATGACCCAGAAAAGATTAACTAAAATATTATCTTACTGGAGATATGAATAGAACTGAACACATTATGAGAAAAAAAAATTAAATGTCACCAATATAAAAAAAAGAAAAGTTCAATATAAATAATTTACAAGTATTATACTTTGGTTATTTCCAAAGTAAAAGACAAAAGTTTAGTAAGTGGAGAGATTGTTAATAAACCAAATATCCCAGTAGGTTATTCTTGCAAAGGTTTTTGCATCTTTTATTAAAAAAAGCAATAATTGTTTCCAAATACTTATAAACAGACCTCGATTGAGACAAAAACCAGCCGAACACTTTCTCGATCAAGCTAGATGCCTTACAGCATAACAATGGCAAGGGAATGCAGATGAGTTTATAGGTATTTCAGTTTGTGAAGTTTGTCAAAGTTGTTTTTCTTTATCTATCTTCCACTCATCAGGAGGAATAATGATCATCAACATGGTCGCAGCTACGGCACAGAAGACCCCGGTAACACCCGGTGCTCTTGGTCCAAACTCTAACATCACTCCGCTGAGAAATGGAGAAACTGACCGAGACACTGATGCAACAGACTGACTGATCCCTAGAAGAGCTCCTGTGTTGTTGAGCTTACTTCGCCTGATACTAAGGTCAGTGATGCAAACTCGCAAAATTGGGTTTGTTAATGAAAGCATGGTTGTGAAAAAAATTACTGCCGACAAACTCGGTGCAAATGTCAAACCAAGTAATGTTATGATTAACAAGTAAGTACAGTGGAGTAGAAGTCTAGACACATTGTTGTAAAATTCAACGGTTTTCCCGACGACTATTCCTGAGAGTAAACCAATGAGGGCACCGTAGCTGATCAACCATCCATTATCTTTGGGTGTGGTTTGAAACCTTTCTTCCATGACGAGGGTAAAGTTATTACGATACATCATCACAGAGAATCCAATAAGAAATCGTAGGAGGAGAAGGTCACTGCTTGATCTTAAGATCTCTTTGAATGACTGCAAGAAGTTATCACTGGTGTCGATTCTATATTCTTGCGTGAAGGCAACCACTGACTTCGTCTTCTCCAACTTTTTATGGTCTTTAGGATGAACCAAGAGATATACAAACACTGAATAGAGAAATAAAACATTAAAAGCGTGTCTGGCGAATTATAAAGACCTTATTATGGTGCAGCCATTTTGATTATCTTCCATACAATTCCATGTAACCAAAATGAGGCTGGAATGATTGAGAATCGGAGCTATATTTGTATTTCCATATCAGGACAAAGATGGCCACAGCATGATAATTATCTAGAATCAAACCAGTTGGTAATTGTCAGTGAGACTCGGTGAAAAAAAACATGAAAAAGAGTAACTAGTATATTATCTTTCTGGAAGATAAAAAAAGAACCAAACAAAATGGTGTGAAAAATATAATGAAATGAAACATAATGAAAGAGAAATTGAATAGAATAAATAAGCCAAAGTAATTTCCAAAGTATCAGACAAAAGTCTTAAGTGAAAAGATTGTTAATAAACCACAACACTATAACACCCATGATATGCGTATATAATGGCAATTGACAAAATATACTCACATAAATTGAGGAAAAATATGGCTGATGTACACATAGCAACACGATAGAAACCTCCTTCATACTCGGATAGATATCCCCCACAAAGAGGGCCTATGATGAAGCCGGCACTGGATATAGCGTTGAATCTACCAAACACACGAGGGCGCTCTTTCTTTGGCGTGATCTCAGCTAGGAACGCTCTGACAGTGGATATGCCGTGTTTGAAAATACCTAATTAAAATAAATGGTTAAGAAAATACATTAGTCATTGTGTGATAGGTAAATTGAATCGACCAACATACGATAGCGCTCTTTTTGGCGTTATCTCAGCCAGGAACGTTCTGATGTTTGAAACAGAGATCATGAAAAAGATATTACAAGACATTGGTTATTGTCTGATATCTTATAGCTCAAAAGAGAAGGAATTACTTGGACAGGAGGAATGGGGAAGTGGTGGGAACAACAGAAGCTCTCCAAACTGGAGGGGGGGAGTTTGAAGGGAAAAACCTTGGAAAATCTTGCCACAAAGAAAAGTGCAAATTATAAAACTCTCATCCAAGTTAGGATCTTACCTAGAGGAATTCTAGAAAATATGAGTATGACGATGGATGTAGCGAAGATATTGATGGTGTAACCAACGGCAGACATAAGCAGACAAACAAGCAAGATCTTTCGTCTACCTACGATGTCACTCAGTCGTCCCTGAATTTAGAGAAAATTTGTAGATATGAAGATCTGAGATTTATTTTATTATTATCTGTGAAGGCGGAGTATGTACTTGAAGTAGTCAACTGCTGACCTAGAAGAAAGGCCAAACTTGTGGAAATAATTAAGAAAAAGGATTTTTGATCTTGAACTTACCACAAATGGACCAGAGAAAAGTTGAAGAACTCCATACACTGAACCTATAATTCAAATAAACATTTTATAGACACATAAATAAACTTGTTACATCTATAGTGGCCGTTTCTTGCAGGATAAAATTATAAATATAAGCGATATCATGTTGTTGTTTATGAATATGTTTCCTCTTAAAACATGAAGAGCAGATTCCTTTAAGATTATCAGCCTTTTCCAGTTTAATAAGAGAATAGCATCTTCCTTGTTTGGCTTATATGGTTTACGTCAACCATTTATCCCATTTGGGACTGAAACTCTTTTCTCCAAATATACTACTCAAAACAATTTAGGGAACACCGGAATAATCTCAGTTAAAGCAAGATCATTTATTTCAGATAAACACAATGTTTCACAGAATGAAAATCCCGGTTCATGGAACATTTCAAACCTATTTGATGTTAAAAATCCGGTGTTCCCTAAATTGTTTTGAGTAGTATAGATACCAAAAGGCCCCAATAAGGGAAACTCTTTGTTTTAGACATCTGCTATACTATCCAAATTGGGGGTTACTTTTATCCTGATTGGATCCCTTTTCTCCCAAAGAGGATACCAACAGGACCCAATCGGGGAAACTTTGTTTTAGATATCTTCTGCTATACTTTCCCAATTGGGGGTTACTTTTATCCTGATTGGATCTCTATTCTTCCAATGAAGATACCAAAAGGACCCAATCAGGAACCCCTTTGTTGATGACAATCCCTGCTGATCGAAACCCTAATCTCCCAATGAGGATACAGTATATCCCGATCAAGGTAATAACAGTGACACCTTCTGTCCTAACCTGCAACCTCCTACCTCTCTACCTTACAAAACCTAACAGCTAGGTGCTTGGATAAGTAGGGGCAACCAACAAAGAGACACATTTATGGCTATGAGCCTGATACATGTAAGAGTTAGAATGTCAGTGAATTGACCAGTAATTAAGCACTTACTTACCGACAGCTCCAATCCATACTGGTGATGCTCCCAACTCCTTGGCATGATGTGGAAGTCGAGTTATCAACATACTCACTCCCAACAAATCCTGCATTAACAAAAAATAAAATAAATATCTTTAAACTAATAATTAATGAAACTACTTGCAACAAGGTCACAGTGATTGATAAATGTTTTTTAATGTTGTTTTTTAAAATTTTAATTCCATTTTGTTTGTCGTGGCCAAGATCATTTGAAACACTTTTAAGGGGGGGTGGGGGTACTTTTAAAGTAATCAAAGCTTTTTAATCTAACCAACAAGTTCCCAATAGGAGTCTTCACATACAGTGAGAGAACTGTTTTTCAATTATGAAAAAGTCTTTTCTCCACATCTGAAGCCTTTCAATTAAGTCCAACAACTCTGAAAGAACTGACAATCAATAGTCAATCTGTATTTGTAATTTTGTATATAGTCGTTTATTTTACCTCAAAAATCTTTTTCAAAATTTCAAATTTGTTTGGACTTATATACACTCATAAACAAAGCTGACAACTACAAAGTACCTATAATTCTGAGGAATGTTTAAGTAGAAACAAAAACAGAAGAATACGTTTTAATACCACTATTAGGAATTTGGCTATACAGAACATGAACCTTTTTGGCTCAAGTTTTATTTTAATTTTTTATATCACAGCAGTTCCCCGCCCACAGCAAGATCCTCCAACACAAGATAAAAAGCTCCTGCACTGTACACTTTCTTCAGTCTCCTGATGACGGCTAGAGCAGATCAGTCAAAATGTTGAGAACAAACCAACCGGTTCTTCTCAGAGCCATCACTTCTTCCAAGAAGAGATTATTACATGGTGTACCCGAAAGAACTCTAGAATATACATCAGCATTGCAGCCATGAATCAATGTATAATGATTGACCACTATAGTATAATAATAATAATAATAATAATAATGTAGACTTATATGGCGCACGTATCCACCAAACTGGTGCTCAAGGCGCATTACATTATTACCCCTGCTCGTCAGGCTCATAAATCATTCCTGAAACCATCTCAGCTCCCTGGGGAGTATACAGCTCAATTGCTGCCATTTCAGCGCATATGGGCTAATCAAACACAACAACCAACTCTGCCCTCACAGGTACCCATTTACCCCTGGGTGGAGAGAAGCAATTATGGTAAAGTGTCTTGCTCAAGGACACAAGCACCATGGTCGCGGTTGGGATTCGAACCCACATACTGACGACTCAGCCATCAGAACACAAATCCGATGTACTAAACCGCTCGACCATGGCACTCCACTCAATAGTGAACAAATTGTTTTGGACCCATGTTTGTCATAACTGCACTTCACTGTGTCGCTCCGACAATACCTTATTTGTGCATTCTCCTGAAGACAATCAAAGCATACTTATCGAAACGTTGAGTTGTGTAACCAACAGTTCTTTTCAGAACTAATTACTACTAAAAAGATTTTTTTTCACATGGTGTCACCACAAACTGTCTTTACTAATACCTTATTTACAAAATAGTTTGTACCAATTAAAATTGTAGAAGTCCACATAAATAGTTACAAATCCTGTAATTACCCTTTTACAATTGGAATGTTCCGCTGGGGAACAAAGTGCGTTTCTCTCAGGAACATTCAGTGTTCCCACCAGGTACAGCAGCTTTTGTTCCCAGCAACAGGGGTGTGACTGGGCAGTTTTGAAAAATCCACGTAAATTTTGCTAGGGGTATTAGGGCCGCTGTTATGAACAGTGCTGAGGTGAAATCTATAGTTCTGAGCATTTGCTTTGCTTTCCTTTATTGCTTAAATCTTTAAAATCCGGAGGATCACAACATGGCGATTTGTAAAATGTGAAAATCCTGAAAAATTTGGACAAATCAGAGCCTTGCAGCAAACGTAATCATTCATGGAATGTTCACAATGGAGCATTCCTTTTACCATACGTCCCAAAATTGATATAAAAATATATGCAAAAAGCTTACATTTGCTCACAATTTTACAGACATAAATTTCTAAATGATATTTTAATTTGACAAAACAGCAGCTAGACTTAAGATATGAGTTTGGCCATGTAAGTTTTTCTTTCAGACTCCTTGATAGCACCTCTTCATAATTCAGTACAATAGAATACATTCACCCAAGGTTTTTGTAAAAAAAAAATAGATTGGCAAAAAGTCAGTGGGTATCACTCCGTTTTCTTTGCTTGAGTCACAACTCTGTCAGGC
Source organism: Zoroaster sp. YZ-2022 (assembly GCA_029582265.1). Classification (NCBI taxonomy): domain Eukaryota; kingdom Metazoa; phylum Echinodermata; class Asteroidea; order Forcipulatida; family Zoroasteridae; genus Zoroaster; species Zoroaster sp. YZ-2022. Next base: position 1,357,275 of record CM055837.1, read on the forward strand.
GGAAATACTATCAGTAAACAAGTCCCAATCATAGCGCAGAATACACCCGTCATCCCCGGAGCATTTGGGCCTAATTCTAACATAAATCCACTGGCAAGTGGGGACAGTGACCGAGAGACGGACATGAACGATTGACTCATTCCTAGCAATGCTCCGGTATTAACGACTTGCCCTCGCTTGATACTAAGGTCAGTGATACAAACTCTAGAGATGGGATTTGTTATGGAGAGTAATGTTGTGAAAACGACGACGATAAATAGAGTCGGTGCAAAAGTTAACCCAAACAGAATGAAACACAGCGAGATGCTACAGTGCAGAAGAAGCTTGGAAATGCTGCTGTAGAAAGCGACGATTTTACCAACAAGCATTCCCGCCATGACTCCAACCAGGGCGTTGAAACTGATCATAATCCCATTGATCTTGGGCGTGGTGTGGAAGCGTTCCTCCATGATGAGTGTGAAGTTGCTACGGTACATCATAACAGAGAAGCCCATAATGAGTTGCACGAAGAGCAAATCACCACTAGATCTGATGACATCCTTGAAGGATTTGAAGAAACTGATGTTAGTCTCAATGCTGTATTCTTCTCTTGTGAAAGCGGCAAATGACTTTGTCTCCTTCATGGAATGTTTCTTGGGATGGACAAGGAAGTATACAAACACTACAAGAAAAAGAAACCAAGAAACACCATGAGATAAATTTTGATGTGAGACTTGAAAACATAATCCAATAAACGTCCTAACAACCAGTGGTTATGAATCTATCAACTAATGCCCCAATTGCTTTCAGCGCCTGCAAGAGGTCCGATGTGGGTATTTTGAATTCTTGAAGTCTAAGGTTGGAGATTTGGAGTCATGTGAAAATCTTTTGTGCATTTTGGCAATCTTTTTTTAGGAATTCAAATGAAGAATTTTCACTTTTAACCCTAACTCCCTAGGCCCATTTGCTTACACATAACCTGAATCCTTCCTAACTCCCTAGGCCCATTTGCTTACACATAACCTGAATCCTTCCTAACTCCCTAGGCCCATTTGCTTACACATAACCTGAATCCTTCCTAACTCCCTATGCCCATTTGCTTACACATAACCTGAATCCTTCCTAACTCCCTATGCCCATTTGCTTACACATAACATGAATCCTCCCCAACTCCCTAGGCCCATTTGCTTACACATAACCTGAATCCTCCCTAACTCCCTAGGCCCATTTGCTTACACATAACCTGAATCCTTCCTAACTCCCTAGGCCCATTTGCTTACACATAACCTGAATCCTTCCTAACTCCCTAGGCCCATTTGCTTACACATAACCTGAATCCTTCCTAACTCCCTAGGCCCATTTGCTTACACATAACCTGAATCCTTCCTAACTCCCTAGGCCCATTTGCTTACACATAACCTGAATCCTTCCTAGCTCCCTAGGCCCATTTGCTTACACATAACCTGAATCCTCCCTAACTCCCTAGGCCCATTTGCTTACACATAACCTGAATCCTTCCTAACTCCCTAGGCCCATTTGCTTACACATAACCTGAATCCTTCCTAACTCCCTATGCCCATTTGCTTACACATAACCTGAATACTCCCTAACTCCCTAGGCCCATTTGCTTACACATAACCTGAATCCTTCCTAACTCCCTAGGCCCATTTGCTTACACATAACCTGAATCCTCCCTAACTCCCTAGGCCCATTTGCTTACACATAACCTGAATCCTTCCTAACTCCCTAGGCCCATTTGCTTACACATAACCTGAATCCTTCCTAACTCCCTAGGCCCATTTGCTTACACATAACCTGAATCCTTCCTAACTCCCTAGGCCCATTTGCTTACACATAACCTGAATCATTCCTAACTCCCTAGGCCCATTTGCTTACACATAACCTGAATCCTCCCTAACTCCCTATGCCCATTTGCTTACACATAACCTGAATCCTCCCTAACTCCCTAGGCCCATTTGCTTACACATAACCTGAATCCTTCCTAACTCCCTAGGCCCATTTGCTTACACATAACCTGAATCCTCCCTAACTCCCTAGGCCCATTTGCTTACACATAACCTGAATCCTTCCTAACTCCCTAGGCCCATTTGCTTACACATAACCTGAATCATTCCTAACTCCCTAGGCCCATTTGCTTACACATAACCTGAATCCTTCCTAACTCCCTAGGCCCATTTGCTTACACATAACCTGAATCCTTCCTAACTCCCTAGGCCCATTTGCTTACACATAACCTGAATCATTCCTAACTCCCTAGGCCCATTTGCTTACACATAACCTGAATCCTCCCTAACTCCCTAGGCCCATTTGCTTACACATAACCTGAATCCTCCCTAACTCCCTAGGCCCATTTGCTTACACATAACCTGAATCCTCCCTAACTCCCTAGGCCCATTTGCTTACACATAACCTGAATCCTTCCTAACTCCCTAGGCCCATTTGCTTACACATAACCTGAATCCTCCCTAACTCCCTAGGCCCATTTGCTTACACATAACCTGAATCCTTCCTAACTCCCTAGGCCCATTTGCTTACACATAACCTGAATCCTTCCTAACTCCCTAGGCCCATTTGCTTACACATAACCTGAATCCTCCCTAACTCCCTAGGCCCATTTGCTTACACATAACCTGAATCCTTCCTAACTCCACAAGGCCCATTTGCTTACACATAACCTGAATCCTTCCTAACTCCCTAGGCCCATTTGCTTACACATAACCTGAATCCTCCCTAACTCCCTAGGCCCATTTGCTTACACATAACCTGAATCCTCCCTAACTCCCTAGGCCCATTTGTTTACACATAACCTGAATCCTTCCTAACTCCCTAGGCCCATTTGCTTACACATAACCTGAATCCTTCCTAACTCCCTAGGCCCATTTGCTTACACATAACCTGAATCCTCCAAAATCCTTCAGTAGTAAAGCAAGCACATGACATGTATGCACATGTGTTTCTAATCTGTGATACATGTACATGGCCAGGGACCCTCCCTGCATGCATGGAACAATAAACAGTGTCCACTGACCCAAGCACTGACCTTACAATCACTACAACAAACATGGACGTACATGTACCATGGAAAGGCAAGTATGCCTAATAACCTCAATCCTCCAAAATCCTTCACTTTAGCAAAGAGCATGTAGCATGTAACCTCAATCCTTCAAAATCCTTCACTTTAGCAAAGAGGATTTTGGAGGATTTGGGAAGGTTAGGGTTAAGTGACCCATGTATGCAATTACAGACAATTTATACGTGATAAACTCTTGATGGCCACAAACTACTATTTTTAACGTTCGTCATGTAATTTTGTAACCAAAAAAATTGAGTGAAGCTCACCAAAATTTAGAATAAATATTCCTGCTGTACACATAGCCACGCGATAGAAGCCACCTTCATACTCGGAGAGATATCCACCACACAGAGGTCCAATGATGAAGCCTACACTGGATATAGCGCCGTATCTACCAAACACAAGAGGGCGCTCCTCCTTCGGAGTGATCTCAGCCAGGTAGGCTTTGACTGTTGCTGTGCCATGTTTAAAAATACCTAAAATGTACGAGAAAACTCAGTAAATAAAGTGTTTTTGAAAATTAATCTTATCAAGGTACAGAATTGGAATTTCCAAAATAACCAGATTGTAGAATTAAAAGTAAAACTTACTGGGTGTAAAGCTGGTCAAGATATCAGTCTTAAATATAAAATTCTTAGAGAAGTGAATACATTTTTGTATCATTTCTCATGCTTGGTGATAGAGGGCAGTGTTCTCTCTCATAGCAGGCAGTTCTGACCAAAGATACTGCCATTTTCTTTGAAATGGGGGCATTTTCAATATCATTTCTCAAGATTTAACCCTTGTGTTGCATTTTGATGGACTCAATACTGCATACCCCATGCATGGTGTTGGATTTTGGTTGATTCAGGAAGGTTCTTAGCCAAACCATTAGGGGGTTAGAGTTAAGATACCATCACACATTTTATATCCAGTCAAGTTTAACCATAGTTCAATGATTCTTCCTCTATGGTTTAAGTTAACAATTCAGTAAACACTATTTCTAATCTGGCATTAACCCTCCTATAGGTTTAACACTCAAAGACACTCAAAATTTGTATGTCTCTCTTAACCCATTGACTTTGTGCAGTGCACTCAAATACATGCAAGCACATGTGGCTGTGATAGGTCAAACCCAAAGACACTCAAAATTTGTATGTAACTCCCAACCCATTGACTTTGTGCAGTGCACAAAGGTCAAACCATAACCACTGACAGTACATACACAGCTGTGTGTGACTCTGGTTAATGCAACCAAAAATACTCAAGTGAGTGTCTGTGGGTGCCGTGCTAACTGGGCCAAATTTCAGCCTGGGCATAGGAGGGTTAAAGGGACAATATCGTCACGATCAGAGCAGACTTTCAACAGGGCATGGAATCAGTGTCCTCGTTTTAGATGAACACAACTGAAAATTACTGGCTCATTAATGCAGCAGCAATGGTAATATGACCTTATCATGTGGGTATTATTTTCAGTCACTGAGTTAATCTAAAACTGGCACTCTGATTCCATGCCCTGTTGATTGTGACGATATTGTCCCTTTAATTCTTACCCAGTGGAATTCTTGAGCATATAAGTATGAAGATGGATGTAGCAAAGACATTGATAGTGTAACCAACGGCAGACATGAAGAGACATACTAAAAGAACGGGACGCCTTCCCATCTTGTCACTCAGACGACCCTGGATTTAAAAAAAAGGACAACTCTGTCAAAATGGAGAAGAAAAGAAAAAACCACAATTGGCTTAAGGCTGACATTAGAAATGCATTAATATATACTAAAACAACAAATTAAAAAAAAATAATAATAAAAATTGGAAGATTTTTATATGGTGGTGAAAAGAATATTGTTTGTAACTCACCACAAACGGCCCGGAAATAAGCTGGAGAAATCCATACACTGAGCCTGTGGAAATCAAAGAAATGTAGAGACTAATGTCTGTAAATATTTAAAAATAATAAACATGATGAAAGGAAAAAAGTAAAATAAACAATGAAAAACAAATTATGTGAAAGGCATCTGTCTATTTTGGACACGAGCCTCATTTTGATTCTCATAGACTCGTGTATTAGAAAGACAAGATGGCAGATTTGCTAGAAATTTCAAAACAGGGTGTCCAAATTGTTCACACACAATACTTTTATATGTAAATGACAGATGAAGTAGGGTGTCCAGAAGACACCCGTCTGGCTAATATTACATGTATGAGTGATGCTGCAGTTACTGTCTTGAACTTACCAACTGCACCAATCCATACCGGTGATGCACCTAACTCTCTTGCATGAAGAGATAACAGTGGAATTAACATGCTTACTCCAAACAAATCCTGATTTAAATAATGAAAACAATTTTTTATGATTACAGTTTTTTGTATAAATCAATATTTCTTATGAATTCATGTATACTTCTCTTCTAAAACCTATAAATCACTATCGACTAGGCCTAATATGGATTGCAAATGAATCCTTTTGGGTAATGCATAAAGGATCATAAATAACATTTGACAAATATTAACATGTAATTCACAAAATCAGTTTAGCATTGCAAATTGTAAAAACAACAATTTTGTAAATAGATGTGTACTTAAATTACACTGGGGATAATCCAACATCAGCTTCATCAAAATAGTAAAGTCTGTAAAGGAAAATTCTCTTATGAAACAATTTATACCAATTCTAACAATTGAAAATATGATAGAGAATGGGGTGAATTTGAATCTTTTCTAAATGCACATAATTATTTCTTTGGATATTATAAATTTATAAAGTAGATGAAAAATGATGTATCTTCACTAAATGGGAGATCACACAAAATTATTAGTAAGATAAATCAAACGAATGAAAAACAAGTGGAAATAAGATTGAAAAAATGGTCACTATATGTACATGTACCTTTATTTTAAGTTGAAGGTGAAGAAATGATGAATTCTTCTAAGAAACAATTTTTTCTGAATATTTGAAGAAGTTTCTTTGTAACTCCTGCAGCCAGTACTTCCAGAGGAGGTTTGGAATTTACTTTTTTTGACAGTTTTCTTTTTGAGATAAGAATAATTAACCCTCCTACACATGGAGGCCACTCCGATCAACTAAATTTTCAATGTGTTCTTCACCAACCTTTAGTGCATACAAGCCTGCTGTCCTTTCCAAGTAATCTTATAAAATCAACTGTGTGCCACCCAACGCCACTGTAAATGTTTGAACATATTAGTATGGCCTGCAATGTATCAATGGGAGACCACCTTACCCTGCAATCTCAGTGGTGTGACAGTGCACAGAAGGGTAACCATAGGAGGCCACTGGCAACAGCTAATGGCTTGGAGTGGCCTGAATGGGTTGTTTAAAAAATTGCACTGATTGTAGGAAGGTTAAATTAATGTGATGATTAACAACCCTCATGTGTCTAAGCCCATGTGACATTGACCCCACATGACACAAGGTCAAAGGTCATGATTTCCTCCAATACTGAATAGTGCACTTTATTGATATTCAACATCTGGCATACAAGTATACAATGTACACAATTAATTTGAAAGTGCTTTGTCTTAGTATTATAAGTAGCCCTAACCCCTCAAGGCATTGTGGATAGGAACCATCGCAAATCCCTCAAAATCCATCAACATGCAGTGAAAAGGTACCCCAATTGTTGGACTTAGGTTTGGCTATTTATTACACAGTCCTGAATCTAACAAAAGCAGCCGGTGGAGTTTGATGGATTTGGTACACATGGCTACATGCTCTATTCACTGGGATATATTGTGGAGTACTGAATCCATCAAAATCAGGCAAAACCTGGAGAAGGATTTTGGAGGATTTGGGGTTGTTAGGGTTAAGGGAGTGGATGTTGCCATGTAATTAAAACAAATCTATGGACTATTCAGCCATTGTGACAAAGTAACAAAGTACCATGCAATATATACACAGACAGTGTAATATGTAATATATACATACAGCATAAAATAGCCTACATGAAATAGCACGGAGCGGCCGCGAGAGGGCTACACAGCCACCTCATTATATGACGTCACTGATACTCGCTATATGGCAATTTCCATGAATGAAATTGCCACGCATGCGCATATACTTGCCACAAGTCACTCGCTGCATCTTTACTTCGATAGAGCTCGTGACGATCTTTTTAATGGTACCAAAATCTTACGATTTGGGCATTTTCTTCTATTTTTTCTGGAATTTCTTTGATTTCAACCTGAGGATCAACAACTTGCGGATTCGTTGCTGATATTATGAGTTTCATAACTTATATTTTTGTTACCATTTTAGTATGAAACCATGCCACTGTCCAAATGTGTTCGGGATGTATTAAATAATCATTGACAACATGTATTTTAGGATCATCCTAGCTAGTATTTTATGTATGGGATGGATGGATTGAGTGCGCCGTGTGATTATGTATGGAATTGTCATGAGCTGGATGGGGATTTTGATGCGCAGTGTGGTGTGCATAGGTGTTTGCGCTTGCGTCCGTGTACGTTTTGACCATGGTGACTTCCGCGGCACCGAAAATCACAGTGTGTGCGTGTGTGCGTGCATGCGAGTTTGCATGCGCTTGCCACCGAGTTTCTGTGACGTCACGAGCTCAGGAGCCGAGCCGAGCCGAGCCGAGCCAACCAATGAGCACCGCACTAGTTTCGCACCGCACCATGACCATCCGTGGTACAGTACTAATGGTAGGGCTTTCAGTTTGTATATGCTTGACCGAAGCCCTCCACACGCACAGCGCATCGCCCGCAACAAAAAATATCAAAATTTTTAATCAAAAAAATTCTATTACTTTTACCTGTCGAAATCTTACATGTAATAGCTCATTGGAAAGCTTATAGTCTCAGCTATCCAACAATGTACATAACATAGCAATCGGAAGTACGTGTGAAAGGCTAGGTTTTTATGAATGAACCACTCTCGTCCCGCCCAGCCTTTCGCGAAGTGTTCCGAGATCGGGCGCATTTGGCCTGTAAAATTTGCCGCGCTCTGCTGAGGGCATCCACTTCGGAGCTGTCTCCGCGCCCGAGTACATTGTGATTGACATGAAAACGGATTTCCCTATAGAGTCAAAGGGCTCCTTTACATACCCATGCTTGCTCGATCTCCACAGCTACTCTACAACCGAAGTTATGAAGAGATACAAAATTAAACACCGTTTTTTTAGGTGAAATTTTTAAGTTGAAAGGTAAGAGCGATGTCTGAATGAATTTTACACCTCTTTTCTATCATACATGTACATGTATGTGAAAGTTTTGAGCTGTAAATGTGTTTAGTTTTGAGCGGAGAGTGTTTTTTTTTACACCCTTTCAAAAGCTCTTATGAGGGAAACGAGCACGAACGCTGTGCGTGTGTATCACTGTGTGTGTAGGCTGATTCAACGGTTTTGTTGCCATTAGGGATGTACACAGTGTATGGACAGTCAGGCTTCATCGAATGCTGTATAATGTACTTGATTAAATAAAACAGGATTCCTCAAAAATGACTTGTCCGATTTTCTTGATTTAAAAACCATTGTATTTCTTTCATCAAGACCTTTAATTTGATATAAATATTGAGCATATTGGTTCAGGAATAATTTTTCACCTGAAAACCCTACTAATGGGGAATTTTTCGCTGTGTTATATAAAATTACTAATTATTCATTGCATGATAGTTGATACTTGTTTGGCTGAAAAATTCAGAACAAAGATTCTGAGAGAGTACCACAAACATGTCAAATGTAAACAATGTGTTAGGCCTATGTGATGTAGAAAAGGATTAGTTACTCATATGAACTGTTAAATGTTAAAATTACACCAAAAAAAGTCAATACGTCGTCAAGAGAGTTACAACACCTTACACAAGTTACATTTTAAAATCTAAACTTGTGGAACCCTTTTAACTTTTACAAAATCTGAATATAATCTTTTTTTTTGCTGTCAAATGGCAATAAATGTTTTGCAATAAAAGGTGAAACTGAAAAACTGAAAATTAATGACGTGCAGTGCTAACGTTACACGTCATCCAAACTCTCAATCAAAATTCACTCCTGCCCGAGTCTAGTCGCACTCGGAGTCGCAGTGCACAACACAGTGAACACTTTTTTTAAACAAAGTATTTACCAGAAACCCAACCAAATAGAGACACGAGGTCAGGTACATTCTGTGTCGATTATCCATCGTTTTATCCGAACCTTCCTCATGTAGGTGGTCACATTCTACATCATTTTCTCTTTTTTCTTCCGCCATAGTTGTGTTGTTAATGTTGTTATTGTGCACGAGACCGAGATGATGCACACACCCTCCATTGACGTGTATAAATAGTATGAATCCCTGATTAAATAATAACCATCGTATATGGAACTCTTTTGGTATCTGACTATTTTGAGGATTGACTTTCTCACCTAAAACTATTGGTGGCGGTATACAACTTCATAGGTGTGATAATAAAAATATTGTCCGAACAGAAAAATAAACTTGTTGAGAGGGGGTAGGTATTCAAAGAAGTGTTCTATAAGTCTCTGGACTTCTACATCTTCCTAGTTAATTTTGCTTTTCATGTTTGGTTCTTCATTATGTCATATATTTTTATGTTATGCCTAGGTTTTTATAGATATTTTATTGATTTTCTTGTTATACTATGGAAGATTTGGAAAATAAATTTGAATTGAATTTGAAATTAAGGGCGGGGGCGGTCAAAAGACACGTTTCGCTTTTCGAGCATGTCACATAAACTTGCCATGCTTTATCGGGGCGAAAATGTTTCACGCCCCTTTTGTAGTCACCCTGAATCCAGCTCAGTCAGGATCGCATAAACGTAGGCCTACTGGCGCTGGCCAAAATTAATTCCGTGCATAGATTTGGTGAAGGATCAAAGTAAATCCAATTCCCTTTGCCACTGCATGTTCTTGGTTTGTCTATTCCATCGTTCCGCACTTCAGGGATCCGGAACGTTGAAACATTCCGCACTTCAGGGACCCGGAACGTTGAAACATAAAATGCCATCAACGAAATTAATCAGTCCATGATCATGTTCGTGATCGATTACGTATCATAATGAGACGTGGTCCTCCTATGGTATACCAATTAGCGGCGATCCAGGTGGGGGAGGGGGGGGGGGTGATTATGCCAATATCTCCCCGATTAATAAAGTGAACAAATACGTCTTTACCTTGTCCTTGTATTTTCTGTTACAGGGGCCATTTTTAAGCATTCTTTTTTTTCTAAACATTTTCCCATCACTAAAAAACTTAAAATATGGGGACGGTAAAAGTCAAACTTCAATAAATATTTGTATCAGTTGGGAAGCCAAGGAGGATGGTCATCCGTGAGACTCCCACCCACCCCGCACCCCCACCCCAACCCCAACCCCCCGTAACAAAAAATCACTGCCACTGCATGGTACCCACATCTATAAACAACTATTAGTTACTCTATGGTATGAAATATCCTGGTTGAGGAATAGACTGCAAGTATTAATGAGATACAAATTAAATAGATAATTAAGAAGAGTGGCAGTGACCTAAATTTTGTTCTGTCACGTTTGAAATTGTATCCGGGTTGAATAAATAAATTTAACATTAATCATTTCAAATCATTTAACCGACACGGATTATCATTAATTTTTTTTTTATTTATTTTTTATTTTATTTTTTACAAAACTATAGTGCAACAACACAGACGGCGGAAATTGATTAGTTTTCCTTTCTGTTTTCAGCTGGAAGAGCTCTCCCATGTGGGGGTTATAGAACGAATCTTCACGGGTTAAATTCGCAAGTGACCCAAGTTTTGACTTGATTTTCCAGGATGCAGCTAGGTCGAATCCAATTTCGACGGGGAGAAATCTAAGATCTAGCCATTCAACTTCTCTCACGAGGCCTGAGCAGAAATTATGTGATGATCCATAACCCTGTAATCCACTCTCAGTGTCTGTATAAATGACGATCTGCCAGGCGGGCCCCTAGACAGACTCGGCTAGCTACCGACTCTTCTATTATGCTCCGTTTTTATCTTCTTCCTTGTATCCACGTGTTGTCATGACAACTGTTTTCATGAAAGGGATTTTGCGCCAATGCAACTGCGTCACTGGGATCCGGCCTACGCCGTCAATAAGCTTTTTTGAGTAAAATAACAAGATTTAAAATTCTGAATTAAATTTCAAGTGGCTATGTTTACTTCCATCGTTTGAAGACGAACACGTTTTTATGATTGTTAAATGATGACGATGGTGATGGCGATGAGGATGATGATGGTGGTGATGATGATCATGATGATAATGGTGGTGGTGTTGATGGCGGCGATCATGATGATGATGACGAAATAAGGACCAATTTTTTTCAAAGCAAAAATACTGCACAGATGACAGAAGTTGAAACAGAAGGGCACTAATCATTGATTGTGTATACGGTTGGAAACTCTATTAACGCTAACGCATTTTATTCCACATCTATTGATCCAAACTGTACCCCTCTTATTTTTATAAAAGGTTATAAAAAGAGAAGTGAAGGTATCAAGAAGAGCAAAAACAAACAGAAAACAGAAACAGTACGTGGAGACAAGACAGTAACCTAACAAGTATGCATTATAGACTTAGATGTCAAGGTGTGCAGTTTCATTTCGACTACCCCCACTAGATATTTTTCTGTGCAGACATGCAATATTGTTCACTCGCTCAGTTATGCATTCGTATAAGAAATTAAAATAAAATTGCTGATATATAAAATGGATGAAAGACCCAATTATATTCGTCATAAAGGTTAGTACTTTATGCATGTGCACTTAAAGGGACAGTATCATCACAATCAACAGGGCATGGAATCGGAGTGCTAGTTTTAGATTAATTCAGTGACTGAAAATAATTTTCCACATGATAAGGTCATACCCGTTGTTGCTGCATATTATGAGCCAGTAATTTTCAGTTACTGTGTTCATCTTAAACTAGGACACCGATTCCATGCCCTGTTGAATGTCTGCTCTGATCTTGACAATACTGTCCCTTTAAGGGTAAACATCTGCATAGAAACCAAACTGTAAACGTTCCAGCTCACCTGTTTCTTCATCTCTAAAAAATATTATGAAGATTAATGTATAGTTTCGACCAAAATACGTGTTATTATTCTGTCCATGTCAAGATAGAAACTATTTATAGGACACTCACAGTTGTATTTGAAGAAAGAAAACAACTAGGAAAAAACAATTTAAGCTGATATTTGTTGACCATTTTTTTCCTCTCAGTGACATTTGGGAGTGGCTTATATAGATTACTCTGATAATGCAATTTTTCCCGGATTCATCCAACTCTGACCTAAAATGCACTGGGGCAAGCAGGAAGTACAATTACCCACGGGCCGGGGAAACTGGGTGTTATACCCAAGTTAGAATTACCTTGTCCTGTCTGCATAATTTTGATCAATCCTCAATCATGAATTCATTTACAGTCGGTAAATTTTCCTTAACACTCCAAGATAAACTCCACTTTCTTCTATACTATAGCATCACGGTTCCTAAGAGCCCAGCGATGTACGCTCTACTGTGTCTCAACAGTCAGTGAAGAGGGACCGCAGCGGAAGCCCAGCAGCTCTCTACATACTCGTATCATACGTGATAAGAATGACTTCAGAATATTACTAAAACAAAAAGACGAAATCTGCATCTAAAACATTTCACACAGTGAGGACTGAGATCCTCATTTGCTCCATAGTCTCTTCAAGTTTTAAATTGAAATTCACTTTAACAGATTGAAACTATTGATTTAATTTTGCCCTAACACCGACGTGTGCAGTGCTTTCCGAGTCTCTGTGAAAAAACTACACAGGCGGGACTCGACGCAAGAATTTCACCAACCTATATATATCGCAGAACCCGCTGCTATATAGGATTTTAGCCAGCCAATCGCCATCGGGTAAGCTCGGTGGTCGAGAGGTAAGACGTCTGCACTAGTAAGCAAGAGGTCGTGGGTTCGAATCCCACCCGAATCCCGCCTGTGTAGTTTTTTCACAGAGACTCGGAAAGCACTGAGTATACAGTGCTTATACACACGTCGGTGTTAGGGCAAAATTAAATCAATTGTTTATTTCCCGACGCAAGAATTTCACCAACCTATAGATTGAAACTAGTAAGACTTTGCTAAATTTGTGTCCCTATAGATTCAATCAGTTTGGGTGAATTTCAATCTAAAACTTTTAGAAAGAAGACTTTGGTTTTAGCTTTTGAAATAATATTCTGTAATCAACATTTATTTGTATTTAATTTATTTCTTATTTGAGCTGGGAGACCATTTAGTGACACACTGTTTGCCAATGATTAAAACTGCATAATGTACATAGTTTATACAATTATCATGATATTCAAAAACCAGGGATACAAAATATACAGAATTTCATTGGAGATTGATCAATCCTGAGGAACAGGGGCTCTCTCCAAACCACGTCACTCAACCGTTTCTTACAAACTGCCTAATTTGAACACCGATTTGTATAGTCTTCTCACTGTAACAGCAAATTAATTTCCAATTTGTATTCAAAGATTTAACCCCAGAGACATAGAACCAGTATCAGGAAAGTCGAGAAATGCATACAGGTAATGAAGACGGTTGAAGGCGTTGGTCGATTATAATGATGATGATCTGAAGTCATATTGACGTCTTGGTCAGATGAATTAATTGACAACTGATTTTCTAAGACATTGTTTATAATTTTCCCTGAAATAGCATAATTTTCCGCCGGAGGATGAGGTGGTATGTGTGCTAATTGTTAAAGTTTCTTTAGTTTGTGTAGTGGATATTAAAGACAAACAAACGGGTCTAATCCCCTTATAATAGTTTGGTTAATTTTTTTTTCCTTGGCAAAAGTGTTGGACTTGGCAGATGTTAAAACCGAGACACTAAAATGTTGGTTGATACAAAATGCACATCTATGTAGAAATGCCACATCTAACAATAAATCAAACTCATCACGTGACTAGATCAATATTACTTGAAAAGGGCGCGAAGCCTCTCTGCAGGAATACGTGGTTCCCATGCAAATGTGACCATTTGTACGCGCGCAAAGCGATCGGTTTTCACTTTTCAGTCGATTTTTATTATCAAAAAAGTGAGTGATAAATGAATGGATAGAGCTCGGACTTGGAGAAAGAACGTTGGTGACGGTGAGGGGTGAAAGGGAAGGAGACACGAATGGAGAAGAAAGTGAGTAACAGGAGGATTTGTTTCTTTTAAGAGGGAGCTCATGAACATCTAGCTCTGGTATGGATGGGGCTCATATAAAAACATTTGCACAATAGTAACACCTTTTCTCGATCTTGTTTTGAGAGGGTCTTGAACATCGAAATATGCAATTTCCCCAGAACCTTTTGATTCAAACAAAATGCTTCCACAGCATGTTTCTCATAACGAATATTTTTGATTTAAATTTTGATTTTAAATTTTGTGTTTTCTTTTTCTTAGTAAGTATTTTAATGAAAGTTTTGTTAATTGAAAATCCATCAAAATTATGCCCTTCGGCTTTTAACTGCCTTGTACACTTGTTAATAAAACAGAATACAAAATAAGAATACAATTAAAATGCTCCTGAAGTCGATCAGAGCATACGTCGAGTTGTAGCCAACCAGTTCTTTTCAGAACTATTTACTACTATACTCAAAAAATAATTTTTACATGGTGTCACTGCAAACAGTCTTTACTTCTCCTCACCGTTCACCCTGAGAGGGACCTAAAAACAGAAAACATTCTTGCAATCTTTACACCATCCTTTGTGGTTTATACTTGGCATCAGAGTATATGGTTCCTATAAATGCTTTTTTCAAAGACAATTTTATGAATATTGATTTTTGTCTCGAGGGAAATAACGCAGAAGCTTCGTGTTTCACGTCCATGCAATTCTTCCAAATCATATATATCGATGTGTGGGGGCGTACAGCACTGTAACAATGAGCTGACCTCAAAGTGGAATCCGTCGGGGGTTTTATATAGGTTAAATATTTCCAATATTAAAGAATTAGACACAGAATATTACATTGGACATGACTAGCTTTGATGGATAATTTCATCGGATTCCATCGCTATAAGGAGCTAGGAAATGATACTCAACCAACATATCACTGGATCTTTTGTCAGTTTGGGAGGGGGATGTGTCCCCTTTTTGTTGCCGTTCGTGTACATTTACCTCCACTTTGTGCCCCTACTTTACGAGCCCCTGGATCCGCCCCTAATAAGGGTTACCATATACTTGCGTCTTCATATCGAACGTTCCTAATCTGAGATGTAATACACGGTAATTCAATGATGTAACTTCATTGGGGGCGAGGTTGCGGAAACGATTTCATCCCACTGAAAGGATACGCCCCATGTAAGGGCCTACATTGTAAAAGCTGTTCAAGTTCCCCCATCAAACGTTCCCCCATCAAACGTCCCCCTTCCTGGGTTTCCCCTTCCTGGGTTTCCCCCTTCCTGGGTTTCCCCCTTCCTGGGTTTCCCCCTTCCTGGGTGTCCCCTGCTGAACAATCACAGGCCTAGTTATGCAGAGGTTTCCCTTCTTGAAATTCAGAACAGCGAAATAAACATGACACAGACACCATTTTACAATGAGAACAGGATTGTTCAATATTTCTCCAGTGTTTCTCTGCATACACGTAAATACAAACAGTAGGCCTACACGCTCCAGTTTAACTGATTTTGGGTAAAATTTCATGCAATGGTGTACAGCATAAATTCATAACTGCTCGATACATTAAATGAGATCCTAGACAATACGATTACCTGGATTGTGTGAACTACATTGTAAATCAAATCTTGGGTGTTCTTATGCATTACTTTAACCAGTACATTATTCTAAATACCAACTGATGGGTGGACTTACAACATATTTATGTCATGATGATAGAAAATAAGTCATATGTTGGTGGTTTAATTCAATTTTCATACATTGAAACAAAAACATTAATAAATCAAAATAAGGAACTAAATGAATGTGAGATTTGTCCCCTTTTAATTGATGTATGAATGCTGAAATGACATTTCTACGAATCTGGTATCAAATGAAAGAGGAAAATCTAGAGAATCAAACTATACCAAAATCTCACTTTTGAAAATTGGGTCCAAGTTTAGGGTTTTGCCAGAGCCAGTCACAATTGGTTACCAAAATAATTTGCTTAGCGGATTTTTTGGTTACCAGCCAAACTTTCATAAAAAAATGTATGCATTTTGGCTGGTAGTCTGTTTCATATTGCTTAGCAAAATTATTTGCTTAGCAAAAACCTCTGCTTAGCAGCTCCATGAAATTGGCCCAATGTCTACATCTCATTCTTCTGATCTGGGTCCAACACATTTACTGAGCAATTTCTTTTGGTTACCCAGCTATATTTTCATATGGAGTGCCATGGTCGAGCGGTTTAGAGCATTGGATTTGCGTTCTGATGGCAGAGTCGTCATAATGTGGGTTCCAATCCCAACCGCAACCCATGGTGCTTGTGTCCTTGAGCAAGACACTTTACCATAATTGCTTCTCTCCACCCAGGGGTAAATGGGTACCTGTGAGGGCAGAGTTGGTTGTTGTGTTTGATTAGCCCTATATGCGCTGTAATGGCAGCAATTGAGCTGTATACTCCCCAGGGAGCTGAGATGGTTTCAGGAATGATTTATACGCCTGATGAGCAGGGGTAATAATATAATGCGCCTTGAGCACCAGTTTGGTGGATACGTGTGCTATATAAGTCCACATTATTATTATTATTATTATTATTATTATTATTTACAAAATGTGTGTATTTTGGCTGGTAGTGTGCTTTAGCACAATTCTCTGCTATGCAGCTATATGAAAGTTACTGCAGGCCACATAACACCCTCCCAAATTTGATTAACCCTCCTACTATTGCTGCACTTTAGTGGAAAGTTGCTGAAGAGGTCAAAACCAGTCAACTGTCCATTTTGACTGTTGACCCAAATGTGCACACAGTGGCATTTTTGACTGGTTTTTACTGTCATTTTGACCACCCTCAACAATACAAGACAATGCTTTTACCAGTCAAAAACGGTCGACTCATTTTGACCTGTAAATGTACTTACTACACGTATGGTTTGACAGTGTTTGACTTTTAAGTGCACTAGATATACCTTGGGTATGTATAAATGTATATCAACATTTTGACTGATTTTGACCCTTGTAGTAGTAGGAGGGTTAATGTACCCGCTTTTAGGCTCAAGTACCTCCCCCAATCGTAGAGAAATAAAGTTAAGTAAAATTATTTACACCCCTTGTTAAATTTCAATTTGCTTTGTCAGTTTATCTCATACTATTTATCGATTAAATGAAAGATGATAACTTTAGTATTATACCATTTATCAGGCTTTTTTAAACACCTGTGGGGTCAACAGGTTCTATGCAAATTATAATACTTACAACATCTGAAGACTGAGTGAAATTGTCTTTAAATTTTTTTCATCACAGACATGGCTTCAATTGAAATACAATGCTGTTGACCAATATGACAATATGAAGTTAACAAAAACTACAATAACATCAACAACACATGTAGTTTCTTCTATAGTTGATATTAATAACATACTAATGTGTATTCTATAATAATATACACTAATGTCAAACTACAATGGTGAATTGACAACAAATACAATCCATTCTTTTATCTGATCATGTGATATGGTCATGTGATCTCCGTCGAATACATCAGTAGCAAAAAGACATTTTTTTGTTATTCAGTTGAAAATATAACAGTTTCTCCAAAAAAATTAGAATTCATTCTTCTTATGCGTATTAACCTGACAAATTAATAGTTACAATTTCTAGACATTAATCTTTTTTTTTTAGTTACAATACACTGTACACATATTTTAAATCATTTACTCTGATCCCATTAATCCTTGTGATCAAATGAAAATAACTTCTTAAGTTTTTAATTTGTGGTCCTGATTCAAAAACAAAAATAAGTAAATCATGTCATCTTTACATATTTGTATCAATATATACAAGTGATCTTGAGCATAACACAACACGGCTTTCTCTTACAAATCAGCCTTTTTGATAAAGCATGCTTACTGTATTAAAACTGAGCTAAAAGTAATAAAATACAAATGCAATGATTTTAAGGTCCATTACAAAGTTAGGCATAATCGATATATATCACACTATTTTAAACAGCTACTTACACTAAAGCAATCCAATAACGATATTTACTTGCAGCTTAACCCTAACTCCCTAGGCCCATTTGCTTACACATAACCTGAATCCTTCCTAACTCCCTAGGCCTATTTGCTGACACATAACCTGAATCCTTCCTAACTCCCTAGGCCTATTTGCTGACACATAACCTGAATCCTTCCTAACTCCCTAGACCCATTTGCTTACACATAACCTGAATCCTTCCTAACTCCCTAGGCCTATTTGCTTACACATAACCTGAATCCTTCCTAACTCCCTAGGCCCATTTGCTTACACATAACCTGAATCCTCCAAAATCCTTCAATAGTAAAGCAAGCACATGACATATGTGCACACATGTGTTTCTAATCTGTGATACATGTACATGGCCAGGGACCCTCCCTGCATGCATGGAGCAATAAACAGTGTCCACTGACCTTGCAATCACTACAACAAACATGGATGTACATGTACCATGGAAAGGCAAGTATGCTTAATAACCTCAATCCTCCAAAATCCTTCACTTTAGCAAAGAGCATGTAGCATGTAACCTCAATCCTTCAAAATCCTTCAGTTTGGCAAAGAGGATTTTGGAGGATTTGGGAAGGTTAGGGTTTTATTCAGGGAAAATCAACGACCTTCTACAAACTTCAGTAAATTGATGCGAGTTTAGAGAAATAAAAAATAGAAAACTTTAGGTCTAACATAACTGTGAAATAATTTCACTTAACAAGTTCCATTTTTCTACACGACATATTCACAGAAATGTTTACTTAAAAAAATGGAATGTTAACCTGCGTGAGTCTGATTGTGTGATAACAGTATGCCAATGATACGGCTATAAAAAGAAAAACCTAAAAACATTATTCATTTCTTATGCCAAACGATAACATTTATCATTATTCCTGTTACTTATCGCTCATACCACACAGCGGCCATATTTGTCTAGTTCCCTGACTGCCTAATGAAAATCATTATGACCAAAATCAGACTTTGAAAGGCACAGTCTATTTTTTACAAGAGCCTCATTTTGATTCTCATAGACATGTGAATAAGAAAACAAAGATGTCCGCTCTGTGATTAAGGTCTGAAGAATTATAAAATCCATTTTATCATTCTGTCCTGGAGTTATTTACTTGGCATACAATATACAATTTAATAACATGATATGGAAAACCAAATTAACATAAAGGGCTGTGTTCACATTGGTTGGAAATGTTTCAAACTGTTTCAAATCTTTGAATTTGTTAGCTGGAAATACGTACATTGTACCAAAACATTTTAATTCCTTTTAATTTCCAGATTCAAAATCTAGGTCGAATTTCCTTTGAAGTGTTAAAGGTACTTGTAGAGATTATTCTTTGAAATCAATGAAAGAAAAAAACCTTCAGAATAGTAAAATCATCCCAACAAATGAGGATATAGAAGTGAACCCTATTTTCGGAATAGAGGATTTTGGTTACTTGTGGTGAACTAGGAAAACTGGTCTGTTTATAGACGTGCAAAATTGAAGCCGCAAAGAGTAATAATGCGACCGAGTCTCAAACAGGACAGGAACTAGGGATTGATGCCTGATGCTCTTACTGATGCATCAGTTACGTCACATCCTGAAGCCTTCCGTGATGTTCTCAATCAGTCCCACACCAGGATATGAAAGTAGACATTTTGCTATAGAGTACATGACAAAGCTACCTGCTACTATATATATTGGCTGTACTGAGAGGATAGAAAAGGCCAGCTATTGCCACTGGCAGCAGTGTCTATTCTGCCTAGACTTTGGAAGCGGCAGTTCATACCACCACCCCCCCCCCCCCCCCCCCCAAGCTCGGCTGTAATGATTATTTTCCATTAATACAGTATCCAGGGCAGCACCCGATATTTTCTAAATGAGGGGGTGGATACAATATGGTATACTGTAAGAGATTATATTGTAAGAGATATACATGTAGGTTCATGTTTTATTACATAGTCGAACCTGCTAACAACCACCTGAATGACAAGGCCATTTTCAAAATGAAAGCATTTAACAATTCTATATATTACATGGGAAAACCTAGACGCTAGGGCCACCTGTACATTTTGGCCACTTTACACAGGTTCTCAAAACCTATATCCAAACTCATCAATGAACTTACATATACTCAACCAAAAATTCAGCAAAATTTCTTTGGACATTTTAAAAATTATTTTTAAGATTGAAGTACAAAATTGTCCAAGGATAGATCCTACATCCCTTGAGATTAACACAAAACCACTACAAAAGAAAGAACTAATCTTATATATCCAACTGAGACATACAGGCAATGGTAGACATAATTTTTCCCTCCATTTATTCAAGGTAGTCTTTGGTGGTAAGATGTTGAGTGTTTCTCAGGAGTGGAAAGTTCCTTTCTTGGAGTCAAAGGACAATGTCTCCACAGCTAAAACCCTAATTTTGAATTAGCTGAGTAGATATCAGAACTGCAATCAAATCAAAGAGGGTAGTGTACCATGTTAACTTGAAAGCCCCGAGTCCACATCGCATTGCGGTCTAATTATTCCCGCCTGCTCCCCGAAGTGAAAACGGCAGAGGAAGAACGAAAGATGGGAATTCAGAGGAAAAGAAGACCAAAGTGAAACAGGCGCAAATTAGACCTGGGAATTGAGCCCATAGATAGCAGATAGTTATTAGACTAACCATGAAAAGGCTCTCTCCCAGGGTTTGATAAATTCAGAAGAAAAAAAAAGAAGTGTAAGCTTAAGGGGGTGAGAAACTAAGTGACAATTATTAATGAAAGACGGGAATTTTTTACTTTTAATGTAAAAACAAAATGCATCCCATGTTTGACTTAAACTAAAATTTAAGATTGACCTTTCAAAATTTAAGTTACAAGTAGATCGGTGGGTTTAAATCATAATAAATAATGACTTTTAGTACAATTTTATCAAATTTACTTCTCAAAAATCTATAAAACTGCTTCTCAAGTTTGATATAAATCAATTCACATTGAACATTTATTTGCCTGCGTATGTCAAAGAGTATATTTTGTGATTTTGAAAGATAAGACGCTGTTCAATCAAACATATAATCTGCAGAAGTACAAATTTGATCTTGTTAAGTTCTTTGAGAAGACCGAGTGCCACTCTGAATTCATTAGACTGGCGTCGTTCCTATCAATACAAATCAAATTCCGCCGTAACTGGAAAATTACATCTAAGCACTACCGTTTTTCCTGTTTTGGGCTTCATAAGGAATATTTATTAAAAATGCAAGTTTTATATAATAATTGATGCCTACATTTAACCAAACAATTTTCAAGTGGATCCACTGGTCAGATTTTCTACAATAGTGAACCAGAGTCAGAAAAATCAGTCAGTTAAAGGCCGCCAAATGTCAATAGTACAATACTTGTTACCTTGTTCCACACCAGAGAGTGGCCACTAACACTTCCACTCTTCCAACATACCCAGTTTACCAGGAAAAAATGTTCCATAAAACCATCTTCAACCACACTTCAAATTTTGACAGTTCCATGGCAAGATTTCCACTCTCAATGCCATCAAAAGCTCCATGAAACTTCACCTTTGACATTGACATAAATGGATTTCAAGTGTACAGTATGCTCATTCATGTTTGTACAAAAGTCCTGAATGAATATTTGCAGATTTTGGTTCCTTTGAATCCTATCTGCTTGTACTGTAACTTTTCTTGTTTGCCCTGAGAAATAATAAATGAAAATAAATGAATGAAATCTGTCTGTGATTGTGCTAATAAATTTGAGCCTGATGAATTGTAAAAAAAAAAGTTGACATTTTGCAGAACTCAACAAAAAACATACAATGAAACAGACTAGTTTTAGAGACATCAACTCTGCAAGGCAAGTGTATTTTTCCTTCAAAGGGCAAGCATTGTAATAGCACAATACATCAATCACTTTTGGTGCTTAATGAGCTAATGGTATTTTAGTCAACTGCATGCATTCAGCATTCAGTTGAAAATTCCCCACGTAATGCACTTTCTACCGATCTATTAATTTAGACTAGCTGCGCCAAACTGACGCATACCTATATGCCGGAGGATTGAAGCAGAATTTTCACCTACGCAGGAAAAAAAAAGTCTCACCTGAAAGGAATTCCTTGAGACTTTAAGCAAGTCTAAGATAATTGATAGTGCCCTAAGCAATATCCACACAAATGCCAGGATTTTGTGAGCAAGCCAACTGTGCAAGAAACTCCTTCAGCTCTTCATAAAAAGGTCAAAGCAGAAAGGTCAGGTTGGGATGTGCTAGTCTCGACTCAAGTTAGTGAACACTTTTAATAAAATGTCTGTACATGTATTCATGCAATGAAACAATCATGATCAACATTTCAATAGAATTGGGATAAAATGGCAAGTGGCAACAAAATTCCTGTTTACTAACATTTTGCATATTGTCCATTTTGCCTTTAAGAAAAAACATGCTTCATGTAGGTTCGAAACATAAGGCCAATAACCACTATTTTACTAATATTTTCCACTGGTTAACATGACACAAAGATAAATTTATACATTTATACCAACTGAAATACATTTATGCCAAATGAAAGAAATTTTTAGAGTGGAAACAAAAAATTCACATCATTGGATCAGGCTTCATGGAGAGGCTACTAAGTGAATCTAACATTTCAACACTTAAGATTCACCATGTCTTTCTACACACGAGAGCTCCTAGGAATGCAGGTGGACTATACCACTGTCAAACAGGGAACTTCTCCAGGCAAAAACGTTTTTCAAAAACACTTGACCTTGACCTTGTATTGTATGCTAATGCTGCAACTGGTGTTAAAATTAACTCATTATAGGTAACTCGCCCTGAAATGTCCCATACAGTTTGAGAAAACTCTAAAAAAAACAAAACACTTGTGGGGTGCTGGGCAGGTGATTTTAGGCTGACCCTCTAAGGAACTCACACCTAATCATGGCCTGTCAATGGAGTCAGCCTAAGATTCAGAGTGTCAAATTCTAAGGTGAAATCTGATTGGCATTTACACTGCCGGAAGTTTCATATCAGTGGTGAGAGCCCTAGAGATTATGACATGACCGTCATAATCAGGGAGTATGACAACCTAGTAGACACACACTGAGCTTTTGACAGAATGCTGGGTAAGACTCAGCTATGCTCAAATGTCAGTCAAACTCTCTTTACAATTCTGAAATATCATACACTGGTTATATCCACAGCAAGAGAAGCATTATTCAGAAACAAGAGTCCCACAGCCAAGAAACAATTCTGTGTGAGAAACGGTGTAACATCATACCCCAAACACCTTAATCAATAAGCCTTCAGAAATCATCTACGGATTTGATGAGATGGTAGATAGTTTTCTTGTTACCCTCAGGACACAAAGGATAACTAATTGCTTAAACTTTATGTGAGAAACAAAAAATGTTGACCTGTGACGTCATATATGAAAAAACACCTTAATCAGAAAGATTGCCCTTTAGAATCCATGACTGAGTTGATAAACAAATAGATACATGGAAGTTTTTTTTTCTTTTCCCCTAAGGACAAAAAGAGTTTGCTACAAATACCAAGTCTAGACATCACATTCTTACCCAAACTATCTATTCTTTCCCTGAGTTCATCATGCATGACCTGGTGACATGATGGCAGGCCGACCCCCTCAGGGGTCATGTTAGGTCATGTCAGGTCACAGACAGAAAGCTACCCTAATAATGACCACAGGGGACACTAGAGTGCATTACACGCAAATATCTGCTTGGTCTGGGAGAGTGCATGCGAACCAACGAGGGTCTTTACCCTTAAGATGGTTTCAACGCAATCCTAGTGTGATTATTGTGAATATTACCAGACTGAACATTTCCTTTGATTGGTTTATAATCTGAGGACGATCAGAGCATACTGATCGAAACGTCCAGTTGTACCCCCAGTTCTTTTCAGAACTAATTACTACTCAATTGAGATTCCACATGGTGTCACCGCAATCAGTCTTACTTACTTGGTTTATAATCTATTTACATGTACATGTACATGTAGTTACAGGTGTAACTATAATTGAATCATTATTCATTTATTGGTTGAAGGGATTGTATGTACACCATAGTTAATCTAAAATGTATAAAAATGAATCCATATTTTATAAAAATTACGAGATATACATGTACTTTTCATGTTTGCTCGAAAACGACAACATGTCAGAAAGAGAAACATCTCATAGTGATTGGTACCATCTTAAAACCATGTAAGCCATTTAGATATTATTTCCTTTAGTTATTTTCAAGTTATTACCAATGATGACCACAGTACACTCTCTTCAAATTAAACAGCAGTTACACCTTTTCAATCAATGTGAACATAACCAATGGTAAACATAATTCAGTTGATATACCTATATGCAACATTATTACAAGTTACATGTACATGCACATATATACGTAACTGCATACAAGTACCTTGGCCACATCTCAAAACACTGCTCAAGCTAATAAGTGAAATTGGCTTACTTGTTTTTTTTCAACATTTTGTAGAAACATCGAGTTAGGGGCCGTTCACAATTATCAACATTTTCACAAGTATACAAAGAGTACACTTTTTCAGACCCCCCTCCCCCCCCTTTAAGTGTACAAAATAAAATGTTGATTTCAAACAATAGATTTGTGTTCAAAAGTAATGTATTCAGGCAAAGTATAATATACAGTCAGTCTGCAGCAAATATTTACGTGTACATGTATTTACGTTTTCATCTGACATGAATACGCAAATAGAGGTAGGCCTATCTACTACTGTATGTTTCTCAAAAAGGGCATGCTGGCCAAGTTGGCCGTTACGAGAGCGTTTTTTGAAGGAACATTGTGGCAATCTCGACAGGGCATCACGGCATTGGCCGCGGTGGCCGCGGTTAAGATCGAGGCCTACGATCTTTCTGGGCGTTGGTCAGTGTATTTCGCCGTTTTACAAATCGACATTTTTACTTTTTGAAAAAGCGTTCGCGGCGCCTTAACCCCCTCCCCCCCAGCGTACGGTTTGTACGCTCGTGAAAATGTTGATAATTGTGAACGGCCCCTTAGTGAAAGTTAGGATTATTTATTATCCATTGCAAATAACACACAAACTTAATTTTGTTTAGCAATCAAATTACCAGTGCAATTCAAATTACCCCAAATGTATGGGTCTACAAGGAAATGGGAAATATATTTTCAGGAGGAATCAACATTTTACAAATCCATAAACAGTTTAATGTACAATTTTATTTGTATCAATTATTTTTGAAGTAATTATTTTTGAAGTAATAATTTTTCTTAACTCGGTTTACTCCGAGTCTTCTGTGAAAGAAACTATCCATGAAGTAAAAAGAAAGTAATATAAATATGTGCATCTCATTGGGTGAATCTCACAGTGGGTGGAGCAACTACTATCCAATCAATGACCTTCTCTTTAATTTATGCATATCTTTGACTGAATATGCAAATGATTATAAAAGTTTCCTTTACAGTTGTATGAAACAACAGTCCACATTAAAAAAAAGATACTTTTTCAAGGACATGATTGATAATTGGTCAATTCAACCTTATATTTGTAATAAAATTTATGGATTATTAAAATAACACACAAGTTAAAAATAATATTAACATACATTGATTTGTTACGGTATAATCTACAAACTACGCAAACAATTCCATGAAAATTAGATAAAAATCAAGCCAAATATTAACACCATTGGGGTAAGAAGTAAAAATATGAAATCACTTGGTTTTTCACTATGAAAGTAAATTCCATCAAAAATAAAACATCATTTAAAGAGCTTCTTCTTAAATATTCTTAGTTTAGGTAATTCTCTTTGGGATCGTAATAACAAACTAAATAACTTGAATTGTGGAAAAATTTGAGCATACATGTACGAGTTCCATAATCAGACCTACATGTACAACTAACCAATTTCAACAACAAAATGAAAAAGTTTGGATTCAGAATGCAACCAAGAAGGTGGGATGACTCCAGACACTTCTAGATGCATTCTAGATAGTCTGTGGTTAATTATGAAGGAAAATACCATGGTTACATTACATTTTTAAGGTTTTGGGCCAACTCTTAATGGCATAATGTATATTTCACTCATCAGTTTTTTCACAGTAGTTGCATTATACCCAGACCTTACTCAGCACAAAAGAATAATTTCAGAAATTTGTTATATGAACGCTATATAAGAGAAAACGTGACATGCATTTTCGAAAAATTATTTGTTTGTGCTGAGTAATGTCTGGATATAATGTAACTGAAATAACTGATGAGTGAAATATATAAGTAAGGAAATGATGGCATTAAGAGTGGGCCCAATACCTCAAAAATGTAACGTGAATAACCATGGAACTGCCCTGAACATGATTTAAGGGAAATAATTTTAAAAATTCCCCACAGATTTTATTTTCTTCTCAGATTTCCACATATCTGTATAAGAGTTACATAGCTGTATATTCACAGGAAGTCATTAAAATTATGAACAAAGATCACTATTTGTGAATAGGAACAGAATTATAAAGTCTAATATTCTTCTAGAATGGTGCTCTAAAAATACTGATTATGGTTTACCGTTTATGTCATAAAACATGGATACCTAGTTCTCACTATTGAAAAATCTGTTGGGGAAAATTCCATGGGCCTGCTTAACTCGGAATTCCGCAAAAAAACAATCGCCATTTTATGCTTTCAATACAGGGTTAGTGCAGATTGTTTTGTGCTAGCCACAGAAGCGGTGAATCTTTAGTTTCGTGACGAAGTAGCATGAGCGCAAGCAGTAATTCCTAGCTAACATAATTCCATGACATAAAATGCTTACGTTAAGCACATTATTTTCTGCTTCAGTAAGCACAAATTTTTCGCTTAGGATAAGCATGGAGGAAGAAAGCAGAGTCATGAAATTGGTCCACAGCGCCAACAGCAGTTTGACAGCAGAGCTTATGCTTTCCCAACACAAATTTAGTGAGATATTATATTACATTTCAACACTTCAAGTCTTAATGAAATATATTATTATTTCTATTTCCCCCAGATATTTCTCTGACTTCATGTGAAACTTTCAGTGAACACAGCTACATATAACCTCAATTCTTTAACCCTCCTATGTACAGTGCAGTTGCCATAGAATTGTCAGACCTTTCAAAACCTTTCAAGTTTGCTGTACTGAAGGGTTTTGAAAGGTGAGAAAACTGTCTGACAAAAGGGACCTATGAAAGGTTTCGAAAGGTGTAACAACTCTCTGAACAAACTGGTGTTGAAATGTTTCAATACCTTTCAAAGGGTATTGAAAGGTGTGGTTGTTCAGTAGCAACAAATTCTGGAGGGTTTTAAAGGGTTCATAATTATTGATAGCCATTTTGGCCCGTAAGCAGATTTTGAAAGGTTTTGAAAGGTCAAACCATAGGAGGGTTAAGAGAATAAAATCAAGGCATTTTACATAATTACTGATGTTGAAAATAAAATACCTCTGTAAATTTTGCACGTATTTAATTTAATGCAGAATCTAAACTGGTTCATATACTGTTACAAGACTGTTTCATATCATTAGTTGCTATGTAATTGCATATTCAACAATGAACAAAAATGGCAAGCAAAGATAAAATGAGATTCCTATTTCCATGGCAACCAATAAAAATCAAGATGTGGCGGATCATTACTTGATTTGTTCAAATCCTTGTAGAATTTCTGAAAGTCTAGAAGATATCCTTGAAGGAGATAAGTTGAGTCCAAGGTGTGTGGGTTTATCGACAGCGAGAACATTTATCTAGCGAATTCAGCCATATTGCTTAATTTAAAACAGGAACACTGCATTTGACACAAGAAGCTAAGGATAATATTCTGAACAGTTTCATGAGCTAGGATACTCAATTCCTTCTTGAGGATAAAAAAATATGTATAAAAGCCATCCTGTGAAGCTGTGAATTACCTGAGAAAATTGTAATAGTTCATTTCTAATTTCAAACTGGCTAATACACTAATACACAGGCGAATACACTAATGATGTCAATGAGTAACGATGTCATCGCTAAATTGGGCAATTTATTACCAAAACATACACCACCTAACCCTCCCACTGTACCTGAACTTTTGTGGCAAGTACATGGTGTAGCTACATGTACAGTGGTCAAAATCAGTCAACTGACCATTTTTGACTGGTTTTGACTGTCATTTTGACCACCCCCAACATTACAAGATACTGTAATGCTTTTACCAGTCAAAAACGGTCGACTCATTTTGACCTGTAAATGTGCCTGTAATATACATAAGGTTTGACAGTGTTCAACTTTTAAGTGCACTAGATATACAATGGCATGTACACGGAAATTTTGACTGATTTTGACCCTTGCAGTCATACATGAAAAAGGGTTTTTAATCTTGATTTGTTTTTTTTCTAAAATAATATACTGCCTACAGTGGAGTAAGCTGACCCTTAAAATTCAGAGAGAATTATTTTATTTTCCTGGTTCATATTTCACTGCTTTGGCTTGTGAAAATGGCCCCAAAAGAAACGACAAAACTGAATGAATTTTAAAAGGTAGTGCCTTCATGCAACCTTTAACTCTACTTAACACAGACTATGATGCAAACCGGCTTATTTCTCACTTACAATTTTCATCTACATGTAGCAACATTGTTTTTTAGACAAAATTACAAGGGGTAGGGGGCAAATGAAGTATTTTGCAGCATTTCTGAGCAACAGAAACATAAAAATAGAATTTTTCAAAAAATCACCCAGATTCCTCACACAATGCCATATTCAAAATACTTATATAATTTCTTATACAATATAATGTGTACACATATGCTATGATCTGATTCACCATTACAGAATAGTTATTAACAGACATTCACCTATAAGTTTATTTAATTGTACAGCAATTCCTCTTTGCCTACACAAAAAGGAAATTAATTAATGTCTAAAAGAAGTGTACACATTGGTAAAATGTCTGCAAATGCATCTATACTTAATCAGAATCAAAGGATGTATAAAAACCAATCTGTGACCGTTTAAATTTGTTGTGTCGTGAACAAGTGAATGGCAAAACTGCATTCAGATTGTCTGCATGTATGGATCACGGATGTGGTCAATTTCAAATGTGTAATTTCACCTTTTCTAAAAAAATGTCAGACGTAATAAATTCTCACCAACTTCATATTCAAGTAAATTTTCAGATAATACTCCAGTAATTTTGAAACTGAGTAATTAACAATGGTGTACATTCCTTTTGTTATAAGTGTAAAATAGATACTTAATTTGCAAAACAAAAGAAAAAGCTAGATACAGAATTATTTTAACTGAAGAGGAATCACAGTGGTCCAGCCAACTGATGATTACATTTATACGTAGTCATGGAAACATTTTACGTACATTTAGTAATAACTTTTCAGCAAGCTCTTAATAAGTTTTGATTTCTACAAACTAAATATAGTTACAATAACTATTAAATCACATTTTTTTTTACACTAGAAAAGTATGACTGTGCGATAATTTATCTACACTCCTCCCCATCATATTACACTCTTTTTTCTTTCTATTTTCAGATTTTTTAGCTAAATACATCTGGAAAAGTAATCTATGATCTGTGTTTTTGAATGAATAAAAATCTTTCCTTGTTGAGAAGATATGTTATATTTTGTTTATTTTGACACACGATATATCCCTTTATTTCTTTTTTGTCTGTACAGATTAAAGCACATCAGAATATTTCAATCGTACAAAATTAGTCCTCTTTTTTCAATATGGCTTCCAGCTGAAGTTTTTCTGCATTCAAATCACATCGCATTTCCCAGTTCATGAGTTGTAAACTGGGCAGGTACAACGTTAAATCGACTTCACGACTTGGAAGACGCGCAAGTGCAGCATGTGTATTAAGTAGTGAACCCCAGAAACATGACATGATTGGAATGCAGTGTAACCAACGTCTTTCCCTGTACAATACTGGCACAGACAGAGTACCAGTTAAACACATATACATGGCATAGCTTCTTTTTCATTCCACCGAGTTGGTAACCATCTCCCAAGCATTGATGCAATGATGGCCAAGTACCAATTAAGAATCCATTCTCTTCAGTCGGTGTCACACTGTTGTCACTTATACAGTGTCAACTTTGTCTCAAGTATGAAGACTGGGCTGCCAGTGTAAACCCCCCCCCCCCCCCTCCCCATTGTGAGGTTACAGTTCCTGGCCCTTGGCACAAGTCCAAAGTCCAAAACCACAGTCACGACAGTTGCTTCCTGCTGAACCTGATGTCTTATTACACCAGAACATTTCTTGATCCGTACTTCCTTTTTCTCCATGGCTTTGGCATGATCACTTTTCATTTACATGTATATACCCCATGTTTCTACTTTTTGGGTACACATTATTATTATTATATCAATTTATAAGTTGAGTAGAAACAAAGCAACAACTTACAAAGCTCCAAACAAAATGAAAAAAAAAAAAAAATTTTTAGTTTTATTTCCTTTCTTCCAAAGCCGAGAGTGGATACCTTATACTCAATCAAATCAAAGTGCACTATTGAAACCAACTTACGTATCTCATAGGGCCTTACGGGACCTCCACGAGCAAAACAAGTCATCTCCGGCCACCTCCATTAAAGTGAGAGCTTGACTCCCCTAAGCCTTGAGAGGGGAAGGGATCGCGTTCTACAGGTGCATTCTGGGACTCTCTGACGACGATGATGGGGAATTATCTCCAACTCCCCCGAGTAGTTAGTTATTTTACAGGTAACCTGTAGGAATAGAAATTAGAAGGGAGATTTGATTTGAATACAATCACGCTCGGATGTCGATGTCCACAAAAGTCCAGCCTTAAGGTACTGGATTGAGATGGACAATGAACTCAAATACATGTAGTTCATGAAATATGCAGGAATCCATTTATTTTTGATTCCATTGCTTCACCTACTGAAAAAAATATTCATACATCTACTTCCATTAAATCTCAGTTTGTTTTCCCTTACTGCAAAAGAAACAAATATATATATATATATATATATATATATATATATATATATATATATATTAGGACAGTAATCACCTCATAGATAAACTGGAAGAAAAAAATCACTGAAGATGATCTTCGAGTCTGGGAACTTCCAGGATTTTTGACATTTACATAAACATACATGTACATGTGTATAACATAAAAATCACCGAATTCAGCTAGACTCATCTCTGATAGACATACAATAAGTAAAGACATTTAAAAAAAAATGTCTTACAAGTAGGATTCCTCAAGACTGATGTATTTCTCTTGTTCTGTGTCATTTGAAGTAAGCAACTAACATACAGTAGGTAAAACTTGTAGCTTTGCATGGTGAGGAGGATAAGTAAGACTAATTGCGGTGACACCATGTGAAATTCTCAATTGAGTAGTAGTCCGGCATTCTCCCCAGGACGATCAGAGCATACTGATCGAAATGTTGAGTTGTACCTCCAGTTCTTTTCAGAACTAATTACTACTCAATTGAGCATTTCACATGGTGTCACCGCAATTAGTCTTACTTAACATACAGTACAAACATGTGCTTACACGTATGTGTATTGATCATATTGCACGATACTGAATATTTTGGGTTCCTTAAAAAAAAACACCATTTGATCCAACATTTGTTGTAATCACCTGTTGAAACCAACACCATTTTGTTGGAAGCAGTCCAATATAACAACTTGAGTCATTATGAATTTATGAATGCGTTGGCCCTGTCAATGACTTTGTGATTTCTCCCCTCATTTCCTGTCAGCCACGTTTATTTTTAGTCGCAAATTTTTAGATGCAACGGATGATCAGCAGGATGTGTTAGCCAGCTACTAGAGGTTGGTTGAGGGGTCAGGGAGGTGGGTTATGTCATTACCAATGGCTGGGGTCAAGGGGAAGGGAAATGTGGAGTCACGCACCTGTGTGGGATTATCAAGTCAGTTGCCGTCTTGGAAGCAGTCTCAAAATAAAACTTAATTGTTTATCTTGAAGTTTCTTGTCACCAGATGGACTTAATGGTCCTATTTAATTATTTATTTATAGCATAGTTCTTCTTCAAACCCTTGGCAACAGGAAAAAACAGTCAAATCAACAGCTCAGCATTTCAACAGGCAAAAGTATGAGTTTGTTCATGATATTTCATACGAATCCTCAATTTACTAGCACTTTTCTAGTAAACTGCTATCTAAGGAAACAAATAAAATGTACACTGTACATCATGTTCAGTACCTTACAAAAAAAAATTCACAAAATACTTGACTTATGTGTTATGATGATGCATCATCTTCCAGTCAAATAACTGATTTAATCTTAATGTAGGGTTTGAGGCTTTGCATGGTGGAGATAGATGTTATCGAGTTCTTTCTGGTACACCATGTAATTATTATTATTATTATTATTATTATTATTATTATTATTATTATTATACATTTCTGGTAATGAAACCAAGGATGCCTCAAAAGCACACTTAAGCACTGTAGCTCGGAAGCCTGAGGAAACCTGTAAACAAGGGCGCTTGCTATATGAACCAGAAACACCGGGGTAAACCCCTACTCTTCCATGATAAGTGTTCTGGGTTCTTTTACGTGCATTACTTAATCTAGTACACGGGACCTACGGCTTAACGTCCCATCCAAAGGACGAAGCAATTATGGTTAAGTGTCTTGCTTAGGGACACAAGCGCCGTGACTGGCCAGGCCGGGATTCGAACCCACATTCTGACAACACCAGAATTTGAGTCCGATGCACTAGACCGCTCGGCCACAACACCCCTTAATAATAATCTCTTCTTGGAAAAAGTGATGGCTCTGAGAAGAACCGGTTGGTTTGTTCTCAACATTTTGACTTGTCTCCTCTAGCCATTGGGAGACTGAATCTTTACATACCTTAACCCTAACTCCCTAGACCCATTTGCTTACGCATAACCTGAATCCTCCAAAATCCTTCAGGAGTAAAGCAAACACATGACATGTATGCACACATGTGTTTCTAATCTGTGATACATGTACATGGCCAGGGACCCTCCCTGCATGCATGGAGCAATAAACAGTGTCCACTGACCCAAGCACTGACCTTGCAATCACTACAACAAACATGTATACAATGTACCATGGAAAGGCAAGTATGCCTAATAACCTCAATCCTCCAAAATCCTTCACTTTAGCAAAGAGCATGTAGCATGTAACCTCAATCCTCCAAAATCCTTCACTTTAGCAAAGAGCATGTAGCATGTAACCTCAATCCTTCAAAATCCTTCACTTTGGCAAAGAGGATTTTGGAAGATTTGAGAAGGTTAGGGTTAATACCTATCACCGTAAATGAGTCGGCATTTTTCTTAAAATTTAGTTTTTGTATTTCTAAATTCTGAAAAAAAATTGCTTTCCAATGGTATCTAACCCTTGAGGTGTATTTAACATATAAATATGTTGAAGCTTTACAGAGTCATGTATTCATTTGTCGGATATTATCTATGTACGGCTATAAACGGAACTAACAATGTGCAAGATTTCGCTCATTTCAAAGGAACATGTCACAAATGTTCTGGCCCGTCTGCTTCTCTTCCAGTAACTCCTCAAAACCGCAGACATCACATCTTAAAAATATGTTGGCGCAAAGACATTTCTGGGAAAGCCTGCAGGGGAGCTGTGGCATTTGTGAGACACTGACAGCCATCTCATGCACAGACGACCTACCAGGGGTCAGGTGTCCCCTCTTGGCAAAATGCTAAGTCTGGAGAATATTCAGAAGGGGGATACTCAGATGAGGGTACCCCTTAGACTCTTGTGATGTAAATTTGAGATTATATTCCATGCAGAAGTTGATTCCACTTTGAAAATAAATTTAATTTAGATTTGCTATATTTTTCCTCAAGTGGATATAAATTTAAGTTTGATTTGCTACTGGTATTTAAGAATTTATGAATTTAAAAAAATGAGACATCTAACAAAGAATCAATATAAAAAAAAAAGGGCAGGACAGACTAATGATATTACATCATAAAACTTATTTAAATGTTCATTTTTTTTAATGAAATTATATTTTAAATTTTGTATAAAAACATCATGTAAAATAATCACCATATTTAAATTTACATTTTTTTAAATTTTAAACTGAAATATTTGTTTATATAAAAGCAAGTCAATATAAAGGCTAACACGCAAAAAACATCTACATGTATCAGTTGATAGATAAAAAAATAAAATGCCTGGAAAAGGCAAAAGAGGAAAAAAAAATAAAAATCAACATGTTAAAAAAAAAATGATTTCAACATTTATTTTTATTACTTGGATGTGACTATTAACATGAGGATGCATTTAAGGTTTAAAGTACACACAGTGTAGATATCCATGTGAAATAGATTTGAATAATGGAACCACTGCCCTAGGTAATCATTTTACTAGTCCTGATATCTAGGTACATGTATAAAGTCCTATCAGTTTTATGAAATCAGTGACTAAGTGCACAGACCCCTCACTTTAAAGTAGATGAGGGATGAAATGGATTGTTATCGCTCCGCGACGTTGAAGATGAAAGATGCTAAGAACCTCCCAAAGATGACAGCCTGTAACTTGAGCGTTTTTTTTTACCCACTGGATATAGGGTAATGAGAGACAAAAGCAGTGATCATGATACGCCAGATATGAAGGCTGAGGGGAAAGCGAGGAATCTTGTAGAAAGCGAGGGTCTCACGATGCCAAAAGCCCCTCAATGATGGAGAAGACAAACTGATCTATTCATGACTCTTCAGAATGCGAATCTGCGACTATTCTTTGACAGATTGTTGGCAGCGAGGATGGTGCAATATGATTTTGTTCTTTGCTTTGAGGCAGAAGAAAAATACAATGCAACCTTTTTGGCAGGCGAGATAAAGTATCCTTTGATCAAGTAATCCGAGTCTCAATTGGAATTGATGATGTTACATTTTTTTTAAGAGAAGCGGATTAAAAAATATATATATGTCATAGATATCAGAGGGGAATGTCACAAGAGAAGGCTGTGTCTTGACTTGCGGTATTGAATTCTTAAAGATGACCGTTATCTTGCTGTGAATTCAATACACGTAGGAGCATCATGATACATGGAAGTTATTAGTATCAATGCATTAACCCTAACTCCCTAAGCATTTTTACTAGAAACCTTCCTCAACCTATCAAATCCCAACACCATGGTTGACTGTTGCTGGTTTACAGTACTCAACCCATCAAACTCCAACAGTCCACTTGCCATAACAGTACTCAACCCGTCAAACTCCAACAGGCCCTTAGCTGTTGGATTTTGATTGAGTGGGGACACATGGCCCAAAGTAAAGTTTGAACACTGGAGTCACACAGTACTCAACCCATCATAATCCAACAATTGTTTTCATGCTAAAAAAACTTAACTATACAAAAACTAAAACACCCTATGGAATAAATGGTAGGTTCTAGTTGTATGACGTTAGACACAATGCCAAGCATACCTAAGTACAATATTTGCCTTTATCAGTTGTTTATTACAGCAGGTTGCATACACACGCTCTCTCCACTCAAAGTCTAACAATGTTGCATGCTAGTAGAACCACCGTCCTCACTCAATCAAAATCCAACACTGTTACTGCACACATACAGTACTCATCCAGCCATATTCCAACACTTTACACATGCCATATCAGAAGTACATAGTACTCAACCCATCAAACTCCAACAATCCCTGGTGTTGGAGTTTGGCTGGATGGGGATCGTTAGGGTTAATATACATGTATGCAAGTACACTATATGTTTCAAATCTTGCACTAAGAATACAGGACACTGAATTTGGATTCAATGTTGTGGGCGGATCCAGGAAGGGGGGCACATGACCCAAAAAAGGGGGGGAACAACTGTCCATGTCCCTAAGATTTTGAAATAGATTTTGAATTTTAGTACATGGCAGGGATGTGATTGGGCAGTTTTGAAAAAATCCACGTAAATTTTGCTAGGGATATTGGGGCCGCTGTTGTGAACAGCGCTGGGGGTGAAATCTATAGTCCTTTATTGCTTAAATCGGTAAAATCCGGAGGATCACAACTTTGCGATTTGTAAAAATCCGAAAATCCGGACAAATCTGGAAAAATTCGGACAAATCACACCCCTGACATGGTTGATTTTCAAAAAGGGGTGGGGGGGGGGGCAAATGTCCTCTTTTATCCCAAGGATCCCTATCCATTTCCTCTTAGGATTAAAGAGAAAATCTTAGCACATATGTAAGGCAATATTATGTTCTGGTATAAAGTTACATGATCCAAAAGAAGACTGTGTCATCCATGAATTAACAGAAATATTATTTTCTCTGATAAATTACTCTGAATTTCTCTTAAACCTTTGAATTTATCTTCACATTTGTGAAGCAAACAGACACTCCCAGGCCATCTGCCGTATTAAGCACAAAGCTTGTTTGTTATTCTGTGAAGTAAAGAGCTACAACTAAATAGGATAACTTCCCATTTGGAGAAATATCAATTTTCAGCCACCTGGCTTTGGCCTTTACTGAACAGCTACAGAAACAGAAAGTTCACTAATATTACAACAGAGACAGAGAAGACAGACACACAAGAGTGGATCAAGGAAGACTTAAAAATGGGGGATGGGGCAAAAATTTAAAAGTGAATGAATACCTGGAAGAGAAGCTGACCCTAGCCATGATAATCTGAAACAGCTCAAGGCAGATGATGACCCCTTGACATATTTAAAAAAAATAACTGTCTAAGCAAAATGGACTGTTCTTTGCAAAAATAGATTAGAAAACATTTATAACCAATGCTGTACAAGGGACAATATGTTCATGATCAAGAGGGCATGGAATCGGAGTACTAGTTTTAGATTAAATCAGATTAACCCACATAATAAGGTCATATTACTGTTGCTGCTGCATAAATGAGCCATTAAATTTCAGTCACTGTGTTCATTTTTTAACTAGGATACTAATTCCATGCCCTGTTGAAAGTCTGCTCTGATCGTCATGATATTGTTCCTTTAAGTCTGACAATACTGTATGTGTGCGTGTAGTAAGATGTACACTTTATCATCTGTGTATGTTTACATGCATGGACAACATACACTGTACATGTAAGCATAGAATACGTAAACATAAATATTCTATAATCAACATCAGACTAAATAATCTAATAATAACTCATGTCTGCTTGATATCCCAGTCTACGAATTTTCAAAAATGTTATCAAGATATTATTTATTCTGCAGTCAAACATTCAAATAAATATCACCAAAAATCATGAGTTTGTTTTGATAAGTCCTACTATTACAGTTGCTCATATCATAAATCACTGTAGCCATCCAATGTATTCTATTGCATTCAATCATGATTGATTACACAGTTAATTGACGTACATGTATCACTACAGCCAAAATAATGGCTCTCTTTCGCTATCACATGACCACCCAATCTACATATTAAGACAAAGAAAGAAAATGAGTAAGCATGTGTGTTGAGTCCATTTTACAACTTCAAAATTTATTATATTTTTATCTTTCTGGTAATGAAAACTATTGCTTGTAATCCTGAAGAAAACTGTAGAGATAAGATGAAGGAATGTTCAGTTTACATTTGGGAGGAAAACCCCAGACAAATAATTAACAGATTTAACCCATGTTATCAAGAATGAAAAACTGATTCCATATGTTTAACAAGTCAGAGCGATATTCCAACCCCAGTAGGTCCATGATGAATGTTGTAACATGCTCACTCACCTTCTACATACATGTAGGCCTACATCATTCCCGTAAGGATTTGTGTGTGTCTGTGGAATATGCATGTAAATTGGAAATACAGATTTTCACAAATGATTTCAAATTTTTTCATGGGGTGGGGGGAGGGGGGTGGGGTGGGGAGTCACATCAAAACATGAAACCTTTCTCCACTTATCAGGCATTGTAATGGTTAGTACATGTATGGAGGTCTGTACTATACATGTATATCCATGAGCCCATTACACAATTCTCCAGGGGATTCCTGTCAAACCAGAGACAAGGCTTTTCCATCATGAATTATTTTAGAGAGATTGATGCATGAATTCTAAGTAGTGAAGGTTCTTTCCCTGATTGAAGGACCATACATTGGCACACTTGTGCAAGTACCTAAAGGTGCAACCTGTCACAAATCACATCAACTGGGTATAGACAAGGTTCTGCCATCATGAATTATTACAACAGTATTGAGGCATGAACTTTAAGTAGTGAAGGATCTAATCCCTTACTGAAGGCAGACTTGGTGCATTAGCACACTTGTATACTTTAACGCTAACTCCCTAGGCCCATTTGCTTACACATAACCTGAATCCTCCAAAATCCTTCAGTAGTAAAGCAAGCACATGACATGTACATGCACACATGTGTTTCTAATCTGTGATACATGTACATGGCCAGGGACCCTCCCTGCATGCATGGAGCAATAAACAGTGTCCACTGCCCCAAGCACTGACCTTGCAATCACTACAACAAACATGGATGTACATGTACCATGGAAAGGCAAGTATGCCTAATAACCTCAATCCTCCAAAATCCTTCACTTTAGCAAAGAGGATTTTGGAGGATTTTGGAGGATTTGGGAAGGTTAGGGTTAAGGGGAAACCCAAAACCCAAAATGACACAAATTTGAACATTTGTTCAAGTACTTTGACTACTAAAATTACGTAAAATTTGTTTGTGGTTCATTTTTTAGGGGCCAATATTTCCTGCGGGAAAATGGTTACAACTTACATGTACATGATTGACACATGCACATCCACACGTACACCCTACAATTACAGTGTTTTCTGTGTCAGGCATCAATTAAAAAGAAATATCGTCACGATCAACAGGGCATGGAATCGGAGTAATAGTTTAAGATTAACACAGTGACTGAAAAAATACCCAACATGATAAGGTCATATTACCGTTGCTGCTACATATGTATAAGAGCCAGTAATTTTCAGTCACTGTGTTCATCTTTATACTACATGTAGGACATCGATTTCATGCCCTGTTGAAAGTCTGGTCTGATCATGATGATAATGCCCTTTAGGTGACCTACACGTCTGTGGTTTCCTGACCCACATGTATTCTATATCAATATTTCCAAGCAAATGTGAAACTACACTGATTCCAGCTAAATTTGGGGATGAAATGGTCCCTTTAACACCCCAAGGGTCAACAAATGACCCCAGAGCCAGCATGTGGGCTTCTTCAACATCTTAAGGGTTTTAAGTTCAGCAGTTGAAGTGAATTCTATGTCAAGGTTGGACTACTCGTCCGTCTCTGGTTACCACTTCTAGCTGTTGGCAAACAACTGCAAGTTGAACATTATTTGCTGGATTTAAAGTGAAAATGCAAGCTTTGCTAAGTGGTGAAGCGGATCAAATGCAAACGGGTGAACAGACTAAAGTATAGTGTAGTCTGGCTCAGTAGGATTAATCCTTCCTATGACTGCAAGGGTCAAAATCAGTCAAAATATTAATAATAATGATAATAATGTGTGGACTTATATTAGCGCACGTATCCACCAACTAAGTGGTGCTCAAGGGGCATTATACACTGAGCCAAAAAAGAAACTTATAAAATTTTAACAGATCACCAAATAAAATTCTGTGCATGAAAATGTACCAAATTTGGATACAATATTACTGCAATGTATTGCTTCAAATGGCAGTCAATAACCAATTGTTTGCTTCAATGACACAAGAGAAATGTGCACTGACCCAAAGGACTTGCTGTTCCACATGTCACATTCTTCAGCTGCAGCCCTGTACACACATGCATGTCAATGACTGAAACAAAAGAATTTGTAAAGGGATTTGCACCCCTTACCTGCATGATTGCAAGTCTTCATACAGGGTTGCTCTAGTCCTTCTGAGTATTGCTAATGAAACAGATATGCCAAGGCTAACATGCATGTGTGTACAGGGCTGCAGCTGAAGAATGTGACATGTGGAACAGCAAGTCCTTTGGGTCAGTGCACATTTCTCTTGTGTCATTGAAGCAAACAATTGGTTATTGACTGCCATTTGAAGCAATACATTGCAGTAATATTGTATCCAAATTTGGTACATTTTCATGCACAGAATTTTATTTGGTGATCTGTTAAAATTTTATAAGTTTCTTTTTTGGCTCAGTGTATCATTACCCCTGCTCATAAGGCTCATAAATCATTCCTGAAACCATCTCAGCTCCCTGGGGAATATACAGCTCAATTGCTGCCATTACAGCGCATATAGGGCTAATCAACCAACTCTGCCCTCACAGGTACCCATTTAACCCCTGGGTGGAGAGAAGCAATTATGGTTAAGTGTCTTGCTCAAGGACACAAGTGTCACGGCCGGGATTCGAACCCACATTCTGCTGCTAACACCAGAACTTGAGTCCGGTAAGCTAGACCGCTCGGCCACGACACTGCATGTTGATATACTTGCCAAGAAATAGCTAGTGCACTTAAAAGTCAAACACTGCCAAACCTAATGACTGTGTAGTAAGTACATTTACAGGTCAAAAAGAGTTGACCATTTCTGACTGGTAAAAGCATTATCTTGTATTGTTGAGGGTGGTCAAAATGCCCCTCAGGTGTGCACAGTTGGTTCAACTGTCAAAAACAGAGAGTTGACTGATTTTGACCACTACAGTATAGCTACTTGCCACAAAAGTTCAGCTGCAGTAGGAGGGATCTATAGAGAGGACATGCATACACTTTTGGTAAAATCTCTGTAATTGCATCCATACTTTATAGGAATCAAGAGAGATTCTACAGAAACCAACCAATGTCTGTAAATGCATCCATACTTTATAGGAATCAAGAGAGATTCTACAGAAACCAACCAATGTCTGTAAATGCATCCATACTTTATAGGAATCAAGAGATACATGTATGTACAGAAACCAACCAATGTCTGTAAATGCATCCATACTTTATAGGAATCAAGAGAGATTCTACAGAAACCAACCAATGTCTGTAAATGCATCCATACTTTATAGGAATCAAGAGAGATTCTACAGAAACCAACCAATGTCTGTAAACGCATCCATACTTTATAGGAGTCAAGAGAGATTCTACAGAAACCAACCTGTGAAGTTTCAGTTCATTTCATAGAAAACAACAAAAACAGAAATTTGTTTAAAAAAAAGTTTGTGTTTTACAAAAAGTTGCTGGATAACTTTGACATAACAATTCCTTGTTACTTTAAAACTTCGGATGAAATAATTTTGCAGGATAATTTATACGTACCAACTTTACACCAAGTAAGATTTTAGATATAATTTGATAATCTGTGAATTACCAATGTTGTACCTCGTCCTTCCCTTTAAAAGGGACACTATCATCACGATCAACAGGGCATGGAATCAGAGTTACTGAAAATAATATCCCACATGATAAGGTCATATTACCGTTGATGTTGCATAAATGAGTCCGTAGTTTTCAGTCACTGTGTTCATATTAAACTAGGACATTGATTCCATGCCCTGTTGAAAGTCTGGTATTATTGTGATAATATTGCTTCATTAAAACCCTAACCACCCCAAATCCTGCAAAATCCTCTAAGGGGCACTTTTTGGGAAAAATTCAGCACTGTTGGAATCTGGTACTTTCACCTCTTCAAATGGGGCAAAATTACTACCTAGCAAGAAGTACAGGCCATAAGTGCTGAATATGAAAGATCAACGAAAATGCATGGTGCATTTTGAAGATAAGGGCATGTTTCCAAAAGTGCACTGATGGATTTTAGAGGATTCAGGAAGGTTCCTAGCCAGAATACCTCGGCGGTTAGGGTTAAAGAAGGTTCCTAGCCAGAATACATATAGGGGGTTAGGATTAAAGAAGGTTCCTAGCCAGAATACATATAGGGGGTTAGGATTAAAGAAGGTTCCTAGCCAGAATACATATAGGGGGTTAGGGTTAAAGAAGGTTCCTAGCCAGAATACATATAGGGGGTTAGGGTTAAAGAAGGTTCCTAGCCAGAATACATATAGGGGGTTAGGATTAAAGAAGGTTCCTAGCCAGAATACATATAGGGGGTTAGGGTTAAAGAAGGTTCCTAGCCAGAATACTTAGGGGGATGTACATAATGTACACGTAATGTACTTGAGGCATGAACAGAAGAGGTCACATGCAATAGTGTGTAACTCAATCAAAGTGATCCCTCACCATATATTATTACTTCTTAGAAAATTCATTCAAGATTACTTTGCTTATCAAACATCTCTTTTTAACCAGTTTGCGTCGGAGGCCGTGTATACACGCAATTTTTTTTTGCACCGTGGATCGGAGAGCATCTAAACACGCCAAAGGAAACTCCGGAATATTGGTATGCATGCTCGGTTGAGCCACCCGTGTACGGTGACATGCTCGGAAGACGTGGCCACCCGCTGTGGAAGCTTCCATTCACGGTGTGTGTGGGAAAAATAAACCCGCACAGGGGCCCAGAAAAACTTTTTTATTCCCGACGTGAACAGGTTAACAAGAACCCAAAGTAAATTGTGAGGTCAAAAGTTGAGATTTGCACAAGATGAAACCATTAGAGCTTGGGCAAATTATTTGCCGCAAATTGATGACTACACAAAATGTGCTAAATTTACGTAAGCATCTGCGTTCACAGGAAGTACACCTTGCAGGTTTTCACAAACTGTCAGTGGAAAATACTGTATTATACAAGTCTTGGGTTCAACATTTGACTTCAATAATGAGACGAAATAGGACCGCACCCTTACCCTTTCCTTTTATAGTCATCTATGACAGCCAGGTAGATGGGATAAGAACAGTCAAGCAACACACTCAACTTGAAAACATGTTTTGAAGTAGGTCAGAGCTTAAGAGGAAGTTGGTTATTTGCTTGGGCATGACATTTCCCAAATCTGTGGGTTGAATTTAGAAACTCTTCCAGCGTCCTGACTCCAATGGGACTGGGGGATTTCAAATTTTGACAAGTTGAATGCTATATATACTTGGGATATGATTTGACTACACATCTGCAACAGTGAAGGGTCCCCCTTGTACAGAAAGGGTTACCCTGGGGAGGGGGAATAGGTTGACCTGAGGTCAAGCGATCTTTATCATGTACCAGACATCTTGGATTAATATTTTATATGAGAATTAACTCATTCCTAAAATAGAGTGACACCCTTAAGCTGGAAGTGGTGACCCTACAGGGAGACTGAACTGCTTTGGTGACCCACCCCCCACTGCTGCTCATGCAGAGAAATCTCATGATGAGGAGTGCATCTTTACAGAGACACAGCTTATCATACTGATGTTTGAGTTCTCACTCCTCAGTGTCGAGTTGGAGTCCAAGTCCTGAGTCATGTAGGTCTAGCCGAGTCCTATTATTTTATTTAACCCCAACTCCCTAGGCCCATTTGCTTACACATAACCTGAATCCTCCAAAATCCATCAGTAAGCAAGCACATGACATGTATGCACACATGTGTTTCTAATCTGTGATACATGTGCATGGCCAGGGACCCTCCCTGCATGCATGGAGCAATAAACAGTGTCCACTGACCCAAGCACTGACCTTGCAATCACTACAACAAACATGGATGTACATGTACCATGGAAAGGTAAGTATGCCTAATAACCTCAATCCTCCAAAATCCTTCACTTTAGCAAAGAGCATGTAGCATGTAACCTCAATCCTTCAAAATCCTTCACTTTAGCAAAGAGGATTTTGGAGGATTTGGGAAGGTTAGGGTTAGAATATTAAGTTATTTCCAAAATTATTACAGAGGAATTTTTTTTTACATTGACTAACCTTTGCTGGGCTCAAAAAATGGCTTACAATGAACCAGCCATTTTGAGTCCGACTCACAAAGCTTAGGTCCGAGGTCCGAGTCACAAATCATACAAGTCTGCTGTGAATTGTTGTGACTTTGGTCATACCCAGCATCCCCCTAGGACCAAATGATCAACATTTGGTTCACAATAAGGTGTATTTAACTTTTGGAAATCACAGATTTATTTAAGTCAAAGCCTGATAATTGCACTTTCAGTTCGTTATCAATAACATTTGCTAAATCCACATTCTCCCAGAATGGGTAAAAATAGTAACTGAGATCTCCTGACACAACCTGTCAGAAGTTTTCCAATCTAATAAGAGGTTACTTAAACTCCTGACCTCGGCTACTGACAAGCAGCTAAAAATGGTTAAGAATAGCAACAAATTTGAAGTA
Organism: Zoroaster sp. YZ-2022; assembly: GCA_029582265.1. Taxonomy (NCBI): domain Eukaryota; kingdom Metazoa; phylum Echinodermata; class Asteroidea; order Forcipulatida; family Zoroasteridae; genus Zoroaster; species Zoroaster sp. YZ-2022. The sequence continues at coordinate 1,401,600 of CM055837.1, forward strand.
AAATTTCGTGGGATAAACGATACCAAGGCAGTGGAGTCATAAGATAATGCAATTTTCTTGGCTCTTCAAGGAGTAACAAGAACAGCACAGGATGTAATAGGAGATACGCACAGGATATGGTCACAGTAATAATTATCGATATTCAGACCCAGCTGAACTGTATGATATTTTGATAGAGCTATAATCATAACACCTCATCCCACGCTTGGAATGATGTATGAATGCCAAATGATTCTCAGTGGATATTGCTACACAGAGGGTACAGAAGATAAATCCAGCCTGCCCTGCGTTCATGTACAAATGTACATATAGCTAATTTATACATGATTTACTATGTACACTTCCTGTCGAGCATTTATTCATGAGTATGAATATATATGTACGAATATGAGTACTTTAACTATAATTGTAGTCGAGTACTTTGTCATGAGTACCAGTACCAGTACGAGTACTCCAACTCTATAGCTGTAGTCCAGTACTTTGTCATGAGTACCAGTACCAGTATGAGTACTCCGACTCTATAGCTGTAGTCGAGTACTTTGTCATGAGTACCAGTACCAGTATGAGCACTCCGACTCTATAGCTGTAGTCGAGTACTTTGTCATGAGTACCAGTACCAGTACCGGTACGAGTACTCCGACTCTATAGCTGTAGTCGAGTACTTTGTCATGAGTACCAGTACGAGTACTCCGACTCTATAGCTGTAGTCAAGTACTTTGTCATGAGTAAAATTACCAGTATGAGTACTCCGACTCTATAGCTGTAGTCGAGTACTTTGTCATGAGTACCAGTACCAGTATGAGTACTCCGACTCTATAGCTGTAGTCGAGTACTTTGTCATGAGTACCAGTACCAGTATGAGCACTCCGACTCTATAGCTGTAGTCCAGTACTTTGTCATGAGTACCAGTACCAGTACGAGTACTCCGACTCTATAGCTGTAGTCCAGTACTTTGTCATGAGTACCAGTACCAGTACGAGTACTCCGACTCTATAACTGTAGTCGAGTACTTTGTCATGAGTACAAGTACCAGTATGAGTACTCCAACTCTATAGCTGTAGTCGAGTACTTTGTCATGAGTACCAGTAGGAGTACTCCGACTCTATAGCTGTAGTCGAGTACTTTGTCATGAGTACCAGTACCAGTACGAGTACTCCGACTCTATAGCTGTAGTCGAGTACTTTGTCATGAGTACCAGTACCAGTATGAGCACTCCGACTCTATAGCTGTAGTCCAGTACTTTGTCATGAGTACCAGTACCAGTACGAGTACTCCGACTCTATAGCTGTAGTCGAGTACTTTGTCATGAGTACCAGTACCAGTATGAGTACTCCGACTCTATAGCTGTAGTCGAGTACTTTGTCATGAGTACCAGTACCAGCACTCCGACTCTATAGCTGTAGTCCAGTACTTTGTCATGAGTGTACCAGTACCAGTACGAGTACTCCGACTCTATAGCTGTAGTCGAGTACTTTGTCATGAGTACCAGTACCAGTATGAGTACTCCGACTCTATAGCTGTAGTCGAGTACTTTGTCATGAGTACCAGTACCAGTACGAGTACTCCAACTCTATAGCTGTAGTCCAGTACTTTGTCATGAGTACCAGTACCAGTACGAGTACTCCAACTCTATAGCTGTAGTCGAGTACTTTGTCATGAGTACCAGTACCAGTACGAGTACTCCAACTCTATAGCTGTAGTCGAGTACTTTGTCATGAGTACCAGTACCAGTACGAGTACTCCAACTCTATAGCTGTAGTCGAGTACTTTGTCATGAGTACCAGTACAGAAAAACATGATTTACATGTACACTTCCTGTCAAGTACATTTTCATGAGTATGAGTACAGAAAAATGTCCTCAGGTATGAGTACTCCAACTCTATAATTGTAGTTGAGTACTTTTCATGAGTGCAAGCTCAGGTACAGTAAATTGTAATCTTTTTTTTGCCAACCAGTGAAATACGTGATACACGTACACGGTTATTGGAATCAGACCAAATTTCCCATACACAAAGTATAGTGGTATAGGACAAACGTTCAAACACTTATGTGAAAAAGTTGTTTAAAACACAGCACTGCAGAATTCCAATCGATCCAGCAAATTTGGCTGCAATTGGACATGTATCGTTTCATAGAAGAAAAAAAAAAGAAAACTAAAAATACTAACGCGCGGGTCAGAGGCAACGCGTGCGGAGATCAGACACCAGAGAATTTTTTTTGGCCTAAGAGATAACATGAAATTTTGAATTTAGAAAGAGGGCTACTAATTCCCTTTAACAATGCCAACAGACCTTATCACACTGCAGCCATCTTTGTCAGATACCCTGTATACCCGATGACAATTACAATGATATATCTCATTAGAAACAACAGGACCAGACTATTTTCCTCCCAGCCTCAGTTTGGTTACATTGATTTGAATGGATGAAACACTACATGGCTGCACCATGATAAAGACCTATTTAACAATAGTACTACATGAATATTTACATGCACAGTACTTTTACAGGTCAGTGAACTTAGTCAAACTTTCTCAAGCCACAGAGGGATGGAAATATCCAAACTCTAAAACCAAAACAACCATATTATATAAACAGTGACCACCACTACAAGAGCCTAAAACAGGATATGTGGACGTTAGGAAATGTTATTCTCAGAATGAAACTGACCCATGGAGGGGAATAGGCTAACAGGCTAACCAGCTAACCATGAGGTGTCATTCATATTTTTATAATAACAAGTGATAGGGCTGGAACATCCTTGGGGGTTAACTCTGAATTTAAAAACTCACACCTGCTTAGATATAAAGGAAAATAGTTGTTCCGATAGCGATTTTCGGCGCACTTGGGTTAGGGGTTTCATGCACTTAAAGGGACAGTATCATCACGATCAGAGAAATCTTTCAACACGGCATGGAATCGGTGTCCTAGTTTAAGATGAACACAGTGACTGAAAATTACTGGCTCATTTATGCAGCAGCAACAACGATAATATGACCTTATCATGTGGAGCATTTTTTTCAGTGAATGAGTTAATCTAAAACTAGCACTCTGATTCCATACCCTGTTGATTGTGACGATATTGTCCCTTTAATATTATTATGTCCAGCTTTTAAACTTTGCCTGAAATTTGCGAGTAACTTTGCTGTGGAATTGGAATGTTGCCAAGCTCACAGCTAATTATATAAGCCATCAATTCCTGTTAGGGGAAGATTCCGGGAACCAATCTAAGATGAATTACGGCAGCATTGATATTATAGGCTCCTGTATACTTCAAGGGAACATAGGGGAACATTTGTTCACCTTCTGTGAATCATTTGGAATAATCATGGTACATGTACTTAATGTCACAATTTGTTTTAAGGGACAATATCATCACAATCAACAGGGCATGGAATCAGAGTGCTAGTTTTAGATTAACTCAGTGACTAAAAATAAAATCCCACATGATAAGGTCACATTACTGCTGCTGCTACATGTACATGTGTTCATCTTAAGCTTGGACACCAATTCCATGCCCTGTTGAACGTCTGCTCTGAGAAGATACAGCATTGCTATTTTGCAATGTACGATCATTTCTACTAAATATGTGAGAGGTGCTAAAGTTTTGTATATTTGTATGTTTTAGAAAAAGTTGCCGGATGGAATTTTTTTTTTGTAAATTCAACTAACAATTTCTTGTTTTCTCTAAATAATTCCATGACCTTTAGACTGAATTTTTTCAAAGTATGCACGGCAAATGACCGGTTCTTTTAAAGTCACCATAATGATATCATTGATGCACTAATGATGGATCGCTGATTGTCACAGCCAAACAGACGGATCGCTGATTGTCACAGCCGAACAGATATTATGACCAGAAATAGCAGTCAATGAAATTATTCAAACATTTACAATATATAGCAGATGAGTATCATTGGAACGGAAGTGAAACTATTCAAACAGCACAGGATATCCGGTCTGCCTATGTCAACTACATGCAGGCCCTGTTGCGGGCACAAGGTACAGTACATGTACATTATACTTCAGCAGTAGGAAATATTAAATATTGTAATTAAATTACACTCCCACCGACTTGTGATTTTAATACAATTTCCTTAAAACGATTTTTATGTAGACCAAAGTGCTGACCCAATTTTGCGATTTTGGCTGAGCCCACAGCATGAAATTGAACAAACGGGGCATGAAAAAGTAAAAGAATACACCATACATGTACACAGCTGCTTGCATGAGCAGCATGTACCCATTCATTTAGAAATTCAATGATAGAAATCCTCAGCAGGTCAGGCGTGCTTGCACATCGTTAAAGACGTCCCAGCATCTGGTATAAGGAGACAGGTGAGATGGTTTGCCCGGAGGGAGGAACGTGGCGGTGTGAGAGAGGAGAGAAAGATAGGTGATGAGATGAGTGGAAGAATGCATGAGAAGATGAAATTGACATGGAGGAGGAGAGGAAGTGTCTTGGCAGTGAGGCGAGGATAGAGAGGGCTCTCTGATCGCCTCTCACCCTCAAGAAGGTCAGGATATGCGCCGACACGGTCAAGGGTGTGGGATAGTCAGATCTAGAGCAAGTGGCTACCGACTTACACAGCCGGGGAGGTTGCAGAGGGAGACAGGACTTAATTGAGGAACAAGACTAAGAGGAAGATACCGATCTGGTTCCTGAGAGGGAAGCGGCAATGGCGCCTCAGAGAGCTGCCTCATTGCTAAAGATACTTGTCACTTGGAATGATTAACGACTTGACTGGCAGGAAGAATGGTCAGGTCATTAAATTAAAATAAAAAGGTCGTAAACCATCAGGTCATTAAAGAGAGTCTGTCACTATACCTTGTGGCTTAAGCATTGGATGCGGGGCTAAATTTGTTGGGAAGTGTAATAATAGAATTTGTAATATGTTTGAGTAGGCCCCAAAGGGAAAATTTAATGTGTATAGGATTTATCATGGACTCGAAAGTAGACTTGGGTGGTTTTATGGGTATGTTCATTCTATAAATTATACCGATACCGAACTGAAATTTTTTTCCCCGGTGGTATAACGGGGAAGAATTTTTTTTTTAAACCAAGCTGACCTACATGTACTGTACTTGTTAGCTATAAAATACTTAGCATGAACAGGTCCAACAATTTTGCAGAGAAAACTCTAGATTGAAAATTTGGGCATTACACCGTAGGTCATAACGAAATATATGGAACTGAAGATTAGGAAGACAAAGGCCAAAACATATCATTACCCCACCTCCACCCCCCTCTCTGCTTCTCTTCCTCTAAAAGTGTGTTGAGCAAATAATGTCATGTCATAATTTTACTGTCAACATAAAAATTGTATGCACCAGTTAGCACCAGTTAAAACAAGAATTAATAACCCCTACACCCACATATTTTCTTTTTTGTTGTGAAAGTACATGTATGTATATAATGATGATTGCCCTTTAGAAAAGGTCGGTCATTCTCAATGATGTGCCTTGACTTCTGTAGGTCTAGTAGCCACAAGGCTATAACAAGCCTCTTGAGTAGGAAGTAATGGAAATTACAAGATGAAAGCATGATGTTACAAGGTGTGTGGCACACACATTGTAATCACATGCTTCAAGTAGGGTGTGGGGTGGGGGCACGTACATGTGACCATTCACATCTGTCAGTTGAGACTCGCTGTCAGCTGATTGGTCGGTGCTAGCTTGAGGCGGCCTGTCTGTGTCCTTCTTTTGGCGGGGCCAATCAGGTTCAGTTGCTGACTCATGTCACGCCATGATGAAGAAAACAGGAAATAAGCCTAGAACGCAAATTGGCCCCTTCGCTGATCGCAGGACATGGCTGGCATAGAGAACTACACGACACTTGTTTGGTGGCCAGGGCCATATGGGAAGGGTGAGACGGGAAACTGCACTTTTGCCCCGAGTTCAACAAATGGCCTTAACTGGGTTGGGTCGGTGCCAATATGATTTAATTTAATCACAGACACGTTAGACAGGGACTCAAAATGATTTAAAGAAACAAGAAAACTAAAAACCAAACATAAAACTTGACAAGAATGATTAACAACCAGACGACAGACAAACTAATTTTATTTAAGACGATTCTGAGTAGGGATTAACCATACAGTCAATGGGTAAATGGTCACAATACACAGGGATTTTTATATTCTGTCCGTACTGTCACATTGAGCAGGTGGCCTCTTTACTCAGGTAGCCACGGTGCACATTTTGATTATATACAAAGTGCAATGTGCATTTACCTCTGGTGTTACATATCATGAAGTACGACCATCAGGTGTGAACAAAGTCAATCATATCACAGCATTACCATGGCAACTGCATCGGAGATTAAATTCTAAAATGCACTCAATCTAGTGGTTTATAAACTGGTTAACCTAAATGCATACATCCGTGTAATCACATTAATTCCACAATCGAAGGCACTTGCTGTCTCAGACTTTGCAGAAGTGCTTCGCGTGGGCGTGTGAAGAAAATAAAAAGAGTTGCTTAGAGATGGAGATGAGAATACACACCTTATGCCTTAAGGATACTTACAAGATCTACAAGTGAAGTACATATATTTACCCTTATGTTGCACCACTTCACGTCAGTGGCATAGCCAGGAATTTTTCAGTGGGGGGGGCACTGCTTTTCAGTGGGGGCCCAGGGGGTATGGGTTTTCCCTTTTCTTTTTTTTTTGGGGGCACTATCAGGAATTTTTCGTGGGGGGGGGCACCTGGGGGAGGAGCACTGGAAATTTGTGGGGGGCACGTGCCCCCCCAGGCCCACTGTGGCTACGCCGCTGCTTCACGTTCAATGAAATATCAGTTTAATAATAAAACTATGGGATGAACAAGCCTAGAATTGTATCATTATAGGGGCATGGCCACTTTTCCTGAGTAAAGGAAATGTAGGGGCTCCAATGCAAAGACCAAGGTAAAGGATGCTATGGCCTCGGGTAATTTTTTTTGGGGTAGGTAGGTTTTGTTTTTTGTTGGGGAGGGAAGGGGGGTGGGACAGGACACAACTCTTAGCCCCATAGAACCTTTATCATGCTGTGGACATCTTTGTCAGTATCCCAAAACACAAGTAATCGATCATAACACTTATTCTCAATAAATGAAAATGGCCAGCCTAATTTCCTTCCAACCTTCGTTTGTTCTTGTGAATCTGTATGAAAAGTAAAACAAGATTTCGGCTGTGATTGTGAAGATCATGTCCCTTTAATTATTGTTATGAAATTGGGTGTGGACACATATGGCAATTGTGGGATTTTATCTCATCTTGTTACCATTTAGCCTAGATATTATACATGTAAATCATTGATAAGGCCAACAAAAAAACCTCCGGTTTCTGGTCATAGGGTTCAGCTTCAAAATCGGTGCTGTGATGCATTTAAAAAAAAAAAAAAATTATTTTGCTAATCCTTTTTTTTTTGCCAACCAGTGAAATACGTGATACAATGTACATACGTAGTTATTGGAACCATACACAAAGTATGGTGGCTAAGATAGGCCGTACAAATCAGGCAAACGTTCATACCCTTATGTGAAAACGTCGTTTAAAACACAGCGTGGCAGAATTCCATTTGATCCAGCAATTTTGCTTGCAATTGGACTTTGTTTCATAGCAAAAAAAAAAAAGTAAAACTAAATGAGACCAGAAACCGGAGACTTTGTTTTTTTGGGCCAAAAGTTCGATAATTCTGACATTTGATACATTCGACTCTCAGTTACTTTACAGACATCACTGCTGAATTTCTAATCATATCATCTGATAATAACAGATGTTTAAGAAACCAACTCAAACGGAATAGACAAGAGCTCTTCAGAACTCCCACACAGACTTCGTAAAAAATGTCATCATATCTTAATGCTATTCACGCGAACTCGGACTCCCCAACCATGCAATATAATTTCCACATGTACCGTAAGCTGATGTGCTCTCAAGTGAAAGTCAAAATACTTTCTAAAGAACCTAAAATTCTAAAGCATTATTTCCACCACTTCAAGCACCACTCAAACACGTCATTTAATGCCTTTCATGTAATATTTTAATAAATTGCTGTAATGAACATGAACACAATGGCTAGTTCAACAGTGCTTATTTACGGTGGAGCAGTTTTAACATGTACAGTATAGAATAGTGAAAAGATTTTCAAGGGCAAAAGGGACGCCCACAGACTCCAATGGCTGATCAGTCAAAGGTCAATCAAGGATTTCAGCTTGACAACCAATGGAATGGCCTCTACGCCTTGTGATGGAAAATATTGATAGGGTCAAATATGACAGCAATACACCCTTGATGTACAGTACAATGCTTTTTGTTTGTACACTGTAAAATAGGCATGAATTTGCACTAGATAAGTACAGTGCTAACTGAAACTGCACAAACCATTTACAAATTTGCTAACTGGCTAACCAAAACCAATTATAAAAAAAAACAATTTTCGAAGAATCCGCCCCCATTTTGTTGTTCTAGACTAAAAAAATCATTACAGGAAGTTTTTTGATTGGAAATGTATGTATACTCATTTGCAGACTATATCTAGTTTGTGTGGTCGTCAGGTGACGCCTTTCAGTTAACTGGTTAACTGACCGTGAAACTTTTGGTTAAACGGTTAGCGAAACAACTCCCACCACTACTACAGCAAGAGATTACCGAAAACATGAGAAAACAATATTCTGGATTTGGTCTTTACAAACTCTCCATCTCTAGTTCAAAAAAATTCTATTATTCCAGGTATATCTGATCACGACATTGTCTTAGTGGATACTCTCATTCAGTGTAAACGTAATAAACCTATTCGCAAGAAACTCTATCTACATGTACATGGGAAGGCTAAATCGAGTGAGATTAAAAAACTCCTACACACACACAATTCGTCCTTAACAGAAGAGGTTCGTTCTTCAATGTCAGTGGATGAACTGTGGGTTGGGTTTAAATCTACTCTCCTCTCGGCTATCGACCATCATACTCCATCACGAAATATACAGTCTACCAGTAAACTACATGTACCTTGGGTTACTAAATCACATCACCGAGGTACAGTATACTGCGAAAACGGAAATCATACGATAAAGCTAAAAGAACTGGCTCTGTGACTGACTGGATCAATTTTAAAACTCTTAGGAGATCCTCTGATAGATCTATTAGGAAAGCCCGGCGCAACTACATTCATAACATTGGAGAAAACCTTACTTCCAATAACCCTAAACCATTCTGGAGGTACATCAAATCAATTAGACAGACAGCTGTTGGAATCAACACCCTTTCTACTCCAACTGGACTTGTCACAGAACCTAGGCAGAAAGCTACAGTGCTGAATCAACAGTTTAATTCTGTCTTCACCAAGGAGGATCTCACCAATATTCCAAACCCTGACTTATCTGCAACTCCACCCGTTGAAATGATTCAAATTAGTGTAGAAGGAGTCGAGAAGCTACTCAAAAATCTTAACAGTCAGAAAGCCTCCGGCCCCGACGGCATTCCAGCAAGAGTACTCAAGGAATACTCTAACAGTATAGCACCAATTCTTCAGAAACTGTTCCAGCAATCCTTGGATACCGGAACCCTTCCAGCCGACTGGAGAGCAGCGAATGTTACACCTGTCTATAAAAAGGGCGACCGCTCAAACCCGGCAAACTATCGTCCTATATCATTAACATCAATTTGTTGTAAAATACTTGAACATATCATTCACTCTCATATAATGTCACACCTTGAGGATCATCACATCTTATCTGATGAACAACATGGTTTCCGAAAGGAGAGATCGTGCGAGACTCAACTTATCAATGTTGTAGATGACATCACAAGATGTCTAGATTCCCAAAGCCAAATGGATCTCATCATAATGGATTTCTCAAAAGCATTTGACAAGGTCCCTCACCAGCGTCTATTAAGTAAACTGCAAGAAGTGGGTATCCAGGGTTCCCTATTAAAATGGATTGAATGTTTTCTCACCACCAACCCAACAAGTTGTCATAGAAGGACAGTCATCCGCCCCACCTATGTTTCATCTGGTGTCCCACAAGGTACACTCATGGGTCCTCTCTTGTTCATCTTATATTTAAACGACCTTCCAAAACTCTGACTTCTCGGGTTAGAATGCTGCGAGATGATTGTGTCATCTATCGTGAGATGACATCATTTCCTGAGAGTGCCGAACTGCAGAAAGATATACAAAAACTACAGAACTGGGCTTCTAAATGGCAAATGGAGTTTAATGCCTCCAAATGCTACTGTATGCAGATAACACATAAGAAATCACCCCTCAACACGTGCTACTTACTTAACGATCATGTTCTGGAAAACGTCGTTTCCCATACCTATTTAGGTGTACATATAAACAGCAAACTGACTTGGGCACAACACATTGGCAAAGCGGCAACAAAGGGAAATCAGATATTAGGCCTCATCCGTAGAAATCTCTACAGCTGTTCTCCACGAGTCAAAGAAGCAGCCTACAAATCATTAGTCCTCCCTCGCCTAGAGTATTGCGCTACAATCTGGGACCCATTTCACAAAAAACACTTAACCCAACTTGAAGCAGTTCAGCGAAGAGCTGCAAGGTTTGTAACGAACAATTACACCAAGACAGATAGTGTTTCCTCAATTATCTCAACACTAGGCTGGAGACCTCTCGAGGAACGTAGAATAATCTCACGCCTCTCCTTACTGTACAAATCAATTCATCATAAAGCTGCAATGAATTCTGACCATCTTCATAATATTCAAAGAACAATGACTGGAGTACAGACTCGCACAACGAAATCAGTATCCTTCATACGAAAGCCCGTAAACAAAGACTGTCACAAATACTCATTCCTGCCTAGAACTACAGCAGAGTGGAACCTTCTCCCAGCATCTGTGAGAGAGGCTCCCTCACTTAACATCTTTAAGCAAAATCTACAAAAATTAAACCTCTCAGACATCAAAAGCAGAGCTTATTATAATTAGAGTCACCCAGCCCACACACCTGCAACCTGTACATCCCTAAATGGGAGATTGTTTGCAGTACTTATCCAGATCCAGATTATGTGTTTTCTACATGGACCAGGAATCAAGATACATGCATCAATACTAAATAAGATGAGAAAATAAGTATGTAAACCAACCTACATTTAAGCTTATTTCATTGTGTCATTAACCTTCCTATGTACAGTGCAGTTGCCATAGAATTGTCAGACCTTTCAAAACCTTTCAAGTTTGCTGTACTGAAGGGTTTTGAAAGGTGAGAAACTGTCTGACAAAAGGGACCTATGAAAGGTTTCGAAAGGTGTAACAACTCTCTGAACAAACTGGTGTTGAAATGTTTCAATACCTTTCAAAGGGTATTGAAAGGTGTGGTTGTTCAGTAGCAACAAATTCTGGAGGGTTTTAAAAGGTTCATAATTATTGATAGCCATTTTGGCCCGTAAGCAGATTTTGAAAGGTTTTGAAAGGTCAAACTATAGGAGGGTTAACCAAAAAAATAGTGAAAATAGACATTTATTATTGAACACAGGAGAAAAATTGTTTTTTTGAAAATGTCCTAAATTGTGTCAAATAATTAAGAATCCAAGTTTCTGAGAAAAGTAAAGTGTCAATTTCTCACAAAGATCAACAGAGGGCAGTGTTCTTTCCCATAATGGGCAGTATTGTTATGATACACTGTACATACACGTAGTGTTGGGTGAAAAATATATTATACATAATAATAATAATAATAATGTGTGGATTTATATAGCGCACGTATCCACCAACTAAGTGGTGCTCAAGGCGCATTATATTATTATCCCTGCTCATAAGGCTCATAAATCATTCCTGAAACCATCTCAGCTCCCTGGGGAGTATACAGCTCAATTGCTGCCATTTCTAGCGCATATAGAGCAAACCAACTCTGCCTTCACAGGTACCCATTTAACCCCTGGGTGGAGAGAAGCAATTATGGTTAAGTGTCTTGCTCAAGGACACAAGTGTCACGGCCGTGTATATAATATACATGTATATAATATACATGTATATAACACAATTTTTTTTTTTTTTTTTTTTTTTTTTTTTTTAGAGATAAAATTAGTATACAGGGCTTATGTCAAATAATTATTTTAGAACATGTACATGTATGTTTTCAGACGAAATGTTAAAGTTTGTATTTATTGAAAATTACAAACGTAGTAAAGGGGCTTTTGAAATTTCCGACTACAATACTTGAATCTTGTTTACTACATGTACAGCCAGACTTGTTTGTTATCCTAGGGGTAATTGTATAGAAGGGTTCAGTTATCAGCTAGAGAACTTGCTCTCTTTTCATACCCCAAATACAATGTAGTCCACAAGGGGGCCTATTATTGTCAACTCGGTTGACTCAGCCACTAAGAATGGGTGCATTAGCTATTGTTACCTGTAGGGGGCATTGTACTCAGTCAGTCAGGCACCAATGGGTGGTGTTACATGTTTGTAGGCTTTGAACCTCTGGGCTCTACTTAGTTAATGGAACTACTTAATACAGCATTCTGGGCTTACAATTGCCATTTTCTACTTAACACTACAGGGTTAGGCACACTGCGCTACACCGTGTAAGCGGCGAATACTTGTGCAAAATACGCATGGTTATTTTAGTTACATTTTTGAAGATTATTTGCCATAATATATATTTCACTCATTTTTTTAACAGTAGTTGCATTATACCCAGACCTTACTCAGCACAAAATAATAATTTCAGAAATGTGTTATATGAACGCTATATAAGAGAAAATACATTGACATAAGCACATGATTTTCTGCTATTAGTAATCACCAACTGTTTCATTTACTGTTCTGTGAGTCCTGTCATAAATTCATTTGAGAATTCAATCATTTTTCATTTCAATTCAAATTCATTTGCAAAGGCTATTAAACCAAGATTAAACTTTTTTTTGGAAAATCATTTATATTGTTTCCTTTCCTCAAGGAAATTAGCATTATTCCGAATAAAACAAAAAATTGCCCGGAAATTGCCTGTAAAATAAATTAAAAACATGTGACGCAACTTCAATTCATTCATCAGGTTCTTATTCACCTGTTGTGCGATGCGTGTAGTATGCTGTGTATACAAACACCTGTACTCATGTCGTTATCAATTATATTGTTGAAACAACACTCAACATATTTCTGTTGTATTTGTCATATTCGTCAGACATTTTTCTCAGAAACATATATTGTTACTTAAGTAAACTTAAGAAATATTTTAGAGAAAACAAGTATGGAGTTATTGTTCATTCCAACCAACAGAAAAATATTGTCAAAGACGTTCTTCACTTGACAGTTATTTATTCAATTACCTGTACGTCAAAATGCTAAGTTCTTAACCTTTATTTCTGGCCAGCTTGAGTTCTCTAATCCACAAAGAAATTTATACCACAACACAGGTTTACTATTTACTTAGACCTGACCTAGAGACTGACTGACTAAAACCCACACTTGGGTGTAAAGATACATGTATAAAGCAATGTTCCAAGAAATAGTAAATTAAACACCCTGGCAGAATGAAGTGTTTGCAGGGACTGAAACCGCAAGGTCAGTGGAAAGTGAAGCAGCTCATTTAGGCCTACCTTTGTGGGGTCATGTCTGGGGACCTGCAAGGCTATTTATTAAAGTGGGTTGATGAGTGACAAGACCATGTCTAGTCTTGAAAATATCACTTGGGGGGGGGGGGTGAGGGCATGAAATCAAAGATGACAATTTGGGAGAGTACGAGAACCACCTCCCCTTCTCCCACTCATCTCCAAAATCAATCACCAAATGTATTTACGTTATGGCTGAAAATAAAACAATTCAGAGCTAATTGCAATTGTGATTTTATTTTGTGTGGTTAGAGGGAAGGTACAACATTGGTCATGTCGACAAAACTGCTGCTATGAGTATGAGTATGCTTACTCTCTTTGAATTAAGATACATTGAAAGGAAGGTACAACATTGGTAATGTTGGCAAAACTGCTTCTATGAGAATGCTTACTCTCTTTGAATTAAGATACATTGAAGGGAAGGTACAACATTGGTAATGTTGGCCAAACTGCTTCTATGAGTATGCTTACTCTCTTTGAATCAAGATATACATTGAAGGGAAGGTACAACATTGGTAATGTTGGTCAAACTGCTTCTATGAAAATGCTTACTCTCTTTGAATCAAGATATACATTGAAGGGAAGGTACAACATTGGTAATGTTGGCCAAACTGCTTCTATGAGTATGAGAATGCTTACTCTCTTCTAATCAAGATGCATTAAACAACCTGCATCAGCTCAATGTGGATTAAGAAGTTAAAATCATCTGGTAAGTGTGAAGAAGCTATATAGATCTTTAAATTTTTACAGAAAATACTTGGAGCAAAAAGTTGCTGTTTGGCAACTTGTTGATTGATGTACATACACCTGTATTTTGTTTGTGTTTTCTCTTAAAAAAGAGAATTTGAGAAATAATTTTTTAAAGTGACAATATCATCATGATCAGAGCAGACTTTCAACAGGGCATGGAATCAGTGTCCTAGTTTAAGATGAATACAGTAACTGAAAATTAATGGCTCATTTATGCAGCAGTAACGGTAATATGACCTTATCATGTGGGGAATTATGGCAGTGACTGAGTTAATTAAACTAGCACTCCGATTCCATGCCCTGTTGATCGTGACAATAATGTCCCTTTAAGGGATAAATGGTCCCTTTACCCACTTAACAAGGTTTTCTTTTTCTTTCTTTTTCTTTTTCTACCTTTCCAGCCCCCTTTCCAATTATGTCCCCCTTGGCCTTCCCCTGTTCCCATGTATTGTTTTCCCTTCCCTTTCCCTTTCCTCCTTCCCCACCTTTTCCTGTCCCTTCCCAGTTTCTTTATATTTGTATTTGCATTATTTTGTAATAACAAATACAATATGTATAATATGGAATAATTTTTAATAATTACAATTTTAAAATTGTTAACGTAATAGTGTGTATTAAATTTTTTATATGTGCAAACTGAGGAAATGATTTTCATGCTGGCATGACGAATAAATGAATTGAATTGAATTGAATTGAACACCAAGTTAGATTCCAAATAATAATTCAGTAATTTTATAATCAATGTATACTACTCAAAACAATTTAGGGAACACCGGATTTTTAACATCAAATAGGTTTGAAATGTTCCATGAACCGGGATTTTAATTTGCAACCCCCTCTCTCTTTCAGTAGTCGTGTCATGAAATGTGTAATCACTACATGCATCCTTTATCATCTGTTTCATTGTGCAGTTGTTTCTCATCAATTCTGTGAAACATTGTGTTTATCTGAAATAAATGATCTTGCTTTAACTGAGATTATTCCGGTGTTCCCTAAATTGTTTTGAGTAGTATACATGTATATTGTACCTTTGCTTTAATGCAATGCATTTAACATGACTTAATATGTTATTTTTAGAAACTCGATTACAATGTGGGAGAGCATTTCAAATATTGACTTGACCCGTTTTTGAGTCAACATATTTTTCATCCTGTGTCAGTATGCAAACACGTAACCCAGCAATTTCTTTTTTTATTTTGTACACCCACCTGTCATAATCGGTATAATCACCAACCTAGTTAGGTACTTCCCCTATTCAAATAATATACTGTTAACTGTCATGCATTATTAATGCTTAGTATGAAATACAGCAACAATGGGCAGGAAGTGGACACAGATTCAACTTTCGATTCTATGAATAGATAGATTTGTAGCACTCCTATCAAAACGCAAAAAAAACATGACTCAACACAAACAGTGCTAAGTTCAAAATCAGTTAAACAACTACAGCATAAAATGTACACAACACAATGTACTGTACACATACTTGTGCATTTTGAACTTCAAAGAAGGTACATTGGTTATGTTGACAAAACTGTTCTTGCAAGTATGTTTACTCCCTCTGAATCAAAATATCAAAACAGAAAGATATATCAGCATATTACTTTCTGTAATTCAACACAAAAATAGTGAAATTACATTAAAATGTTATGCCTTCATTCTAAAGTTGAATTATTTCAAAGAAAAAGTACTCTTTTCGATAAACTTATCAACAACAACTTAATTTTTCTTTAAAATGACAGCACCTCAGACAAGAAATATTTCTAGAAGATTAAAACTATCCTCAGCTTGACTGGGAGTCAAATACATCGTATCTTCAGAAAAACATTCTGTGCATTGTAATTGCAGAAACACGGAAGGTGTTGTTATTTTATGAAATATAAATTTCTTGCCATTTCTTGCCATTTCTAGCTGAGATAAATATCACTCCAGGGAACGACTGACGTCACTAATATCCGACCCACAAAGAAATTACCGTCTGCCTGAGAGAGTGCATAAATAACTGAGTGTCTGTATGTTAACCTCTGTTGTCATATTGTCATCATGTGCATTAATTTTATATCAGTTCCATGGTTATTGTTAAGCAAAAAGGTCGTTGGCTGTCTGATAAGGTCAGGGATGCTTTTGTTCTTTGCTGTCATAGCGATGAGATGATTAATCTCAGCTTCTCAGGGAAGCACTTCTAGTGATGTATTAAGGTACCCATGACCTTGTGTCTAGGGCCGCCTCTGACTACGACCCGTTTCTTGCGCTGCGTAATTTCACACTGGTTTGCACCTAACATAGGTTAGCTGTTTGCCAAGGTGAACTGAGCACATCAACATTCACCTATCCAACCTGGCGATGGTTGCTACGGGCTGTTCCTCAGATCAGCTGATGGCTGACGCAATGCTTAATTCTGTACGTTAGTATAATCATTAATATGTGCCGACCAAGTGAACCCTGGTATTTCAACAAATTGTTTCCAAGAAATTAAACACAAGACAAAACGAACCCTTGGCTTTATTTACTACTGAAAAATTAAATTCCTTTCTGATGAGGGAACTTTTGTGCAAGATATAATGAAATTAAAATGTAAAGTAATCAAGAAATTGTACACATGGAGGGAAAATTTAGGTTTTAATTAAAAATTATGTACATGTACATCGTGTACATAAACGCAATTGTAATTTCACAGTAAATGCAATTGTACGAACAAGTAATATATTGTTGATGTATGTACACATATCTTCCAACACATGCACTTACATACATGTATCTTATCTTATCTTATGGTGCACTATCATTAAGATCAGTATTCCGAAGGGAAATTCTTTTTAAACAATCGACACAAATAAAATATAATGAACTGTCGTCATAACCACAATATAATATGCCCCAGACTCCTGGAGAGAATGGCAGTGTAACGAGAGAGTATTTTTCCACTATCACAAATAGTGACGATGGAAGATTGAATAGACTATAGATTTGACGATCGAGATGCAGGTCGCACACGTCATACGGCTTTCAACGAGAGTGAACACACAACTCCAACTGGCTGTAGACAACCCAACGTCTGACGTCATCATTTACACACGCTATGATGGCCCGGAAGATTGCAGATAATTACATTGCATTAAACGGAGTTTCCTGTCTGTATGCATGGACCCAAGTACACTATGTTAACCCCTGCTTCAGCTATCTACGTCTAAGATCTTCATTGTCGGTGGATCACTGATATCATCAAGGGGCATAAGAGCTATGTTTTGTTGTTTGAGGGAAAAAGGTTTCAAAACATGTTTTGTAGCTGGAAATCAAATTTGACTTGAAAACAAAGGATTATTTGGGTTTCCGAAGGTAAACAGGTGATAGAATGAACATGATTCTTGTAGCAAATGTGATTGTTCGGTATCTCGTTTTTGTCACTTTATCTGCACTGAATGCTGGAACTCAGAATGCTAAAGGTCACAAATCAATATCTTATGATGGACCTTTACCATGGAGGGGCCATCTTGGTTTTCTAATACACAAGTCTATGAAAATCAAAACGAGGCTTGTGTCCAAAATAGACTGGTGCTATTCCAATTGTAATTTGTTGATAATGATTCTGTGGGGAAGTCAGGGAACCATACCAATATCGCACACAGAAAGAACTAAAAACCTCACTTACTTGAACCAGACTTTATAAATAAAGAAAATTCATAATTGTTTTCAAAGTTGGATATGAAACAAGGTGAAGACAGATTGAATAAAAATGGTCAAGCAAAGCTCCGACATCCCTCGTTGCTCACCGAAACCACCTCAGTGTCTTCAATACCAACTCATTTCACCAATATCCCCTGATCGTTAAGCATGAATACAATAAGTACATGATAATTACAATTGCTTCGTTTGCGTCAGATGAACCCTCCATCAATCACCTGGTGATTAATACTACCAGCAGTCTCTTGTAATCAAGCAGCGGGTAATTATTGATGCAGAACCTGAAATGTACATGTACATGTCTTGTGTAACTAGAGAAAGCATGAATGTTGTCAATGATGGATACACATTTGTATAGTGCAAAATTCAGACTGAATTTCTCCTTCATACATTTATAGTTTACAGTATATTAACCCTAACCCCCTAAGCATTGTTTTTGAACAATAGAAATCACACAAAATCACACAACTTGCTTTGTTGTCTAGGGGGCTAGGGTTAATTTAACCTTTGTATAGTTCGATCCCTCAAAACCCTATGAAAAACAAATGGTTTTGAAAATAGGAGGGTTTTAATATTTATAATTTCCTTAAATTTGTCCAACTTTTACATTGATCCAGTACAGTAATTTAAATAACGGTTCTTGATTGAAATATTATTTAATTCAAAATATTCATAGGACTGTCACTTCCAGCTGTGGCTCTTGTCCAGGGCTGCCTATCCTTAGCAATGCTAAAAACACAATTACGCTACCTGCGTAAAAAGTGTTTGACCTGCATATCAAAAGTTGTCATGGAAAGTCTTAATCCTACTGGTCGTTTGATTTTTATATATATATAGAGAGAGAGAGAGAGAGAGAGAGAGGTCGCGGGTTCGAGTCCGGCATCAGCCAATTTTTCTTTGCTCGCTACCCGTTTATATAATATTCAGGTCAGTTTCTCCCTATAAATCTACTTTGTGTACAACCACGTAAAAGGCTTGTGTCCCAAGTTGTGTGATCCCCGCTACTGCCGTTACCCAGGTTGTTTACATCTGACCTGGGCTTGATCCCTGGCTACTTGGCAGAAATGGTTTGGCCTCTGACCTGGCCCCATAGAGCAATAGATAATTGGCATAAGTGGACCGCCCACCAACATAGGGGCTGGTTAGCTCAGTTGGTAGATCGCTCGTATGGTATTCGAGAGGTCGCGGGTTCGAGTCCGGCATCAGCCATATATATATATAAACGGGTAGCGAGCAAAGAAAAATTGGCTGATGCCGGACTCGAACCCGCGACCTCTCGAATACCGTACGAGCGCTCTACCAACTGAGCTAACCAGCTCATATATTTATATATATATTTATATATATATTTATATATATTTATATATATATATAAATATATATATATATATTTATATATATATATATATATATAATAATAATAATATAATAATTTTAATTGAATTTAAACTGTAACTAGTAGAAAGAAATCAAGCCTTATAACATTTTAATCCTCCAAATGTTTCTCGACACCACTGCCCTTAAAAATACAAAGCCAGGCTTAAGAGAGTTCAACCAAAATGTATGCATTTTAATCATATCTTTTGTACTGTGCATGAATAATGACTAAAGTAGAAAATTACTCCATTCAGTCAAGTATATCTTTTTCCCTTTTCATGAAACCCAGGGAGGAGAGGAGTGGGGGGGTACTTCTCAGTCAGGAATACAGCATGAAAGACCATGTGGCAATTGCGTGTACAGCTTTAGGTCAATGACGCCATCAAGGCAATTATCTGTCTGACTTTCTGCCTCATTAAACATGCCTCAAATGTAATCATATTTTATTCACGAATGTTGGTTTAAATAACCAAGGGAATACGCATGTTTCATGTACAGTAGTGTCTACTCTGCAGTCTAATTTATATCACAGCTTTTCATAAGGAATCTGCATGATCAAAATACAAGGCCACTAATTTTGATTTTGCATACTGCCATATGGCTAAAATAAAAGTCTGGTTTCTAGTCATCAGTCGGCTTCAGTGCGGTGACGTGCTGGTTTTTTTTTTGGTAACCTTTTTTTTTTGCCAACAGGGAATATTATATGTGATAATGTATACGCGGGGACCAAATTTCCCATATACAAAGTATGGTGGCTAAGAGAGGCCTCACAAATTGGGAAAAGGTATAGATGTGACAAAGTCGTAACACAGCACTGCAGAAATCCAAATCGATCCAGCAATTTTGGCTGCAATTGGACATTGTTTCATAGCAAAAAAATTGAAAATTAAAAATGCTGATGTGCAGGTCTGAGGCAACGCAGACACCAGAAACCAGAGAATTTACTTGTGAGAAAAATATTTAAGTACATGTACACAATAAGTTTATCTGAACACTGCAGTAGCAGTATAACCAGAGTGTAAACATTAGGAATGTAATAGTTCTGTAATACAATCTTGTGTAGCTAATAGAAAGTATTTAAAGTAATAACAGGGGTGTGATTTGACAAAGGTAAATAATCCTGAAAAATGGGTAGCTGGCCTGGGTCTCCGTTTGGTCTAGAGGACAAAGCCCCCTGAACCTCCTGGATGTTTAGTTTTTGGAGGATTTACAGACTCTCCACATTCCAACAAACAAGAAACTAGAAGTTTGGACACAATACAGGGTAGGGCCTACATGTACTTCTTTCTTTCCTTGGTGGCGACTTCTCTTCTTTCAAGAAAATGTTGAGGCAAAGGGAGATTTGTAAATAATCATGAAATCCTGACAAATCACAGCTGTGGTAATACAAAGTAACATACTGTACATGTGTAAGTTTACATGTAACCAAATTACTTACATGTGTACCATACACAAATGTTCCCTATTAAATTTAAACAACAAAAATACATGTACATTACATGTAGAGGAGGCAGATAGAGGCAATTATATGTTCTGTTGTCTAACCCTCCTACAATCAGTGCAATTTTTGAAACAACCCATTCAGGCCACTCCAAGCCATTAGCTGTTGCCAGTGGCCTCCTATGGTTACCCTTCTGTGCACTGTCACACCACTGAGATTGCAGGGTAAAGTGGTCTCCCATTGATACATTGCAGGCCATACTAATATGTTCAAACATATACATGTACAGTGGCCTTGGGTGGCACACAGTTGATTTTGTAAGATTACATGGAAAGGACAGCAGGCTTGTAGTATGTATGTACTGAAGGTTGCTAAAGAACAGAATTTTGTGGATCGGAGTGGCCTCCATTGGCCCTGTGCCCACCCTGTGCCCACCCTGTGCCCACCCTGTGCCCACCCTGTGCCCACCCATCCTTAGCAAAACTGAAAACAGGGTGTATAGCCTGAAATTTGTCACTTTTTTGAAGAAAAAAAAATAGTCCTGGAAAATTTTTCAAAAAATATTTTGATGTATATGTATGTCACAGAACTACCTTTATTGGGGGGAATATGTTTTCATTTTAGTTTGTTATTATTTACAATGGCCCTCCTTCCGCACCCCTGATGTGCCTCCTAAAACTTGTTGGCTATTCCACCCTCCAAATGGCTTGATTGATGTAGCAACAGTTGCCATGGAAATGAGTAACCCTATTGGTTGATCCATGTGGTTTGATTGAGGTGCCAGATCACTGCATTACAAAGAAATAATAATGAAATTTAAACCATAACATGTTTGTAATGCAATACTGGCAACCAATGTTTATATGAGATTGGATGTTTGCTTATTTTGTGTTGATACATGTGTACAAACTCCTACATACTGTACAAGAAAAACCTACATCCCAGTTCCAACCTTTCTTGACAGGCAATTTTCAAACAAAACAAAGAATTGAGATTCTCATGACATGTAAATCACAAAATATATCATTTTACAATACAGACAATCTTAAGGTCGTATTCTGACATTTCAACATACAGTGTTTTCATCCTGACTGCACAGAAACTGATGGAAAAACAAAGTTGTTGTTCAGCGTTACTGTTCAGTAAGCCAGTGAATCCTGTTTTCCTACTAGTGTTTTTCAGAACACCCCGACAGCGGAAGAAGAAAAAAGTCACAAGTTCACATCTTTTGTTGATGAAATGCTAAGAAAACATCACATCAATAGAATCAAGTTATCTAACGTATGCCGTGGGATTATTTGAGTTGGGTTAATAGTTGTTTTCATATTTCAAAAGGTAGCATTTCATACAGGAATGGAAGACATACACTCAAGATAGCTGACTGGAGTTTGAGTTGATGCAACACCCGCTGGAAAAAACTTAAAACATTAAATAAAATATATGTGCTTATAAAGTTTGTGAGACTTGTAGCTTTGCATAGTGAAAAGGTTAAGTAAAGACTGTTTGTGGTGACACCATGCAGAAATTCTCTTTTGAGCAGTAAAGTGGTTCTGAAAAGAACTGGTTGGTTACTAAGCTTGGGTGATTCAATATTGATTTTTTTCATCCATGATATAATCGTCAAACATATATCGCGATGATTTTCGATAGTATCGCAATTATTTTTTTCATTCACGAATGATTGCTTTAGATTCCACAACAGGTATGTATTCAATTCCCCACACTGAATCCGTCTGAATAGATTTCTTTGAGTGGTAGTGGATAAAGAGAAATGACAGAGTTCTGGGTCTGGACCCTGTACGTCGCCTTCTTTGTGATCTAACAGTCAGCTAACCACTAAAGTGGTTCACAATCGCGATTTTTTTGTTTAATTGCGATATATTTTTTTAAATCAAGATTTGCCGATATCTCAATAACTTGAAAAGGTTCTCAATATCGTAATCGAACAAAAAAGGTATTGCAAAATTCGATATTATCGTGTTATCGCCCAAGCTTATTGGTTACAAGTTAATGTTTTGATCAGTATGCTCTGATCGTCTTTGGTGAAACACTAGATATTTTATACACATTGGCCACAGTCACTCAACAATTCTTTTAATGACAGCTGTTGATTGGCCAATTGCCCTGGCGACCTGATTATGTTGCGTGCACATTGGCAGTATTTTCAATGCGTACTTTTTGGTAAAGTGATTTTGTAGAATCCAGTTTTTTTTAGTTGTTCTTGTCCTCCGAGGGCTTACTGGAGTGCTAAAGGGGCAGTATCGTTCCTATCAGAGCAGACATTCGACAGGGCATGGAGTTGATTTCCTAGTTTAAGATTATGAATAAGATTTAAGAATATGACCTTATCATGTGGGGTATTATTTTCAGTCACTGAGTTAATCTAAAACTAGCACTCCAATTCCATGCCCTGTTGATCGTGATGATAGTGTCCCTTTAAAGTCTCAAATAAAAACATTTTTGGAAATTATTTTGTTCTCATAATTGTCTTTTTTTTTGATAAAACATACTTGAGCCGTGAAAACAGTAAATAAACAGGTATATGTTATTGGTGCAGTTATGCAAATGTAATTTTTTATTGATTTTAATTTTTTTTTTACTTCTGTGTGTACAAACACAAACTTTTACTAGCACAGAAAAAAGAATGTTCAAGAATTGTCTCAATTACAAACTGCCATATTTCATGAATACATGTACGTCAAACATTTTACTAGTAATCAAAAAAGTTATTAAATCCTTTATGAAAACAGAACACTGATAAAATATGTATGCGACAAGAGGAACACATGAATAATGAATTGCTTGATGCAAATTTCATTTGCCCAGAGACTTGCAAGATTCTAGATTTCCAATTCCTATTCATGAGAAGATTACTTGTAATCCTTATTTCTAGAATACAAATACGGAATAAAAATACTTATTCGGCAATGGAATAAAAGCCAATGACAAATCTAAAATGCATTTTTTTTTTAAGCTGGCCAAGTGAAAATTACCTGTGCTTTGAATCAACACTGAATATACAGACTTGAGGTTTGATGACTTGAAAGCAATTCTGGCAAGGATACATAGCTCATCACTCATTTATTGGTTTCACCAAAAATATTTAAGTTAAGGAAAGGGTTAATTGTGGTATTCTCACCTACCTGTCATTAATGGACCCAGCTAGGGGGTACTGTCTGCCCGATTGGCCCATCGAAGTTAAAGTCCAGATTTCCGTCATCCATGATGATCTCGTTATGAATGACCGATTCAATGTCACAGTCCATTCCCCTGAACATGTCCACATCTAGATTCTGCAGATCCGTCGGGACTCTGTCGCTGCTGCTGCTGTTGGTTGTCATGGGACTGCTTTGAAGAGCCTGGTTCATTGTGGATTGGGTGTATTGGGGATTGACCGCTAAATGGGTTGGGCTGGACATGTGGTTGTTCTGGGTAGCTGTGACAACATTCGGTAGCAGCATAGAGGATAGAGGATTACTGGGGCTGGTTTGTGGGCTGTAACATTGTATCGACCGAACCTGGGACATGGTGGTTTGAACGCGGCATGTCGGAAGCAGGTTGGTGGGGCGTTGATGCATCATGCTGCCCGGCTGGTGTGTAGAGTGTGACAGCAACGGGTCTCGCGTGGACAGAACGGCGTTGTTGCCGTTAATGCTCGGATCCTGATGCGACATCATGGAAAAGGCTGACTGTGTTTGCTGCTGCTGTGGTACATTCATACTGAACTGCTGCGACATGTCAGTGACACTCATTGACGGCGAGCAGCGCTGCTGTGCCATTGGACTCATGGCGGAATTCTGAGCGTAGGGACTGTATGCTGGGCTCTGAACATTACTATGTACAGGGGAAATATCTGAACCACTGAAGCTTGGGGAGGGAGAATATATGTAGCCATTGGAGTTGTTTGAAACACTATTCTGGAAAAGATTTCCACGGCTTGTGTGCTTTGGAGATGGCCTCATGGTTGTTGGAACCCTAAGCTCTACAGGACTGTTCAAATCGGAGCTTACTGAGCTGTTCAGTGACGTGTTAAGACTCATTGCCTGGGCAAGTGATGTTAGTTGGTCTGTATGTAAGTGATCTGGACTCTCATATGGTTGTGTATGGTGGCCAATATCATAGGGACCTGGAGACATAGGTGGGACCTCGTTATCATGCATATCGTTCAGTTCAACCATCTGATTAATGGGGGACAGACGACCGCAGCTGCTGGCGTTGGAACTGGCACGTGAGCGGAATTCAGAACTCAGTGCGAGTGACAGGGAATTCTCTGTTTCTCCACCCTCGAACTTTGGCGTGGGGCTGGTGCTCCACTTGGAACGTTCCTCTAGAACCTTCTTCTTGGCTCGGCCACGTTTCTTCTCCCATTTGGGGTTGGTGGTATCCATGCTGGAGGCACGGCGGCGAGAGGACTTGCCGGGTTTGGCATCAGGGTTGATCATCCACCAGGAACTCTTTCCCGTTCCTTCATTTTGGACCCGTACGAAGCGACTGTGTAATGACAAGTTGTGTCTAATGGAATTCTGTAGTGGAATAGACAAAAAAAAGTTTGTTTTTTAACTTTTAGATACTTACATGTAGAACAGCAAAATTACGATGACAGAAAAATTTCAATGTCATAAGATTCATGCAGTGTTACATTTCTATCCTTATTTCCCAGTTTTTCTGGTGATTTTTAGCCTTGAAGAAACAATAAAGTATGTATAACCCCTGGTATACAAAATCGCCATTGTGAGTCAAGTCAGAAATTACATGGAAACAAAATTAGAACAGTCTTTTCAGCTTTTGGAAGTGAGAAACAAAAGCGAACTACTTCAGAAGTACATAGACACTATGCAAACGAATTTGGGATTTTATTGTGATGCTTGTAGAGGGGTGTACCTGTGGTTATCGGCTCTAAAGCAATCATGCATGAATGAAAAAATTAATCGCGATCTACTATCGAAAATCGCGATACATATTTGCCGAAAATATTCAATATCGCCCAAGCTTCGTATATAGATGTTATAGGCAATTCCATTGTTACTCTCGGTACATTTTTGAGGTTTTGGGCCCACTCAAAAATGTAACGTAACCATGGAATTGCCCATAGTGTAAATATACTTCTGAATACAGGTGCATGTAACCACAATGTCTATTAACCCTCCTATGCCCAGGCTGAAATTTGGCCCAGTCAGCACGGCACTCACAGACAGTCACTTGAGTATTTTTGGGTGCATTTCCAATTGGTACATGTAGGTCAAACCACAGAGTCACACACAGCTGTGTATGAGTGCACTGCACAAAGTCAATGGGTTGGGAGTTACATACAAATTTTGAGTGTCTTTGGGTTTGACCTCCTATCACAGCCACATGTGCTTGCATGTATTTGAGTGCACTGCACAAAGTCAATGGGTTGGGAGTTACATACAAATTTTGAGTGTCTTTGGTTTGACCTATCACAGCCACATGTGCTTGCATTTATTTGAGTGCACTGCACAAAGTCAATGGGTTGGGAGTTACATACAAATTTTGAGTGTCTTTGGGTTTGACCTCCTATCACACAGCCACATGTGTTTGCATGTATTTGAGTGCACTGCACAAAGTCAATGGGTTAAGAGAGACATACAAATTTTGAGTGTCTTTCAGTGTTAAGCCTACATGTATAGGAGGGTTAACATTCTAAACCATCACAAGTTTGTAGTTTGGATAGTTTATGTTGTTACTGCGGATATTTATGACCATTTTGACAACATGAAATGGTTTAACCCTAACTCCCTAGGCCCATTTGCTTCCACATACATGTAACCTGAATCCTCTAAAATCCTTCAGTAGTAAAGCAAGCACGTGACATGTATGCACACGTGTTTCTAATCTGTGATACATGTACATGGCCAGGGACCCTCCCTGCATGCATGGAGCAATAAACAGTGTCCACTGACCTTGCAATCACTACAACAAACATGGATGTACATGTACCATGGAAAGGCAAGTATGCCTAATAACCTCAATCCTTCAAAGTCCTTCACTTTAGCAAAGAGCATGTAGCATGTAACCTCGATCCTTCAAAATCCTTCACTTTAGCAAAGAGGACTTGAGGATTTGGGAAGGTTAGGGTTAATGTCACAATAACTGATGAATATAATGTCAGTGAAATGTAACTGAGAATAATTCTGAAAACAAATTTTAAAAAACGCACTCGCCTTAAGAATTTATAACATTATGCAGGCCTGATACTATCTATTGATAGGGGCAAGGCAATTTAAGCTAGGTTAAGGGCACCTCTATGAGGAAAATGTAAATTTCTATTGGAACACTTCAAGGGGCACCAAAGCAATGACCAGGGTGCACCAAGGCAATTGCCTCCATTGCCTCCGTATAATATCAGGCCCGATTATGAGTGACCTTGTACATGTACTTGTACAGTATGAAAGGTTCATGTACTTTACATAGAGATAACATTCCATGCCTTTTTGTCATTACATATTACAATTCCATATGGGCCAGTGATGCATCGACTGAAGTTAAACATTCAATATTGTACTGAAAAAAACATCCATTAATTTTTCTTGTCATCATGATTTACATTTTTAATTTAAAAAAAAAAAAAATTCTAATTTTTGTAAAGCCAACTGAAAAAAACATTAACCCTCCTACTTCTGGTACCTTTTTCATACAAGTTGATCCACCATTTGAAACCATTCGCTTTTGTGGTTTTGAATGGTGAAATAACTGTACAGTATTGATTTCCCCACATGGTTTTGAATGGTACATGTAGGTCAGCTAATACAAAACCTTGTTTGGATCTTTCTAAATGGTAGTACAGCTAATACAAAACCTTGTTTGGATACTTCTAAGTGGTGAATCAATGGACCCTCTATGCATTTGAATGGATATGAATGGTAGTAAAGCTTGCTACCAACACTGTTCAAATGGTATCACCATGTGTGTACAAAACCAATGGGCATTTTGGTAAGTGGAAATTTTGAATGGTTTCAAATGGTCAAACAGTAGGAGGGTTAAAGGGATTTTATACCATTGGTAATGTACATGTATGTATGTGATCCTTTCAAACATTTAAAGTCTCCTCGAAAATGTTTGGAAACATCACCAAATTCACATCAATCAAGTTGTTAGTAATTCAGTAATTATAATTCAGTAATGTTGTATATGAGAAAGTGTACACTCCCTTTAAATACATGTAGGCAGGCAAAACTAGCTTTAGTGTCCTCTCTCCACAGGTAATAGCATTATTGAAATCTCAGCTTACTGTCACAAATTCATTGATTCACGGATTGGAGACCCAAGCTTCCGGCTCCGAAATCACAGTCGGATTCATTTCGCGGCACTACAGGGGGGTTGGTTCAGCTCCTGTAATGAGCCAGTGTACAGGAGAACCAGTGTGCAACACCATGTCTAACCAGTCAACTGCCACTAGCTGCTAGAACTAATGACTCCCGCCAGATAATTGGGTTTGGGACACAGTGTAGGGTTACACATGATAGCAGGTAATTAAATGAACAGGGAATTTAAGACTGAAATCCCATATGAAACCGAGATGTATTTGTGGAGAGGTAACGAATCAAAGCAATTGAGATGGGCTGTGATTGGTTTTACATACATACATATATTCCAATACAATTTTATACACATTATCTCAAACTGCAGTAAAATATTATTAAAAATATGCACAAATAATTAAAATATTGAAACAAAATTATTTTGTGTTGGGGGCGTCTGATTCTATACATGTCCATTTTTCAACTTGCAATACATGTAGTAACCTGTCATCGTAAATCTACATGTATCTTAACCAGTTCACGTCAGGAATAAAGAAGTTTTTCTGGGCCCCTTTGGCGGGTGTCTTTTTCCCACACACACGTTAATGGAAGCTTCCACAGCGGGTGGCCGGCACTTCCGAGCATGTCACCGTGCACACATGGCTGAACCGAGCATGCATACAAATATTCTGGAGTTTCCTGTGGCGTGTTTAGACGCTCTCCGATCCGTGGTGCAAAAAAAAAATTGGGTGTATACACAGCCTCCGACGCGAACTGGTTAAACTAGGACACCGATTCCATGACCAGTTGAAAGTCTGCTCTGATCGTGATGATACTGTCCCTTTAAGTATAAATTTGAATACAACAATAAAATGCACACTGCATATGACATAAAACACAACAAAGGGGGCCACTTTGCATCCGTCATGTTAGCAGTTTTTCCAATGGTTTTTTTTTTTTTTAAGTACCTGAAACCGACCAAAAACTGTTTCAACATGTGAATGGACATGCAGGCTTATACTAGAACTAATTTGAGTTGATTTATTTTATTTTTAAATTGTATTATTTATTTTTTTACCCTCAAATTGAAAAAGCTACCTTACTTTTCCGTCTATTTGTTGATGGAAATTTTGGGGTAATTAAAAACATAATAGTAATAATCAACTCAAATTATCTTTAGGATAAGCATGCATGTCTATTCAAATGTTGAAATTCTTTTTGGGTGGTTTCAGATATTAAAAAAAAATTACAACCATTAGATAAACTGCTAACGTGACGGTAGGAAAGTGGCCCCCTTTATTGTGTTTTATGTCATATGCCCATCATGTTTCACATACAAGTTTTCAAAGGGGCATATATAGCTAAGTTTCCAACTGCGATAAGTCAAATATCTTTAAAAGATTACCCTTTAGACTGACATTACATTACATTACATTACATTACAACAAGTATTTATCATGCGCCATTCCCAAGAAGCTCATGGCGCTTACAAAAGTTAATATGACATAATAAATACAAATCAGGATAGAATAAGACATAAATTGATGCAAAATTAATAATGAGGAAACAAGTGAGTTTTAAGAGCCTTCTTGAAGGCATTAACAGAAACAGATTGTCTGATATAAACAGGAAGATTGTTCCATGTTTTCTTCCTCCATGCTTGGATGCACAAACAGTGAAAGATCTATCACCAGCTTGGACTCTTAGGATATTCAAGGCGGAGATAGTCATCTGTTGATCTTAAATGCCTATTTGGGATAAGGGATATTGCTGGATCCTACTTACTGCACATTTATTCATTGACAGTTATATGTTAATAGTCCACTTATCTATGTAGACCTTTAGAGATAGTATCACTAATGCCTGTGCATACACTGAAGAACATTAACCCTCCTACAATCAGTGCAATTTTTGAAACAACCTATTCAGGCCACTTCAATCCATAAGCTGTTGCCAGTGGCCTCCTATGGTTACCCTTCTGTGCACTGTCACACCACTGAGATTACAGGGTAAAGTGGTCTCCCATTGATACATGTACATTGCAGGCCATACTAATATGTTCAAACATTTACAGTGGCCTTGGGTGGCACTGGGTTGATTTTGTAAGATTACTTGGGAAAGGACAGCAGGCTTGTACATGTATGTACTGAAGGTTGCTCAAGAACAGAATTTTGTGGATCGGAGTGGCCTCCATGTGTAGGAAGGTTTTAAAGAGCATACAATGTCCATTATATTGAACAATTAGATTCTGTACATGTATAGTACAGGTGTATATAGCCTTTAAGATCAATACTATAGCAATCCCCAACATTGGTTCATAAAGGGATTAGAATCGGCCATGAGCTTTATCTTGGTAACAGTCAATACAGGAATACATGGTACATGTACGTGTACATGGAAGCACTAGAGTTATATTCATAATCAGAGCCCTGCAAGTCTGAACATGTTCTTCCAGCAACAGTGTGTTATCTCACCTACCACCCCTGCAGCCATCTTTGTCAGATTCCCTGTACCAATAACGATATTGAATGCTGGTTTTTCCACAACATAACAGGCGCCAGACTAAATTCCATCTCGACCTCAGTTTGGTTATTGTGTGGAACAAAAAACAAAATGGCTGCCTCCTGATCAAGTTCTACTTCTTCCATTCTTTATTTCTTTCTAATTATGCTGGTCACCATTGATATGTACATGTAAGTGTACTACACTAAGTACTGTACTTCTGTCATTTCCCCTTTTGATCATGTTTTTTCTTAGCTCATCAGAAACCATAATCATCTTGTACCCTTAATATAATTCTATCCTTTCCCCTTTTGATCATGGTTTTTTTCTTAGCTCATCAGAACCCTAAGAACTGAGCTTTAACTTTCACAAGGTTAGTTGCTTGACATATTTTTTTGTTTTATAAATCCTAAATACATATATTTGTACATTATATTCAGTAACACTTTAGGTACATGTACACATTTTAAAGTTGAAATATACATGTATATATATATATATATATATACATATATGCCCTATAAGTCAATGTACACAAAATGTATTAATAATCATAATGCACATACAGTACATGTGTACACGTTATACATGTATCATGAATACATGTGCACTACACACAAAATGCCTATACAGTATGCAAATTACTTGGCTGACCTCAAATGACCCTGACATCTAGCCCACTGCCAAAGGAAATACCTGCTACCCTGTAATAAAGACATTAAACACAGGATGAGGGCTGAGCTGCTTGCTGAATGGCCGAACAAAGTTCACCAAGTTGTATTTGTCATAGAGCATAAGAACAACGGTCCTTGCTTGATGATCATGGAATATATACATTTATGATACTAAATATTATCAAGGTCGGAAAATTGATTTGAATTTTGCGGGTGTAGTTTGCTGAAAACTGTAAACTATAATATATCTAAAACTGACTTGAGATTTTTCAGCATGTTCATTATACTTAATATTATCATGGTCTGTATACTGATTCAATTCTTGCAGGTGAAATTTGGATGAAGTTAGTCACGATCAGAGCAGACTTTCAACAGGGCACTGAATCAGTGTCCTAGTTTAAGATGAACACAGTGACTGAAAAGTACTGGCTCATTTATGCAGCAGCAACGGTAATATGACCTTATCATGTGGGTATTATTTTCAGTCACCGAGTTAATCTAAAACTAGCACTCCTGTTCCATGCCCTGTTGGTCGTGATGATAAATGTCCCTTTAAGTCTAAATCATGTTGAAATTTATTTGATGCCGACATGAAAACTTTTTCCTAAGTGTAATTACAGTTTAATGTCCTAGCATGAAAAAACACAAAAAGTGTAAACATTTACAAAAATCTATATTTAACCAGGTGAGGCTTAACGTCATCCGCACACAGTTCCCTTAACACATTGTCAAATATACAGCTTTAGCTGACGTCATAGGATCTCCACAACGAACATGAGTTGAACATGAGTTGAACAAACTGGCATTCTCCTGCAGCCGTCCTCTGGAAAGCGAAGCGAGCAAGTGACATCGAGTACAACCCCTTGATAATCAGATTTGCCAACTCTCATTCGTAATTTCCTCCGGGCAAACTATTCATAGATCTCCAAAGCTTACCACAGCACATGTACATGTATATTATTGGCGAGGCCACAGTTGGCTCGTAGGGCTCTCCATTCCATTCTAGCTGGGTCTCTCTTCCGATGACATTGAAACGTGTGAGGGAAAGTTCAATCAAGATGTAGGCAAGGGGCCTAATAAGTATCTTGGAATGAATCTGTCAAAGTTTGCATGTTAGGCACTGGAATTGTCATGCATAAAATACACAATTCTCAAGAAACTGTATACAGTATTAACCCTCCTACTGTTTGACCATTTGAAACCATTCAAAATTTCCACTTACCAAAATGCCCATTGGTTTTGTACACACATGGTGATACCATTTGAACAGTGTTGGTAGCAAGCTTTACTACCGTTCTAATCCATTCAAATGCATAGAGGGTCCATTGATTCACCACTTAGAAGTATCCAAACAAGGTTTTGTATTAGCTGTACTACCATTTGGAAAGATCCAAACAAGGTTTTGTATTAGCTGACCTACATGTACCATTCAAAACCATTTGGGGGAATCAATACTGTAGACAGTTATTTCACCATTCAAAACCACAAAAGCGAATGGTTTCAAATGGTGGATCAACTTGTATGAAAACGGTACCAGAAGTAGGAGGGTTAAAGTAAATGTCTAAGAGCAATTACACAGAGCTGAAATATTTCAAAAAATTACTGATTGCCATAGATTGAAGCCTCAAAATGACAATGAAAAATAAATAAATAAATAGAATTATACCTTTGTTTTAAGTGTTTGTTGTGATAATGGAATGTAACGGGTGTATAAAAATAAAAACACTAAAAATATATTTACTGATGTACCCTTTAGGCTCCGTAATTTTGTTTTCATTATTGCTTGGGGGGGAGGGGGGGGGGGCTGTTATATACAATTATAGTGTACCACTTCCAGTATGTATTCATACATGAAATACTCAACATTTATTTTGTGGTACTGGCTGAACTGCAGTGTAAATGTATTCAGTATTCACACGTCTGTACCTTTCTATATCCGACAATTAAAAGGTTATACAAAGCACTCTGGGTTAATACCATTTTCATTAGAATAATTCTATGTACATACATGTATTAACCCTAACCTTCCCAAATCTTCCAAAATCCTCTTTGCTAAAGTGAAGGATTTTGAAGGATTGAGGTTACATGCTACATGCTCTTTGCTAAAGTGAAGGATTTTGGAGGATTGAGGTTATTAGGCATACTTGGTTTTCCATGGTACATGTACATCCATGTTTGTTGTAGTGATTGCAAGGTCAGTGGACACTATTTATTGCTCCAGCATGCAGGGAGGGTCCCTGGCCATGTACATGTATCACAGATTAGAAACACATGTGTGCATGTACATTTACATGTCATGTGCTTGCTTTACTACTGAAGGATTTTGGAGGATTCAGGTTATGTGTAAGCAAATGGGCCTAGGGAGTTAGGAAGGATTCAGGTTATGTGTAAGCATGGAGGAAGAAAACAGACAGACCTAGGGAGTTAGGAAGGATTCAGGTTATGTGTGAGCAAACGGGCCTAGGGAGTTAGGAAGGATTCAGGTTATGTGTAAGCAAACGGGCCCAGGGAATTAGGAAGGATTCAGGTTATGTGTAAGCAAATGGGCCGAGCGAGTTAGGAAGGATTCAGGTTATGTGTAAGCAAATGGGCTTAGGGAGTTAGGAAGGATTCAGGTTATGTGTAAGCAAATGGGCCTAGGGAATTAGGAAGGATTCAGGTTATGTGTAAGCAAATGGGCCTAGGGAGTTAGGAAGGATTCAGGTTATGTGTAAGCAAGTGGGCCTAGCGAGTTAGGAAGGATTCAGGTTATGTGTAAGCAAATGGGCCCAGGGAGTTAGGAAGGATTCAGGTTATGTGTAAGCAAATGGGCCCAGGGAGTTAGGAAGGATTCAGGTTATGTGTAAGCAAATGGGCCCAGGGAGTTAGGAAGGATTCAGGTTATGTGTAAGCAAATGGGCCTAGGGAATTAGGGAGGATTCAGGTTATGTGTAAGCAAATGGGCCTAGGGAGTTAGGAAGGATTCAGGTTATGTGTAAGCTAATGGGCCCAGGGAGTTAGGAAGGATTCAGGTTATGTGTAAGCAAATGGGCCTAGGGAGTTAGGGAGGATTCAGGTTATGTGTAAACAAATGGGCCTAGGGAGTTAGGGAGGATTCAGGTTATGTGTAAGCAAATGGGCCTAGGGAGTTAGGAAGGATTCAGATTATGTGTAAGCAAATGGGCCTAGGGAGTTAGGAAGGATTCAGGTTATGTGTAAGCAAATGGGCCTAGAGAGTTAGGAAGGATTCAGGTTATGTGTGAGCAAACGGGCCTAGGGAGTTAGGAAGGATTCAGGTTATGTGTAAGCAAATGGGCCCAGGGAGTTAGGAAGGATTCAGGTTATGTGTAAGCAAATGGGCCTAGGGAGTTAGGGTTAAATGATTAAAAACATCAAATACTAAAGATTTTCTGCAGTCTCCTGAGCTGTATTTCTTGCTGTACATGTGTATGTATGAAATTATCAATACAAATAAGGTATAGAATTGAGTAATTCAAAAGTAAGGTTAAAAAAAAAGTATCCAGTTTCTGGTCATAGGTCGGCTTCAAAATCGGTGCGGTGACATGTTTTTTTTTTTTGGGGGGGGGGGTAATTTTTTTTTTTTTTTTGCCAACCAGTCAAATATGTGACACACATACTCGGTTATTGGAACCAGACCAAATTTTCCATACATAAAGTATGGTGGGCATTGGTGGCTAAAAGAGGCTTCAAAGAAATTATGGTAATGCAAGTATTTTTATTTTATTTTTTTTATTATTATTTTTTTTAAAACCCTAACCCCCTAGGGTATTCTGGCTACGAACCTTTAACCCTAACCTCCTATAGGTATTCTGGCTAGGAACCTTCTTTAACCCTAACCCCCTAGGGTATTCTGGCTACGAACCTTTAACCCTAACCTCCTATAGGTATACTGGCTAGGAACCTTCTTTAACCCTAACCCCCTAGGGTATTCTGGCTACGAACCTTTAACCCTAACCTCCTATAGGTATACTGGCTAGGAACCTTCTTT
Source organism: Zoroaster sp. YZ-2022 (assembly GCA_029582265.1). NCBI lineage: Eukaryota > Metazoa > Echinodermata > Asteroidea > Forcipulatida > Zoroasteridae > Zoroaster > Zoroaster sp. YZ-2022. The sequence goes on from CM055837.1 coordinate 1,436,830, forward strand.
AACCCTAACCCCCTAGGGTATTCTGGCTACGAACCTTTAACCCTAACCTCCTATAGGTATACTGGCTAGGAACCTTCTTTAACCCTAACCCCCTAGGGTATTCTGGATAGGAACCTTTAACCCTAACCTCCTATAGGTATTCTGGCTAGGAACCTTCTTTAACCCTAACCCCCTAGGGTATTCTGGCTACGAACCTTTAACCCTAACCTCCTATAGGTATACTGGCTAGGAACCTTCTTTAACCCTAACCCCCTAGGTATTCTGGCTACGAACCTTTAACCCTAACCTCCTATAGGTATACTGGCTAGGAACCTTCTTTAACCCTAACCCCCTAGGGTATTCTGGCTACGAACCTTTAACCCTAACCTCCTATAGGTATACTGGCTAGGAACCTTCTTTAACCCTAACCCCCTAGGTATTCTGGATAGGAACCTTCCTGAATCCTCCAAAATCCTCCAGTGCACTTTTGGAAACATGCCCTTATCTTCAAAATGCACCATGCATTTTCGTTGATCTTTCATATATTCAGCACTTATGGCCTATACTTCGTGCCAGGTAGTAATTTTGCCCCATTTGAAGAGGTGAAACTACCAGTTTCCAACAGTGATGATTTTTTACCAAAAAGTGCCCCTTGGAGGATTTTGGAGGATTTTGCAGGATTTGGGGTGATTAGGGTTAATGTGTTCAACTCACATTGTGATTTTCTGTGTTCAGGAATTGAAACGTGTATTACACAAACTTGAATTAACAGTTCACTTTTTATAAACGGGGAAATTTTTACAATTCAAGATGGACACTCAAAGCAGTAATTGTACACAAGTACATGCACATAGCAGGCCTGATACTATCTATTGGTAGGGGCAAGGCAATTTAAGCTAGGTTAAGGGCACCTCTATGAGGAAAATGAAAATTTCTATTGGAACACTTCAAGGGGCACCAAAGCAATGACCAGGGTGCACCAAGGCAATTGCCTCCGTATAGTATCAGGCCTGACATAGTCTTACAATACAGTACACTGTACATGTATAATACATATTCAGTTTACTGTTACACAGTAAGCATATGGATGACTATAAATTCTTTACAAGATTATTTGACCTTAAGAGGTCAAGCATGAGTAATGTACTTACAGCACTGACCCTGTTTAGAGAGGACTCTGTTAATGTCTCCCTATACATGCATGTACCTTGCATTGAGATTGTCAGTATACAAAAGGTATGAATGAGAAAGTAATTTGAACATAAATGTTAAAGAGCTGTGAAATAAACATTGTGTGGACACTGTTTTCTAGTTTATGTTTTTTTTACGTTGCTATGTAATATCAAGATCAATCATGACACCATGTGAAAATTCTCTTTTGAGTAGTAAATAGTTCTGAAAATAACTGGTGGTTACAACTCAACGTTTCAATCAGTGTGCTCTGATCGTCACAGCAAACAGTCTTTACTTATGTATGTTTACATGTTTTTGTTTGCATAATTACGATCATTGTGACTAGTGGGACTGGATTGTCCCCTCTTGATATCGAACGATAACTAACAGATTTGCCAATCACAAAAGCTTCCAGAACTATCGGCCAGCCTCCCTAGCTGATGGCGAAGGTGAAAAGTACATGTAGGTGGCATACAATGTACACATTGCTGTACACTGACTAGTTAGTGTCAAATTATGTAGGTGAAATCCTTGTTGAAATACAGCGATAATCAAAACCACAATAGGGGCAGTTTGTTCCATATTGCTTGTTTGTTTGCTGCGACCTTTATCATTTTATTTACTAAACGTTGAGTGTTCAAGTATATGTGTCTATTGTGTAACTTCAAGCCATTATACACTAGTTTTTACTGGTAGTGTTGGCAAAACTACTTGTAAAAGTATCATTCTTAAATCTTTATGCAGCCATTGAACATTTCAGTTTTTACATTGTGTTGTTATTGAAACAAATACATTGAAATTTTACAGTTGAATTTCTATTTCTGGAGTACAAAAAATGCACTTTTGAAATATTTTTTACTAATATTACTAAATTTATATATAGCATTTTAGACAGACAGATTTCATAAGTTGTTTGATACATCATCAACTTTACAGCAAGAACATGTAGGTTTGATGTAAAATGTGATCATTAACCCTCCTACAGTACTTCTGGTACCGTTTTCATACAAGTTGATCCACCATTTGAAACCATTCGCTTTTGTGGTTTTGAATGGTGAAATAACTGTACAGTATTGATTCCCCCAAATGGTTTTGAATGGTAGGTCAGCTAATACAAAACCTTGTTTGGATACTTCTAAGTGGTGAATCAATGGACCCTCTATGCATTTGAATGGATTTGAATGGTAGTAAAGCTTGCTACCAACACTGTTCAAATGGTATCACCATGTGTGTACAAAACCAATGGGCATTTTGGTAAGTGGAAATTTTGAATGGTTTCAAATGGTCAAACAGTAGGAGGGTTAATTTTTTGAGATTACTATAGTGTATTGTGACTTTAATAATGTTTGAGATATTTATCGCATCAGGGAATTTGTCATGAGGTAATTCCCTCAATTTGGAATTTAAAAAAAACCTAAATAGTTCCGAAGACCATATTTGTGTGCAAAGGTTCAAAGGTTAAGTTAAAGAATGTATTTAACTCTAATTTTACCATTACCCAGTTTCAGTTTTGTACAATTAAAGTGAATACGATAGTAATTTTTTTGCAGGAAATTGCTTGCTCAATTAGTCCTACTAGTATATGTACAGTGTAGGGTTTTGAATATATACTACTCAAAACAATTTATGGAACACCGGATTTTTAACATCAAATAGGTTTGAAATGTTTCATGAACCGGGATTTTCATTTGCAACCCCCTCTCTCTTTCAGTAGTCATGTCATGAAATGTGTAATCACTACATGCATCCTTTATCATCTGTTTCATTGTGCAGTTGTTTCTCATCAATTCTGTGAAACATTGTGTTTATCTGAAATAAATGATCTTGCTTAACTGAGATTATTCCGGTGTTCCCTAAATTGTTTTGAGTAGTATAAAAACAATCAAGGAAATAAACTACAGAAATTCAGGTGTTTTTATTTACATGTACATGTACATGAAATTTTCAGATTAAAAAAAAATAATCCTTGCTGATAATTCTCAATAGTTGACCGGATCCGACCTACATTATACCAGTTTATTGATTGAGAATTAACATCACTTCCAAATATACATAATCCATGATTAAATATTTCATCGATACTTATTAGTGTTTCCACACTGTATGACAGTATGGGCAATTACTTTAGTACAATTTGTTAAAACTACAAATTCTCAGATTTATTGTTCAGTGGTACTTATCTCCGACACTTAAAAACCAATAATCTGTTATGAAGTGGTTGAAGTGTGAAATTTTTCAATGTTGTACATTGAACACAAGACCAATGTGTTGGTGATTCCAAATGGTTGTTTCATTCCAGATGTCAGTTTTAAATACTAAATCACGATTTCATGCAGCTGAAGTTGATTTCTTTTGTGGCCTAGAATTTTTTTTTTCATTGTTTCAATCATAAGCCTTCACTTCAAATGTAAAATAATTTAGTTCATTTGCTTGGAGTCTCATAAGACTGTTAGTTTTATCTGTAGAGAAATCATGGCTGGTGACAATTATTAAGCAAAATAAAAGCAAAGTGATGAAAACTCCTGATTTTGATTCCAACACCTATCATGTAGTTTATTTATTCCCATGAAGGCTCATTAAAAAAAAACTTATTCTGAATCCAAACACCAATCATTGGTTTATGTATTCCCACAGTTAAATAGGTTAAGAACCCCCCCCCCCCCTCTTCCCACGTCAACAAGCCCACACTATTTAAAGACCATCCAAGTGTTGTCACTTCCCATCAGGAATTTGGTTTACAATAATCACCTACACGCCTATGAACATGGCGGAAGGAAAAAAATGCCTTTAACAATGGTTCAGGGAAAGATAAATATCTGGAGACAATGAGTAGCAAGGAAATTACCTGAACCTCCGGAAGGGAAAACTGCATCATAGCCCGGTACAGGAAAACCAACAATCTGAATCGGAATGGATTTTATCCTCGCTTATCAAAAGCCTCTTGAACAAAAACTACGTTACAGGCCATTACATGTATGTACAATATAGGTAACTAAAATCCCAAAAAATAATATAATACGTTTTACCAACAACTTTCCTGTGTACTGAAAAAGTTGATGGTTTCAAAAGTCCTTGAAAAAGTGCTACCCTTTCAGTAAAATTTTAACTGTCAAATTATATTTTGACTGTACTAAAAGTCTAAAAGTCGGAGCAAAATTCCACAACATATTCAGTATTCTACATTGGCAAATATGTGAACTAGTATAAATGTACTTTTATTTGGAAATTTCAGAGAGACTGTTGATTTCTAACCACACTCAATCTTGATGTAGTACATGAAAGCACATAGTAAAAACAACATTTTTACTTCAGCTAACAGAAACACATGGGGTGTAAGTTGCAGTTATTTACACATTTTATTTTACAAAACAACTCATTGAAGGTCTGTCCACATACTGTGTGGAAAAAAAAAATCAGGAAACAGTCTGAACTTCTTGTCTGTGTTCTGCCGGAAGTGCAAAAGCACTCATGGCCGACTGAGGTAACACGTCTACTTGTCATTCTGTGCAACGGTGCACATGTGCATTATTGTTCACAATCAAAGTGGAGGGTGTCATGGATGAGTGGTTTGAATTCAGGACGCGTCTTCGTTAAGACTGTGTGTGGGTTTGAATCTTGATCACTTGAGGCAATCTGCACACAATCTTTGCCTCTTGATTTTACCATGCCATGAGTACTGTATGGGGGAATCATCTGGATTTGTGCATATAAATGCTTCTTCAGTAACAATATTATGGTTTACAAATTTTTATAAATTCCCCGACACAAGTACAATGCAATTATCAACCTAAATTATGTTTACATTTTTAGAAAGGAAAATAAATACTTGCAGGGATGATATGAAAAGGTATGAAAAATGTTTGCCATACTACTTTTACTAGCTTATAGCGGTTTACCTCTATTGCTATGTATAGCAAGGAAACTGTTTTATCTTGGTATTTACAATAAAATGATATACAAGGAAAGTTTCCATGGTCTGAAGTTAGTCGGAACCTGGTTTCATGGTAAGATTTTCAAAATCAAAAAGGTAGGATTTCCTACAAAAGTAGCAAGAATATCATGCCTGTACTTGTCAAAGAGATCTTTAAAAAATATTAAATTGTCAGAAGATTAGTTTATTAACTGTTAGTAGCCTAATTAGGAGCCCAAATAAATATGCAATTTTAAAGCATTTGCTTTTTTCTTCAATTAAAATTGCAATAATCCAATGAAAAACAAAATTACCGGTTAATTAACAGAAAAAACAGGCGAAACATCTTAACATAGGCCTAAAGTTAATAATAATAACAGTTAATACTTTTTTTTAAACAATTAGGCACCTTAATGTTTAGTTAGAACTTGGACATGTTGGAGTTGGACACATCTCTCAAAATTTCATTTTCACACCTAGCACGATTTGATAAAACAGTTTAATTACCACTGTACTACTAGATACTGATTCATTCATAATTAGACACCCCTAAAACAAATTAAGTAAACCGCAGCCAGTCGATAGCTTGCGGTTAACCGTTGCGTGACAAACTTACTTTCCATCCAGCGGAACTGTTGCTGTCTCCTTTATCTTTGAAGAACGGTACATTCTTCACCATCCAGTCGTAGATTTGCGACAAAGTAAGTCTCTGCTCTGGAGCACTTTGAATTGCTTTAGTTATTAAATCAGCGTATGACAAATTCCCCCAAGCATTTCTCCGAGAACAGTTCTTTCTGTTGGTTGAAACGGCTGCTAAATCTTGCTTGATGTCCTGGGTTTCGGCCTGTTGGGAAAGCACCGGGTCCTGGATCTCTTCGGCGACGGCGTTAGCGGGTGTGCCTTCCCCGGATGACGGCTGGGTAGGCTTCTCTAAAAAGTCCGGTCTTCGGAGCGGCCAAGTGCAGGAGCGAGGCCTGGACTGCGGCTCGAAATCGGGATCAATCTCTGCCATGTTTATAATATCCAAGGTTTAGAGCATCCAGTTGTATTCCGTGGATGGTACTGAGTGTAGATCATTAGATGACAATTGAAAAGTAAGAAGGAATTTGACAAGTTTACGTCGGTGTGTTTAGTTCCAACTTGCCACCATTTTAACGTATGCACTGTATACACTGTACACACACATGCTCTTATACTACAGTAGTAATAGCGCGCGCTGCATAGGTTTAATGCACGCAGCATATGATATAGCGTGCACACATGCACAATCTATTGCTCATTTACATACAATCATGACGTCAGCAATCAGGAGGTAACCGCAACGGACTGCTCTGATTGGATGACAGATAATCTATTTAACAAGCCATCTCTAATTTTAATTACGTGTGCGGTACGCACATACAGATAAAGTTAGGCAATTTGAATAAACAACTTTTAAATCATTAAAAATGTTACCAATAAAATAAAATGTACAATGTAGACCTTTATTTTTTTTCATAGCGTCAAAGTATTTTATAGCATATCTCAGTTGTTTATCTGCGGGTTGGAACATAAATGTCTACTTCGAATTATTGACCGTCTGAGGGAAACTGAAATGAGCCTAGCTTCCTGTACCTTATAAAACAAAATGAAATTGACCAAAAATAAAGCTAATATTCATCTGAAAAACATGAATGTAAAATGCACAATTTTACATAAAACTTACTTGGTGTAAAGTTGATGATATCAAACATCCCTTGAAATATTTTCGTCTCAGGTGATATCGTTTCAGTAAAATTAGTGAAATCATTTACAAAATGGATTGTCATCTGAAGACAGAAATTCAACACTGAAATTAATACGAACAAATCTTAAATTATAAGTGTAAATATACTGACTTTAAACCAAGACACTCATCACTCCATTTCATTGTGAAAAAGCTGATGTTTGAAGTCTTTTCGGTCAAAAACTGTATTTTTTAGGTAGAAGTGCTGCCGCACACTGACAAACCAAAGTTACCCAAGTGAAAACAGAATAAGAAAGGAAGCTTTTTGTTCAATTTCCACCTGTCATGTCTGCGATTATTTCTCTATGAAAAAGGTTGCTTTCGATAATTCCTACTAGCCTTCCTAACAAAACCAATCTATTTCCACAATATTATGTGCTAGGTGGCGCCCTTCAAAAGATCAAGTGACATTATTTTGTCAAAATGAATTAGTGGGCAACTATTGAGGCATCGTTGCTGTACTTACGAGTTGGTTGTCATGGTCGACCAACACCCCCCCCCCCTCCCCCCCAGCGAAATGTTTGTTTTTTATTATGTCATTTTTCTCAGTTTTGATTTTGCTCATTTATTGAAACCTAATAAGACCATTTTTTCGATATTCGAGTCAAAAACCCAATATATTTAGACCCTTGGTTGACAAACTAGTCAATCTGTGTAAACACGTAGGGTGCAGGTCGTATCAGAAACACTGCTAACTCCCGTTCTACCTTGTGCCTAGTGGATATGGAGCATTTGGCTTGGGTGTCCGATATTCAGTGAAATATCACTGACGTCGCTAGACTTGTTCATCATGCACATTATCAGTCCCTCGTGTTCGGAAACCGATACCCAAGTTGACATTACTAGGAAATAATGATAAAACTTGACAAATTAAATAATATCGAGTGCTTGTGGTTTCAAGTACACTGGTGTTTGTATATTCATGCAGACCTGATGGACACTGAAAATGTTCTGTGTGAAAGACAGGGATGGAGGAAAATAATTGTGCATTGTTCGCATTGTATTATTGATTCACGCCTACAAGGACTCGGTCATGTGTTCAATAATTGTCCAATAATTCGTGTATTCCAAGAATTGCCGATTTGCATGTAGGTACTCGCCCTCAGGTCACAATAATCGGAGTGGGAGAAAAAATGTATTATGTGGTACCGAGAAACAAGTTCAGTTAATGATTCAGTAGTTTGTTCAGTAACTTTATTACTCAATGGTGTTACACAAGTATTTCTTCTATAGAAAACGCATCGGCCCTTTCAATAAACTGAGAAAAAAATTATTTCCATGAAAATATTTGGTCGGCTGCTAATCGTGACTTAAAGGGACGTTACCGGCACGATCGGAGCAGACTTTAAACAGGGCATGGAATCAGTGTCCTAGTTTAAGATGAACACAATGACTGAAAATTACAGGTTCATTTATGCAGCAGCAACGGTAATAATGACCTTATCATGTGGGATATTATTTTCAGTCACTGAGTTAATCTAAAACTAGCACTCTGATTCCATGCCCTGTTGATTGCGATGATATTGCCACTTTAATATCGTTCATTATCCATTTATCAATTATTAATCTATTTTGTACTCTATATACTGTGAAGCCTGTATATACTGTGGTAAACAATGTGTCGTCCCCTCGTCCCCCCCCCCTCGTCCCCTCGTCCTCCTCCTCCTCTCCTCTCCTCTTCTCTTCTCTTCTCTTCTCTTCTCTTCTCTTCTCTTGATAGCCCAGGTGGGATTTGAACCAGGGTCACCTGAGGTCAAAGCCCAAGGAATATAGACTCAATCATCTGAAGGATGTGGTGGTGCTGGTGGGGGGTATCAATGGGAATATACATTTTAAGGAGAAAAGTCATCACAACGTTGGAATTCTTAGACTTAAGGATGATTACCAATGACATTTACACAGGGTAGCAAGTTCTCACATTAAAACCTCTATGATAAAACTAAAATAAAAATAAAACTGAATTATATTCATAACATGTTCATAACTGCTGACATAATAGCACATTGCAAATTAAAAAGTGTTAAAACATTTACATAAATATATATTTTTTAGATTTACAGTAACATACTATTTTCTTTATTTCGCAAAAACAATATTTAGACAAAACCTTTTTGTACTTTAAAAATTAAAAAAATGGACGACCCCCCTCAAAAGACTGAAACTTCACATTAGTCAAGTATTTGTTCAAGACAATCTATAATAAACTTCTCAATGATATTACAAATCTGTAGAATAAAGTGAAATCGATAGGAACTTTTGTTCTTTTTTTAAATGACCGATTCAAAACAAAAAAGGTGGGGGGAAGGGTTGGAAGCCCCATCCCCTGATCAGCCCTTGGTGTGTTTGTGTGTGTGTTGCTCTCCAGTTTGTTAATTTGTTTTCCAATATGTCAAAGTTCAACCTAAACCTATTGACCTCTGACAAGGGGTCAAGTGGCATACTCATGTCTCCTGAGTGCATGGCTGACTGTATTAGATGATGTCATCAGTTGAATCTGAACACTGAGGTCAAATTTCAAACTAAACCTATTGACCTCTGATGCAGGGTCATGTTGCATACTCATGTCTCCTGAGTGCATGGCTGACTATACTAGCTGAGGTCATCAGTTGAATCAGAATGCTGTTTACTTCATCTTCTTGTCTGTGGGAAACAAAACAAAATATGAATAAATTAATTTTGCAAACGGAGTGAAAACGGGAAGACCTGGCCAATGAGACTTTTACAATTTCAGAAAAGCCTTTTTACATTAAAAAAAAAAACTCAAATTTTTGGGTCATTTTGGTTTAAATTAGTGAACCATGAATTTAGAGAATGAAGTTAATTAAATAAAATATATTCTTCCCGATGTGTATTACACCTGTTTGCACCCAACACACCCCTAATTATGACTACAGTACACATATGGATGTACACATAGTATTAGCCAGCAATACCTTTGGGTGTCTTTTGGACGCCCTGTTTACTAAATGGACACTCTGTTTTATTTGTAAAACACATGCAAAAGTATTGGAAGTATTGTACCCGTTTGGACACCCTGGGTAAAACTTGTAGCTTTGCATGGTGAAGAGGATAAGTAAGACTAATTGTGGTGATACCATGTGAAATTCTCAATTGAGTAGTAATTAGTTCTGAAAAAAACTGGAGGTTACAACTCGATGTTTCGATCAGTATCCTCCTGAAGACGATCAGAGCATACTGATCGAAACGTCGAGTTGTAACCTCCAGTTCTTTTCAGAACTAAGTACTACTCAATAGAGAAATTCACATCACATGGTGTCACCGCAATTAGTCTTACTTTGGACACCCTGTTTTTCAAAGATAAACTAATTTGGACGCCCTATTTACAAATGGTCAAAGCAAATTCTACCAACATCATTTTTGCAGGGGGTGGATCCAGGAGGAAAGGGGGGGGGATTAGACAGTAAAAAGGGGGCACACTATTACACAGGTTTGGGGAAAATAATAAGTGTTTGGGAAATTTACAAAGATGATCAGGGGTGTGATTGGGCAGTTTTGAAAAATCCGCGTAAATTTTGCTAGGGGTATTGGGGCTGCTGTTGTGAACAGCGCTGGGGTGAAATCTATAGTTCTGAGCTTTTGCTTTGCTTTCCTTTATTGAATAAATCTTTAAAATCCGGAGGATCACAACATCGCGATTTGTAAATGTCCGGAAATCCGGACAAATCACACCCCTGGATGATGAACAAAGAGGGTGGGGGGCAGCCCTGGATAGGCAAGGCAGTCCTGGATAGGCAAGGCAGCCCTGGATAGGCAAGGCAGCCCTGGATAGGCAAGGCAGCCCTGGATAGGCAAGGCAGCCCTGGATAGGCAAGGCAGCCCTGGATAGGCAAGGCAGCCCTGGATAGGCAAGGCAGCCCTGGATAGGCAAGTGCTTTATCAACCTGTTGTTTTGATGATATAAATGAGAGACATCTTCATCTTGCATACTGTAGTTTGAACTTGACGATTCCTCACTGGTAAAAAAAACAAACAGGAAATCATTCAAAGGTAACTACAACGTTGGTTATTAGCCAATTACAACATCAAATAATTATTATCCAAAAACTAACAACATGTGAGGTTGGTTAACCCTAACCACCCCATATCCTGCAAAATCCTCCAAGGGGCACTTTTTGGGGAAAAAATTCAGTACTGTTGGAAACTGGTACTTTCACCTCTTCAAATGGGACAAAATTACTACCTGGCAAGAAGTACAGGCCATAAGTGCTGAATATAAAAGATCAACAAAAATGCGTGGTGCATTATGAAGATAAGGACATGTTTCCAAAAGTGCACTGATGGATTTTGGAGGATTCAGGAAGGTTCCTAGCCAGAATACCTATAGGGGGGTTAGGATTCAGGAAGGTTCCTAGCCAGAATACCTATAGGGGTTTAGGATTCAGGAAGGTTCCAAGCCAGAATACCTACAGGGTAGGGGTTCAGGAAGGTTCCTAGCCAGAATACCTGTAGGGGGTTAGGGTTCAGGAAGGTACCAATAATCACACAAATTATTCTGCCTCAAGTACTTCGATTTCAAATATTGACATTTTCAAAAAGTTGTCATACACAAACTTTTTTCTAAGTCTTTTCTCTAATTTTTAAAAATGCTTGTTCACACTTTTCTCACGACTTAGACTCCTCATTGAGCTGAAGCTTTCATAAGATGGTTGGCACATTTACAGTATATACACTGTTTTGCCAACATTACCAATTTTGTACTTTCTCTTTACCATTAATTTATTCAAAGCTTATCTACATGTATGAAGATTACACTGCTTTAGATCATAAACCTGATTTTAAGTTGAAAATAATGTTTTTTGAAAGATGATAAAGAAGTAAGTCCCATTTCATCTTAATTTTATGAAGAAAAAAGAAGGAAAAAAGATGGAAAACAAAATATTTATGCTTTATTAATATCCATGTAACAATAACTTATAATGTGATAGCATTGCACAATGCGCTAGACTGCTTGGCCATGTCATTCCATAAAAATGAGTAATCTTTTCAGGTATACCCGGTACCCCAAACAGCCATTGAAATTTTAACGATATGACAATGAAATCTCTAACAGAGGCAGGAATGAGGGGACTGATTGTTAATTCACTCAGAGTTCATTCAGAGTGCAACAACAAAAGGGTATTGGGAAATCAAACTGGATACAAAATTTAAATTTGTTTCTTCTGGGAAAACCACTAAAATCTGACGTGAATCATAAGAAAATGTTAAAAAAATTAATTGTTTATCAAAATATATGAGGGCTGAGTTTATAAAACATTAAAGGGTCAGTATCATCAAGATCAACAGGGCATGGAATCAGAGTGCTAGTTTTAGATTAAAGAGACAATATCGTCACGATCAACAGGGCATGGAATCAGAGTGCTAGTTTTAGATTAACTCAGTGACTGAAAATAATACCCCACATGATAAGGTTATATTACCATTTCTACTGCATAAATGAGCCAGTCATATTCAGTCATTGTGTTAATCTTAAACTAGGAAATCAATTCCATGCCCTGTTGAAAGTCTACTGTGATCGTGACGATAGTGTCCCTTTAAAGGCAGCAGCAAATGAATTTTATTCTTGTAGGGGTAAGAGAAAAGGGCACTTACATACTAGAATATCAGAATGTCTAAGGGGCACCAAGGCCAAGACAAGGACAATGGATTAAATCAACTGTCAAGAAACTGTATCTCATTCCAACAAAAAAAGTTTGGTGTTCTATCCTTAAATTGAAATTAATTTAGCAATTTATTTATTTACCCGGGGAGATTAACAAATTTAAATTGTACATGATTCTGGGAACAGTTAAGATGTAACTCACACTTGTGGCTGCTCAGATAAGTTCATTGGTGACCATGCAACATCAATATTTCTACTTGAAGACATGCCATAAACTGTTCTCTGAAATAAAGAGAAAAATAACAGTTATCAACAGTAGGATAACTGATAACTTTTATAACTGAAATATTTTATAATCATAAAATATTCATATCTGTTCCCTGGTTTGGGTGTTTTCAATTCCTACCTGGTCCCTGATTGAAAAGGTTTCAATTCTAACTTGCTCCCTGATTTATCTCTACCTAGTTCCTAATTGGGTTGTTATTAATTTCTACCTACACCCTGATAGGTTGTTTGTAATTCTAACCTAATCCCTGATTGGGGTGTATTCAATTCCTACCTGGTCCTTAGTTTGGGTGTTTTCAGACGTGAGTATCTGTCTATACTGATGCTGTTGCTCTGACAGCATGTTGTGAAGATTAGATCTAAACGCTTCTATCTCTGTGTCAATCATCTGTCTCATACTGCAATCTAAACAGAAAAAACTTCTTCGATAAAATCTAAGATAGAATTTGAGCTATATTATTACTTGACCTTTAATATGGGGTCATGATGAGGCCAAAGTATATGGTCTACCTGGCTTGGTACACAGCATTAGGGCCCTAGTTACATTGAGAAAGGAGTCAGACTATGGAAGGCAAAATAAGAAACAGATCCAAGGTTGTAACTAACATCACTATAAAAGGGGACAGCCTATTTTCCTTCCAGGGTCGGTTTGGATTCATGCATTTGTATGGAAGAAAACAAGATCGCTGAACCATGTGTCCACATACCAATCTCACTTAAAACATCGTCACATTGCTCATCTTGAGTGTCGAGTCCTCCCCCTTGCATCTCGGCCGGTGAGTTCAGCATCAGGGTGTCCCATTCAAACTCAGGCTGTTCACTCACGTAGTAGTTACTCAATGACTGCTTGCTTTCCACAAGGATATCGCCACCTCGGACGGCTTCTGGTGCTTTGGGGGTTTTATACACTTGAAACAAACATGTTTCCTGTTAATTAAATAATCCAATTCAAAGACATTTTTAAATTCAATATTGACAAAACAATATATGTGACCCGCTCTGCGAAAAAGGGTATTAAGGGACGCTATGCTATTAACGTAAAGGGCTGTTCTATGTGGAGAGGGTGAAAAAAAAATTCACAACGTGATTTTTTTGTTGTTGGTTTATTGGCTTTTATTATATCAATACTTTCATAATTTATTTACAGAAATATTATTATTGATGAGTAAAGATGAAAAAACAAACGTTTTTGTGTCCCTTGTTTTCGTCTTCTGTGTGACTCTTTGTCAGTTTTAGGGAAGAAAAACCTCCAAAGTTACGCTTTCGTAGTGATACGGCACAAGCATTCCTAAAGGAGACCTGAAATTTTTAGAAAGATAGCTCAAAAGGAACATAACTGTTGCTATGGGCATTCAAGAGAGTTTCTTCTTAGCTCATTTCTTTTTCCACTTGCTGTGTTTAAAGGGCTGTATCTCTGAAGGCACTTCCGTTAATTTGTACAATATGAATATGCAAAAATCAGTATATCTCCAGAATGCAAAATGCCACAGGGTTCAAACCTACACCAAATTAAAGCTTATAATGTAACCAATTCAGCTATGTATGTAACTCAATTTTTTAATTTTGTCCCATAATACCCATTTTTGTGGAGCCGGTCACATATTTCAGCAGACACACAACGAGTACAAAGTGTGACAAAGAAGTTAAGGTTTAACCCTAATCTTCCCAAATCCTCCAAAATCCTCTTTGCCAAAGTGAAGGATTTTGAAGGATTGAGGTTACATGCTACATGCTCTTTGCTAAAGTGAAGGATTTTGGAGGATTGAGGTTATTAGCAGGGTTGTAGCTACGCCGGTCGGCGCCGGTCGGGTCTAACCGGCACTCCCGCTGGCCGACCGGCACCAAACATAAATTGATGTCTTACCGACCGGCACAAAAATTGTGTGAATATTTCATTAAACAGTAATAAAAGTTGAAACAAGTTCATGTATTCTTCATTTCTTTGAGTTATTTGCCACTATTTTGAGGACTTTAGTCTATAGATCAATTAAAACATCGTACGATATTATAAAATAAATCTCAGTTTGTAGCGGTACAAACAAATACACTAATTAGCATTTATTTATGACGTCAGGGAAAAGACCTGGGAATCCCCCGTTATGATTGGTTGTTTGCGCCTGCACAGTGAGCTGATGCCACTAGTCTCTACCGCGTGCAAATGATGCGGCGACGTGCTTCAGTAATGTCGATATCACGTAAATTTCAGGTTGGATAAGCGTGACTTGAACGCGTCAGCTTCTTCCCCCGATGTGCTCAGCAAAGGAAAATTATTCACGTCGTCCCTCCGCCCATTCATGAAAAGTTTTGTGAACGTTTTTGGAAGTGTTTTGCTCAAAATAATTATGTCGCACTCGCAGAAAAGTATCACCAGCTTTTTCTCTTCGCCACTAAACGCAAGGGCGGCAGTGACAGACACGGCATCCGGGTCAAGCGAGAAGCCGGCAAATTCGAGACATTCTTCTGCGACCACATCTTCGTGTTCAAGTACAACTGACCCGGGAACTGATCACGCTACCGAGTCTTCGGCCACTGTGGATTTATGCCAAAAACAAAAACTATGCCTGACGGCCCCGGTCGCTGTCATTTCATAATTTCATAAAGCAATGTTGTCAATTGCATTGGAGGGCACTCCTTCACATAATAAATTCTTGTATAATACTATGAAAATATCATACTGTTATACAACAAATTATGTGAAAGTGAGCCCTCCAAATCCATTCTTAAAAGCTAAAACCCAGGAGCTTCACCCCTCGACCCCCACCGGGGCGTTGCCCCCGGACCCCACCTTAAGCGGGCCCCTGGACCCCCGGCCGTGAGGAGCTGCGCTCCGTTCACTCCGCTCACTACGCTCGCAATCGATAAAATTAGCCGGCACTCAATTTGGTCTGGTGACAACCCTGGTTATTAGGCATACTTGCCTTTCCATGGTACATGTACATCCATGTTTGTTGTAGTGATTGCAAGGTCAGTGCTTGGGTTAGTGGACACTGTTTATTGCTCCATGCATGCAGGGAGGGTCCCTGGCCATGTACATATATCACGGATTAGAAACACATGTGTGCATACATGTCATGTGCTTGCTTTACTACTGAGAGATTTTGGAGGATTCAGGTTATGTGTAAGCAAATGGGCCTAGGGAGTTAGGAAGGATTCAGGTTATGTGTAAGCAAATGGGCCTAGGGAGTTAGGAAGGATTCAGGTTATATGTAAGCAAATGGGCCTAGGGAGTTAGGGTTAAATAAGACTTAAAGTTGGCATAGAGGAAAGTGATAATAGAGTAGGTTTGTAGGAACGCCATGTAATAATCTCTCTTGAGTAGTGTGGTTCTGAGTAGTCTTGGTTCAAAACTGTGCTTGTATGTTTTTGATACACGATCCGACGGTGCTACACTGCTGTGTTCACTGATCAACAACTTCACGACAGTCCGCGTACGCACCAAAAATGTGGGCTGCGCTAGCATTTCAAATTGACGTGTAGTGGTTCCCCCCGTTTTCGAGGGGAGATTATACAAAGTTTCCAATACTGTGTTTGATAGCAGTTCGTGTGTCTGGTAGCAGTTCGTGATTGTAGCATTCGTTTGGCGCCGCCGGATCGTGTATCAAAAACATACACACAGTTTTGAACTAAGACCAGGTTCTTGATGTTTGGGCCACTATGCTCTGACCGTTGAAAAAGTTACCATCCGGCAACTTTTATGATTTATTTCTGGAAAATTAGATGGCTAAAATGTACAAATGTTACTAAATACCAATGTTGTACCTTCCCTTTAACCCTAACTACCCTCAAATCCTCCAAAATCCTTCTCCTGGTTTTGCCTGATTTTGATGGATTCAGTACTCCACAGTATAGCCCACCGAATAGAGCATGTAGCCATGTGTACCAAATCCATCAAACTCCACCGGCTGCTTTTGTTGGATTCAGGACTGTGTATAGCCAAGCTTTACTTGCTTTGTGTTTGCCACTGTACCAATTCTATCAAACTCCAACAACTGGGTGACTGTTTAGTGCATGTCGATTGATTTTGGTGGATTCAGGATGGTTTCTAGTGAAAATGACTTGGGAGGTTCTATTTTCAAAATTGTTTCTGTTCATGTAGTTTATCTATCTAACACCTGGAAACCTTGTTAATTATTTAGCCATCGGATAGAGTTTCAAGGTTCACAAAGGCCTGATCTCACAGAGAAGAAGAAATTGCTAGAAAATCTAGAAAAAATAACTGACTTACTCTGCAAGTCGTATGACCACAAAACTCTCTTGCACCTGGATTTTCATTGGTCTGGTACCCATCCTCCCTCTGTGTCTCCCACAGATTTGTCAGTAGTCTAGAGGTGCAATGCTCATCTGTCTTTGGGTCCTGCCTATGGGCGTTATCTGTTATCGACAAAATGTCCTCCATTGTGGACTCGGAGGACGCCCTCTTACAGGTACTGTTGATCAGGTGATGTTGGAGAGTTACCCTTTCTTGGCTGCAACCTTGTGAGAACATCCTGATGATGCAAGGAGATGAACCATTCAGAAGATCCTGCATAATTAATCAATAAGGATTATTATCAATAATCAAATGCTATACTTGGAAAGAATAAACAGCAGCAACTTAGTAGTATTCTTAGACTCTTTTCTCACCATATTTTGTATAAAATTTTACGAAAATTGAGGTAAATTTATGCACATCCTAACTGTTAACGTTAGTTGTTGGCCATTTTAAATTTGAAGATTTGGAAAGACTGTCGTATCCGACCGCCACTTTTTAAGTTTTTTTTTGAATTTTTTTTGCAACCACTTACTAACCAGTTAAAAAAATGATTCTAGTTTTTTTTGGGGGGTACAGAAAGCGAAAACTATCTTTAAAATCCACATTTATGATGGTTTTCAGACTTTATTTCCCTTCTAAAAAAAATCCTCCCATTCACTAGAAGGATCCCATTAATATTATACAATGTAGTTGCCACTGCATGTGTACAATGACCGTGTTGATGTTGGTAACTAACGGGGGAGTTGACAAGATCAGACTGACAATGACTGAGGAAGTCACCGTATACCAAAAATGCCTGATTTTTCATGAAATAAATATCCTGGAATAATTTGAAGTATATGTCCATCATCATCCATATGTTCTCCACCTTACTGGGTAGGTAAGATTATTATAACTACTGTCAGTACTGAATGAGAAAAAGTGCCGGTCGGATACGACATTCTTGATTCTAACGTAAGGCCATGAGAATGAAAGTCATAGATTTGCGTCCACCGCCCGCATGTCCCGAAAGCTACCGCCTAAATTTTTCATTATTTGCACAAAAAGGGTATTTCCACCAAACAAATTTAGTTCCAAATCATCCACATCAGTAAAACAAAGTTTTTACCAAATTTCCACCAGTATGTGCGCTCTCCCAATAAATAAAAAGAGTCTTAATGACCAAAATTCTCCTTGTTACTCCTCTTTTACCCTTCACCCTTCCCTCTATCTCTCTCTCGCAGGTAGAAAGCATGTACATAAAGTGATTAAGAATACGTCAAATTAGAAGAAACATCTTGTGATTGTGCTGCTATTAATGATCAATGGAAATAATGAATAATGAATAATGAATAATGAATAATGAATAATGAAAAAAAGCCTCATGTGTTTTCGAAATTTCCCGGACGCAAATCTATGACTTTCATTCTCTTGGGAGTCTTGGCCTAAACGTTACCAGAAGATTTTGTCGTCTGCAAAAAAACAAATGGAAATGCATAATTGTGAACAGGTAGCTTTTTATTTATACTGCACTCCCGCAAAAAATAAGTTTACTAACCTTAAATGTAAATTCGTAAGACGATACGAACTTGATTTCATTCAAAAAGAATCCAACCAATGGGTTAATAATTCGGCAAATTAGACAGCAACATAACCATCTCACCTGCAACTACAGTGATCTAAAAAATTTACAGACGCTCTATGCAGCGCCCTCAATTGGTCAAACGCGTGATTGAGAGCGCCCTCAAATACGCCGGTTCATTCAGATTTTTTTTTGGAATGAATGAATGAATGAATGAATAAGTGAGTGAGCGCAAGCTCACTGGACAAGGATTTTAACTTCAGTTTTTACATGTTTACAAAATAGAACCCTCGGTCAAATTGTGGCAGGCAAAACAAGTATATTTTCACACCCAGAAAGAACCACATCCTAAAAAGGCATACGGCCATTTTGATAACAGTTTTACGGAGCCCCTAAAGGGACATGATAAAACAATTCGAGAGTGAAAAAAAAAACAATTTCGAGAGTAAAAAAAAAATTTCGAGAGAGAAAAAAAAAATTTCGAGAGCGAAAAAATAATATTATCTCGTGCGAACGAGATAACCGGCTGTGGGTCAAGTTGGTGTGACGGAATCTATCATCTAGGACACGTAAGTTATGAGTCAGAGTCGTTCAATCAGTGAATTTATTTTTTCCCTCTCGAATTTATTTTTCACTCTCGAAAATTGTTTTTTTCCCTCTCGAAAATTGTTTTTTTCACTCTCGAAATTTTTTTTTCACTCTCGAAATTTTTTTTTTCACTCTCGAATTTTTTTAATTTTTATCATGTCCCTTTAGGGGCTCCGTACAGTTCAAACCTGCCTAAAAAATCTATCAAATTTACTCAAAAGTGGAAGCCTGAAACCTAAGACATCGATACTGGGCCATCCTTCCACAATCCATCAATATAACTGTGTGAGTCACAAAACATTCCTTTTCCCAAAATGTTGTGGGTTATTTACACTTATGACCTGGGACATAAATTATTTTAGTTTCGTATACCACATTATGTCAGAGGGCAGAACATAATTATAGGATATACATGTAGAGGGATATAGAGGATAATCCAGTTATCATTATTTCCAGAAATAAACATTGATTTTTTGGCCTGTTGGTCAACAAATGTGATTTAAATATTTGTCCCACTTTCAACATTTTACCTATTTTCTGAAGAAATTCATAAATTAATTAATTAGGGGTTTACCCCGGTATTTCTGGTTCACATAGCAAGCGCCCTTGTTTACAGGTTTCCTCAGGCTTCCGAGCTACAGTGCTTAAGTGTGCTTTTGAGGCATCCTTGGTTTCATTACCAGAAATGTATAATAATAATAATAATAATAATAATAATAATAATAATAATAATAATAATAATAATAATAATAATAATAATAATAATAATAATAATAATAATAATAACTGTAGTGTAATATATCTAGTTAATGACACTAAATGCTTTCAAATAGGTTCTGAATGTCATAATATATTATGGATGTAGGCGTATTGCTTACATGGTCATGAAATTGGTAATGACAATTAAGAATTATGCTCGCAAGGGTAGTTCCATTTGTTTTGTTTTTATTTCGATTGTAATGCTTTGTACCACTGTAATTAAGAAACAAACAGACTATAAATATTTAAACAAACCAATTTCCCCCTTTTTGCACGAATTATTCGCTTATTATTATTATTTTTGACCGCATGAAAAATTCTGGGAGGGGTGGATGATCTTATGGACCATCCCCCGGGCCAAAAAGTGGGGGTATATATTCCCTTACCCCCGGGATTTACGCCCGTGAGAAAAGCATTGCAGATTTGTTTTCTTATGCACAACAATAATGAATCAACAATAACAGAATTATGCCAAAAAAAAAAATGTCTTTCTGAGAACCACACCAGGTTGTTCTCAAATTACTCATTATAAACAGATATTCATTAACTATAGTGGAATATATCTAGTTAATGACATTATAGGCTTTCAATAGGTTATTGAATATCATTATATTATGGATGAAGGCCTATTGCTTATACAATCATGAAATTACTATTAATGATAATTAAAGGGTCTATGAAGTGTGTTTTTGTCTTAATTTATTTGTTATTGTTATTTTATCAGTTGATATGAATAAAACATGTTGTTTTATTTTAATTAAATTTAAAAAATGTTTCAAATTTTGCACGACGCGAGGTGGCGCTATTCGTGACGTACACCTGGGCAGAGGACAAAACAAACAAAGGTTTTCATCAACTCATTATTGTTGGCCATCATTGTTGCCACTAGGTAGTAAAACAGTCATGAACTGCTAGCAACGTGTGTACACACGACTTATGTTATAAACATGTACTTATAAGTAAGACGTGTAGCTTTGCATGATGAAGAGGATAAGCAAAGACTGTTGACATTAAACAATTCGTGAAACTTCAATAGTAAAGCATGACACAAAGTGCCACGTAAATACAGGCTAGTGCTAAAATCTCCCAGGTATACGTCACAGATTTTATGTTAATAAGGAGGAATGGGAGGAGCGCGGCGCCACCTAAATTTAGAATTAATTTTTTTAAATTGTACAAACGGACGCAGAAAAAAATGGACAAAGGGCACAAATATATTCTCCAATAGGCATACTTGATTGTTTACACTGTTAAAACGGTCTATTTCATAAACCCTTTAAGAATGATGCTCTCAAGGGTAGTTCTGTGTTTTGTTTGGATGATTGTAATGCTTTGTACCACTGTAATTAAAAAACAAACAGACAATAAATATTTAAACAAACCAAATTTGCCCGTTCAAAGTTTAGTTTTATATTTTGTAAAAACTACATGACCAATGTTGTACCTTCCCTTTAAAAGGAATTGTAAAGTTAGATGTATTTACTATAATGGCGATTCATTATTGTCAAAGGATCTAACAATTACGTCTTTTTGAGTGATTATTATAAAATTATAATTGGACATATCATGTAAAAATGGCAATCAACATGTATACCCGAATATCGGATAGCGTATAGTGTCGTGGCCGAGCGGTCTAGCTTACCGGACTCAAGTTCTGGTGTTAGCAGCAGAATGTGGGTTCGAATCCCGGCCGTGACACTTGTGTCCTTGAGCAAGACACTTAACCATAATTGCTTCTCTCCACCCAGGGGTTAAATGGGTACCTGTGAGGGCAGAGTTGGTTGATTAGACCTATATGCGCTGTAATGGCAGCAATTGAGCTGTATACTCCCCAGGGAGCTGAGATGGCTTCAGGAATGATTTATAAGCCTTATGAGCCTTATGAGCAGGGGTAATAATATAATGCGCCTTGAGCACCACTCAGTTGGTGGATACGTGCGCTATATAAGTCCACACATTATTATTATTATTATTATTAAATATATTCTCCAATAGTCATACTTGATTGTTTACACTGTTAAAACGGTCTATTTCATAAACCCTTTAAGAATGATGCTCTCAAGGGTAGTTCTGTGTTTTGTTTGGATGATTGTAATGTTTTGTACCACTATAATTAAGAAACAAACAGACAATAAATATTTAAACAAACCAAATTTGACCGTTCAAAGTTTAATTTTATATTTTGTAAAAACTACATGCACATTACCAAATACCAATGTTGTACCTTCCCTTTAAAAGGAATTGTAAAGTTAGATGTAGGCCCAATTTACTATAATGGCGATTCATTATTGTCAAAGGATCTAACAATTACGTCTTTTTGAGTGATTATTATAAAATTATAGTTGACATATCATGTAAAAATGGCAATCAACATGTATACCCGAATATCGGATAGCGTATAACAATTATTTAGTATTTGTGGACGCAATGTACAAGGAAGTAAACTTATGGTCTATCATAATATACTGTATGCCCTATTCATACAATCCAGCGCAGTGGAGTCAAAGAACTTCCAGTCAATGATTTATTATGTTATGCCTGAATCGTAGATCAAAACAGTTCATGTCAAAGTAGTTTTTATAAGAAAAGTGGTAAACTCTGACCTCATCCTCTCAACAGCTCGACAATAACATTTGGAGCATTGTGGTGCAAAGTACAGATCCCGTCTAGTCTTGTTTTGTCGACACTGTGACATGGAGATAAAGAGACGGTTATTACAATGCTACCAATCTGGCGTTTTGCTTGGTGATTTTGATGGTTTCACTGCATGAACGTTTGTGATAAAAGAAACAGGTAGGTAAATTGGTTATCTGTTATTATTTTGAGCTCAAGTTACGTGTAGATTGTGGTTATACCCATCTTATATTCATTGTTTTACCCGTTTCATTTATTTTCTTTACCTAAACGTGTTATTGAAACCTAAACGTGTACTGTCAACTGAATTTTGAATCTGAGATATTTTGACTGTCCAGTGTCCATTATATAATTTTCTCAAGGAATGTTTGTTTGATGTCATTACTGAACAGATACCAGATCAAAACAAATGATGGTCCAAAAACATTTAGTTTTTATTACAAAACCATCTGTTGGTTTAGAAAACTTCCTACATCCTATTTCACTTCCGTCTGTGGAAATGCAACTAAAGTGAAAGTCATGGCGTTGTCACATCCCCATTTTACACGAATGTATTGTTCATGATCATGATCATGCAATTAACATGGACGTGTTTGCATTAAAAGGGGCTACCCTATCTTCCTTCAAGCCTCGATTTGGTCGCGTGGATGGACGAAAAACAAAATGGCTGCACCTGCTGTGAAAAGCATCTGTTATGTTCCTGCTCATCGACATTAAATTTAAACATTTTGAAAGGTGGAAATCTGGTTTGAATATTGTCTTGATTGATAGTTTATCTTCAGAATGTCCAGAGTAAGAAGAAGTCTCTCTACCGCTCTGGCTTCTCGATTTGCCCTGGTTTTGGCTCTTATCACTGGGGCGTGTGGTCAGACGACGCCAACCACACAAGGTTCGAATAATTTATATTGTCAAAAAAATAGATGAGTGTCTCCAAATGATACAAATACATATATGAAAAAATACAAAGATTAATGGGCCATATGGCCTACATAATTATTATTTATTGTTTTGTTTAAATACATTAACAAAACATTATATTCTATGATGGCCATGAAGGGACAAACATTTGCCCAAATTATTTGACGACTTTTTATGTCTCTTCATGGCCACCATACATTCAAGGTTGATGACAATATTTCATTTGGTTTATTTTACATACAAGAAATCTGCGGGCCTACGCTAGTATGCCTAAATGGCGGCACGTGCTATGAATTTTATTTATCAACGGGTACAGAGTTTGAGTGCGAATGTCCCGATGGCTACAAGGATTTCAATTGCGGTGAGACTATAACAGTGACAAGCAGTATTATATAATAATAATAATGATAATAATAATAATAAATATTAAAAAATTTCTAAAATTACAAAACATTCAATCATTACGAAACTACTAAAAAGCTTAGATATTGCACTTCAAAGAATATTAAAGAATTTCAATTATGAAAATACGTTTAAACAAATAATTTGAAAGACAAACGTTTATTTCCAGTTCGGTTATATATCATTATATAATAGAAAAACACGAATACATGATTAATTATTTTAAATAAATTCTTAAAGAAAGATGAACTTTTTTTTCCAGTTTGGTATTATATCATTATATAAAAAACATAGAAACATAATAATATTTATTGATTTAATTTTGTCTACACTGACGTGTGTATAGCACTGTATACTCAGTGCTTTCCGAGTGTCTGTGTAAAAATCTTCACAGTCGACTCGGGCGGGATTGTAACCCACGACCTCCTTCTAATATTTATGATTAATTATTTTAATGACACGTTCACACATTGAAAAACAAAACCTTTGTGTTTTTCATGAATGCAGGGGTCGAAATCTGTCCCTTAATAGGTTCTCCGTATCCAAGCGTTGCAAACCAGTACATAACCACGGACCAGCAGAATACCACAGTGATGTGGAATA
Source organism: Zoroaster sp. YZ-2022 (assembly GCA_029582265.1). Lineage (NCBI taxonomy): Eukaryota > Metazoa > Echinodermata > Asteroidea > Forcipulatida > Zoroasteridae > Zoroaster > Zoroaster sp. YZ-2022. The sequence goes on from CM055837.1 coordinate 1,461,279, forward strand.
ACATTACAACCACTGATGATGGTATAACCTACACAAGTGATGGAATCATTTGTACTGATTCTGGTGATGGTAGTGACGTGTCTGTCACTGGAGGTATCTTTGGAGTAGGATTTCATGTAATTACTTGCACAGCTACGAATTCATTCGGTTGCCAGAGATCATCATACTTCACTTTTTACGTATATGGTAAGCTCATTGTTAACCATAAAATGTTTTGTGTAACAATTTTTACAAGGGTGGGGCGGGGCGGGGCTTAGTAATGACCTCTTAAGTAATCCAAACAAACAAGTAATATAGGCCCTAATTAACGTGAAAATAAACAAATCGATAATTTGACTGTTTTGTTTCATTGCATTTCAAAGTATTTATTTTTACAACTCCTCGAGAAATACCAATTTACCGAACTTCAATTGTTTTTTTTTGCCACAACAATGAGGCTTTTAAAACTGATAATATTTCATAGGACACTAATAATAATGAATAAGATTTGTGCATCCTTAAAAATTTACAAGCATAATATCGGCAATGAAGGAAGTGGTACCGTATACTCAACATGAACAGAGGGGGAAACATACACTGGTTAGCAAGAGCTTGGATTGAGTTCAAGTCCCGCCCGAATCATCTGTATGGTAATCCAAAGGCCGTATGATCGAATCCCGCTTGAGACAATTTTTCCCCGCTCCAATTTAGTTTCAGATATCGAACGACCGATAGTGACGTGCCCAACCGACATAATAACTGCTACATATCCAGGAAGCCCGCCTTTCTTTTTACAATGGTTAACAATCGCAACAGTTACCGACAACTCGGGCGAGGCGTTGAGCGCTGTCACGGACAGCTTGGGACCGTTTGGTGTTGGTGAAAACACCGTGACGTACTCGGCCACAGATTCAAGTGGAAACACTGGAAACTGCACTATGACCGTCACTGTCAAAGGTAAGATCTGAATCTATTCTGAATAAAAATAAATCAATAAATAAATTTTAATTCATGGAATAATTTTTGGAAAATTGAATCCCTGTGGGCAAGTATGCAAATATCAAAAAACAAGAAACCCCATACATGTTTTTATTTTACTGTTTATACTTTCTAACCCAACTTTCACCCCATTGTTGTTATTCCATTTTGTCTAAACACATCAAACATTGGAATAATTTAAGTATCACATTTTGCAGTTGTAATTGCCTTTTAACTCTTTGTAGGCCTACTAACCTCAATCTACTTGAATACTACTTATTTCTTGTTATTTCTTTGTTTTAGCTGTGGATATCAAATGCCCAGCCGATATTATCACATTTGCCGATCCTGGTTCTACTTCAACTGGTGTAAACTGGCTGGAACCGGTTCTAACCGGATGGGATGCGCCAACACAGTTTAATTCAACTAGATCGTCTGGTGATACGTTCTCTGTCGGAACTACTGAGAGAGTTGATTATTATGCGTTATTTCCCTTCCAAACTGTTCCTCTTCGGTGTTCCTTCAATGTAACAGTTATAGGTGAGCCACTCTTTAATTTTTGTATATATCAGGGTGTCCCCAAAGTTCTGTTTTTGCTGTATCATAGGTAAAGGTTTGAAGTAATATTATTATTATGTCATAGATTACATTGTGTCTTGCCCGAGATGTTGGTATACAATTGATAATTAATTTGTTTTGATGGTTTTTATTGGGGGAGGAAGTGGGGTGCTCGTATTTCTAAATCTCGTATTTCTAAATATTGTTGTGTTCATGTTTATTTCTCCATTTTTAATCTTCCCTTTTAGTCCTATCTTTAATCAGTATGGTAGACTGGGAGGGGGGTCTTTTTGTGCAATTTAGTCCTTTACGTGTTATTTCATATGTAATTGTCCGTTAAGACTGTTTTATTATTATTATTATTTCATCTGTACCTCCTTCTGTAATAGTTTTATATAATATTGATATATTTTTATATAATATGAGGGCCCCAAATGATCAGCTGTGCTGGATGGGTTACCCTCGTTAAAGATGGTTTTAAATAAATAAATAAATTGTTTCTATATAAGGTACAGCCTATCGCTGGTTGTCAGTTTCAATTTGCTAAGCATAAATAAGCTTAGCAACGTTTCTTAGCAAACATTTCTGCTAAGAAACTCTTCTCCTGAGGACGATCAGAGCATACTGATCGAAACGTCGAGTTGTACCTCCAGTTCTTTTCAGAACTAATGACTCCCGGGTACTCAATTGAGAATTTCACATGGTGTCACCGCAATTACTCTTTATGAAGTTTTTATCTCTTTGTGCTACAACAGGGCTTTGCGATGAAGATACCACCAATGATGGCCTCATTTCTTATTCATGGCCAGTGACGGTGGCTGGTATACAGGCTGACTCCATTGAGAAGTGTCCAATCACAACTGAGAAAGGTAAATAGAAAGATTAGAATACCTTATGTATTGACGTCACAAACGTCACAAGGGCGCCCTCGTTCAGAACCAAAATAAGGTCAATCATTGGTTTGTGTATGCGCGCTGCGCGTACACGCACTCAAAGGCGGGGCACACGTACGCGCAGCATGCATACATGAACGAATCTGAGGTCTATAATATAGCTTTTTACTTGATAAATATTGATGTTCAGCCAATTTTGAACAATGAAATGATTTCAATATTTTGTTCGATATTTTCCATCACGTTCCCATAAGATATTTTTATTTCAAATTTCCATTTATTGTGTTTGCATGTTTTCCTCCATTTCCTAGTTTTTGGCCTAATGAATGATTGTTCATCATTTGCCATATCACGCGAAAAATATTTGGGGAACGTACAAAGTTGCCTACTAATAAAATAACATAATGTTTGAATGCAAACTGATAAAATTATCTTTCTCTTACCCATCAGCTGGTTTACCGAAGGCTGTTAGAAATTGTTCTTTGGCCAGCGAGTGGGGAGAACACGAAGTTCGTAGCTGTGGTGAACCTATTGATAAGAATAATATAACATTAGAGGATCTTGCTGATGTGAGTATTCCTACACTATAACTATGGTACAATCCCTTTCCCCAAATCTCAAATTAACGGATAGACCCTTTTTGTTCCATTAGCTTTCGTACACTACTGAGCTATTCGGCATATACTGGGTTTCATACAGTCTAGGATCCAGGGTCTCGGACAAGGGTTACAAGACAACAAGAAGTCCACACTACCATAATAATATAATAATATTTATTTATATGGCGCAAATTCAACTACAAATTTTCAAATGCGCCAAAAATAGAGGCACATACAAATTTACATGCATGACGATAAAAAGGAGAGCCACATTTCCCCCCAATCCCCTCCCCAATCCCTTTCCCCAATCTTCTCCCCCAATCCCTTCCCCAATCTACAAATGGAAACTGTAATGACCTCTGGCAAACCGTCAGCTGAATAGATTGGTTGGGAAATCGCCTGTATTATAATACCGTGGTTGCAGGTTCAAATACCGCGTCAGACAATTTCTTGTTATTTGTTCACTCTGTGAAGGTACCTGTTAGTGCCGGCAACGCAGCCGAGGTGGCCGACTTTCTGGCCAATATCACCGCCGTGAAGCCAGATGAACCACAGCAGGACCTTAACAGCATATCGGCTATTCTGGAGAACATTGTTAGGGCAGAATCGGGAGAACCAGAGGTTTGTAAAACTAAACTGATCTTTATTTCCTGAACCTTACATCTCAGAAGAAATTCTTCATACCATGCTGATTTTAAGTCTTACTGAATATCACTCAAATTATGAAATAAACCAATGATAGACTGCCAACTAAAGAACTAGTTGCACTGGTATTTTTAGGCAATATGGAAGATATAGTTTCGAGTGTCACTTCGGCCAATCTTTCTTTGTTCACTTCAGAAATTGACTATCAATCATTTACCCACAGGTAACCACCGCAGTACTTGAGACGGTAAATAACGTCATTATCAATTCCCAACGTCAACCGAGCCAAGACTCCACGATAGACAATCGCAGAAGCTCTTCTGCCATCGTGCGGTCAGTCGAGAGACAGGTTGCGTTGACCCTGCGTCAGGAGGGACAAGTCCGGATTCGGCAGGACACCGTTCACGTAGAAGCGATCAGCGTCAATGTGTCGGCGGTACGCAACGGGCTGAGCTTCGCATCCATACAGCAGGTCACAGGTCAGCCGGGGGGACAGGGTTTACTCAATGGGAGTGACATCAAGATATATGCGGACAGAGACGAGATACCGAGTGATGACACGGTGCAAGCGTCCATCCAACTACCGGGGAATGATTCACTGCAGCCAGCCGATGGTAGTACAAACCGCTAACGAATACGTGGCATAGACCTTGGCCCTTGGTTACCATTTTGTTTTTGTATATTTAATAAGAAAAACAAGTATTATTTCTCTGCTACAGTGAATATGTTGTGTGTGTGTGTGTGTGTGTGTGTGGGTGTGAACGTACACACCATTCGTTGTGGGGTCCAAAACACAATAGAACAATTGGACCCCACAAGGTAACTATAGAAAATCTTGTACCCCACAGGAGAATTATAAGGAAAAGGGATAATAGAACGAACAAAGGGATACCCCACAAATCAATGTGCGTGAGGGTGGGTGTGTGTGTGTGTGTGTGTGTGTGTGTGTGTGTGGGAGGGGGGGTTCGAACCCACATGACTATGATGTTCGATATAGTGGTGTTTCACCATTCTAAGAAATTATAACACTATGGTTGACAAAAGTGACAAGAAATGTTATACCAAAAAAATATACGCACGGTCATGTGTGATAACGTCACCGTTCTCTTCTGTAACACAAATATAAAAAGATTAAAAATTCACATCACCTAGGTAACAACCCGGCCAAGCTTGGTGCTAGTTTCCTTGTCTACGGGGACGACACATTGTTCCAGTCGGCTCTGATCAGAGATAAAGCAATGAGCAACTCCAGTGTCATGGTGGCTGGAGTTGTCATCTCATTGACCGTAGAGGACGTTGTCGTAAACAATCTGACTGAACCAGTCGTTACTCAGTTCAAGGTAAAACCAGTGGCCTATAAGTTGGAGGGGAAAACTCCCCAAGCACAATATTTGCTTAAAATTCAGGATGGAATAAAACGTACCGTGAATACCCAGCATACCGTGCAAAGAGCACATTATTAAAGCTTGCCACGCGCGCTGATGACGTCAAAGCGAAGTAATGACGTCATGTGAGCGTTGCCTCATTTTAGTTCTCTTCACATAGACCACGGAGGGGACGCAGTCTCACTGTGGGTGGAGAGGGGGTCTAAGGCATGTGCTTTCATTATATTGCAGCCACAGTGCTCCCACAATCCCAAATTTCCGCCGAGCGTTCTACTGGAAAATCAAAGGGAAAGAAAGAATACAACCGCCACTTTTCTATCCAAATGATACCATAGATTTGTCTTTAAAAGATGATAGAGGACACACTTAAGGAGAGGAAAGTGTAGTCAAGTGAGGATTGAAACAAAAACAATATTTTAGGAGATTTTGAGCAATGAAATGTATGCACATCCAGTGAGATCCAGTGAAAACACATGCTTTGACATGGTGCACAAGTGACGGTTGGGTTCGACATTCTTTCCAAACAAAGTTACGCCATATGCATATACTACTTCTGAATCTGTTAACTTCTCTATTTCAGGCACCGGACAATGTTACTAGTGAAACCAGTGACTTGATACAGTGCGTGTTCTGGGACTTCAACCTTCAGGAAGGAGTTGGTGACTGGTCTAACGATGGGTGCTACCTAGCTGAAGTGACTGATCATGTAGTAGTGTGTCACTGTAACCATCTTACCAACTTTGCGGTGCTTGTTGTAAGAAATATAAGTCATTATTGTTTTTTGTTTATATAGTTTGTGTTTGGGTATGTAGCCTATTTAGTTGCCTGTGTATATAAACCAAATCTTTAAAACTTAATTTTGATTGGGACTGACAAGTTTTTAAGAAAACTACGAAAAATTAACATAACCACATAGTCAACAGAGGGAGCTGTTCAAACACACAGTCATAGTGACCTAGCTATGACGTACGAGAAGAATTATGCTTTAACACAAATTAGGTCTTATCAATATGTTTGTTTTTCTAAAATAAGAAACTCTGACAGAATTTCTCATGATGTTTGAAATTATTATAAAATTTCCACAAGTTTTCTCAATTTTAAACCGTTTCCAAATGTTGAAATGTACTTATAATATACTACTCAAAACAATTTAGGGAACACCGGATTTTTAACATCAAATAGGTTTGAAATGTTCCATGAACCGGGATTTTCATTTGCAACCCCCTCTCTCTTTCAGTAGTCATGTCATGAAATGTTTAATCACTACATTCATCCTTTATCATCTGTTTCATTGTGCAGTTGTTTCTCATCAATTCTGTGAAACATTGTGTTTATCTGAAATAAATGATCTTACTTTAACTGAGATTATTCCGGTGTTCCCTAAATTGTTTTGAGTAGTATATTTGAATTGTTTCTGTTCATTTGTTATCACTTCCATTCACAGAGTGTGCGTGGACAAGGAAATGAGACAACAATAGAACAAAAAGTCCTTGATATTATTAGCACGGTTGGGTGTGCATTGTCTATAATTTGTCTCGCCGTAACACTGATCATTTACATTGCTATCAGGTAAGATAAATACATTGATACCGTCATGGTACACGAACAAATTCAATTTATTGCCAACGTGAAAATTTCAGAAATGAATACGTAATAACTATAGTTTTATACATTTATGTAAACATAATAATGAACTATAATATACCACAAATAACCCAAAAAACATTTTTTTATTAAAAAATTGTTTAGGAGACATTAACATACGAACAATATCGCTATTACAGAAGAAGTCTTCTGAATATGTTTTCAACCAAAACATTACATGAACATTTACCCAAATGAATGTCTCCTACCGCACCCTAACACAATGTGTGACACACGTACACAGTCTGCAGTTCACCGGCTTTTTCATTTTAGTCTTAATTATAAAGCAAATGGAATAATCATCAATTTTAGGTTTGGATTAAAACATTTTTATGATCACTGATATTTCATTTGAATTGGCTAATTTTGATCACAGACGACTTCGTTTGGGCAAGAATCGTCAGATCTTTATCCATTTCTGCTCCTCTCTGCTATCGCTCTATATCGTCTTCGTGGCCGGTATCGAAACCGCTACGGTAGGTTACTCACCAATTTGAATCTCACTGCAATGATTTTAGGCAATAACATGGTTATATTTTGTGACCAAATGGGTCATTGACTTGTCAATATTTTTGAAATGTAGTTTAGCATTGATGTTTCAGTGAGGGGCACTTAAAAATACAAAGTTTTCGTAGGGGCACTATTTAAGCCATCTCTCAAATTGGAGCCCTTATGTTCTTTAGACAAAATGACCATTATGGGGTCTCCTAGAGCCACTGAGTAATGTTCTCAGGGTCCAGGAGGCTACGGGCCAGACTCCTCCCCTGACCTAATCTGAAATTCTGGATCCGTTCCTGAAGTGCCACAGTCTGTTGTAGATAAGTACACCATCGGTTGTTGAATATAAGTCTAGTTGTAAGTAAACACATATTTTAAATTTCTCAATGTCTTAACATGTAGGTCTACATTTTGTGACACCACATAATCTCTTTTGGGATTTGTGTGCTTCAGTGAGAAGAATGGGTGTTTTCCGCCTTTTTAGGAGACAAATAAGAAAACGATCTATCGAAGACGATCAAAACACACTGATTGTGACGTCGAATACCGCATTGTTGTTATTGTAGTAAGTAAACAAAATTCCTATTTGCAACGTATTTCTCTCACAATTCCTGCCTACAGGCATCAAAAGGTGGTTGTGTGTTTGTAGCTGCATTACTCCACTATTTGACTTTGTCCACCATGACGTGGATGGCTGTTGAAGCCAGGAATATGTACGTCAGCACGGTGAAAGTTTTCCCAGAAGATGATTCTCACTATATGGTCAAGGCTTCTCTTGTGGCATGGGGTTAGTATTTAAAGGGGTTCATCTAGGGTGGCAAAAGTGAGATGGAAAGCGGGGTGTGTTGGGTTAAAAAAAAAAGGGGAAAAAAAGAAAAGGGAAGCCCCCACCATTTGCCACACTGGATCAGTAATCCTCGTAATCTAATGAGCGGTAATTATAGGCCAGATATGATGTGGGCTGTCACACAAGTCTCTTAAATGGGACGGTGGATATTTATTTTCCATTCATGTGGATAGTTCATCCTCCGTTATGCGGCAAAGAATCATGATTTCTTATTTTTAACATCCCTCCTTATTATCCAATATGAGACATCTTATCGTGTATAAAAGTGTTTTGTAATGTTTGTTTTAACTCTTTTACAGGTTCTCCTTTGGTAGTCATGGTGATTACACTAGCTGCATCACTAGCTGCAACTGGCCAATACAGTCACTCACTATAGTGAGTACATTGCATAAAGAGGGCGCTATTTAAGCTGAATGGATGCCATGTTGGTGCTCTCAAGTTTTGCAATGTGTTACGTTCGCCTAATTCTGATCACGAAAAGAACACGGGCACGGCAGAAACAAGGAAAAGTGCCTTTATCTGTTTGGCACCAATAGGCAACCCTCTATCCAGTCATAATAATAGAGATCAATAATACCAGCATTGTCTCTTAGCTCCATTTACATTCAAGTGTAAAGGTTACCACGGAAACGTAAAAAACAATCTGTGAAAGTTTCAATTTAGTGTTGAAAAAATGTAAAAGAGTAAAAATGCATTCTAATATTTTTCGAATTAATTCCAAAGTGGAATCTATGTCTCCGGAAGACAGCAATTTATTTACAAAACAATAAGATTAATTTTACTTAAAAGATAGCATCTCAGAAAGAAATATTTCATTCAAAGGATGTTTGATATCATTATAAACTTTAAACCAAGTTTCAAGTAAATTTGTGATCATTAGTTTTATTTGTTTGCAACAATACCAATAGTTTACCTGGGCTCAAAATAAATAATTATAAATTTTGTCCAACAGTGGTAACGTTAATTGTTGGACTTGTCAAACCATCCTCTTGAAGGTGTACTTGAAAGAAACCGAGATGATTTATTCATTTTGTAATCATCCATCTCAACAGTTGTTTCATTTTCCCTGGCCTGGCGTTGTATCTCGGTCTCCTCCTCCCTATTTGTCTTATCCTCATCCACAACATCATCACCTTCGTCGTAGTCATGCGCAGTCTCATGAAGGTCAGAGAGGAATCTCGCTCCCAGCGGATCTCCAAACGCCTCCAGAATGCCATCGTAATCTGCACACTCATGGGGTTGACCTGGGTGTTCGGGTTCTTTGCGATTGACGACGGGAAGATCGTCTTCCAGTACATCTTCTGCTTATTCAACTCCTTCCAGGTAATTATCATCTGCAACATCCACAGCAAAAATTCAGAATAGAATCTGAAATGCCCAAACAAGGAACCATGTTTACCAAGGGAACTGAAAGAAGTATTTTGTAAAACAAACGAACAAATCAAAAAACGGTCAAAGATTGCTAAAGACGGCGCTCCATTACTACACTGTAAAAAAAATTCTTTGTAAATTTACAGAAAAGGTGCTGGCAACAGAGTTGCCAGCACTTTCTGTTATTTCATTTAACCCTTCGTTTTGTAAAATATAATTACAGACCTGTTGTTATTATAAAAAATTTAAAAAGTTGTAATCATTATTTACAGACGACATGGTTTTGGCAAAATACAGGCAAACCTTTAAATGCAAATAACTGAACTTCTGTTGTTTGTGTTCACAACCTGCAACAATTATTCAAATTTACAGAAATGTTAATTATTTAATTTGGTACTTTGTTTTTTGCTTTTACACACTGTGAAAAAAAGTCTCGTTTTTTTACGGCCTGCGAAATGACGGTTACCGTAGTTTTTACTGAAACTTTCCGTTATTTTACTTATAATATTTATATATTTTTACGGGTACCGTATATGAACGCAGCTGTTAACATCCATAACGGAACGCTGCATCTACTATGGGATGGATCTGCAGATATTGGAATTAATCAATGCAACGTTTATTGTTTCACTTACCTATACATACGCGTAGTCTGTTCCTTTTTCAATCACTCCTCTCCAGTTACTAATAAACGGAACATGTATTCTTTATATATACTGTCTTTTCGAAACCCTTTTTAGTCATGGTGGCATGCAATTATAATCTATATTTCAATATTTTAAAATTTGAATGTACTTTTTTACATCAACATAGGAGAGAACATTAAAATATTACCTTTTTAATCATAAAATTAAAATTAAATTATTTGAAAATGGGCTAAAATCATCCATTTTCACATATTTAAACCTTGAAAATGATTCGAGCGCAAAGCTAGGTCAACTTAAGGTCAGACATTTACATATTGGATATATCCCAGAGTGCAATGGGAGCTGCCATAATACGGGTTTCGGCCGTAAAACACTGAGAAATGGATGATTACGGTAATTCACCGTAGAATTTACAAACTTTTCGCCGTAAAATTACGGAAATTTTTTACAGTGCAGATTTATGCAAATATAAAAGGATCCGAATCTGTAAAATTACTTTTTTGGGGTATTTTTACAGATTTGTTTGTTTTTAAACGTTTTAATGAATTTCACTTGAATTGAAATAAGTTGAATCCGTAAAATTAAATTATTTATTTTGTATTAACACACGTTGTTTTGATACGTCGTGATTGTAATTTATTTACTTTTATTACAACGTCTGCAATACTACTACTACTACTAATAATAATAATAATGTGGACTTATATAGCGCACGTATCCACCAAACTGGTGCTCAAGGCGCATTATATTATTACCCCCTGCTCATCAGGCTCATAAATCATTCCTGAAACCATCTCAGCTCCCTGGGGAGTATACAGCTCAATTGCTGCCATTACAGCGCATATAGGGCTAATCAAACACACAACAACCAACTCTGCCCTCACAGGTACCCATTTACCCTGGTAAAGTGTCTTGCTCAAGGACACAAGTACCCCGGTCGCGGTCGGGATTCGAACCCACATTCTGACGACTCAGCCATCAGAACACAAATCCGATGCACTAAACCGCTCGACCATGGCACTCCACACTGCAAGAATCTGTCCTAGTTCAAATGGTCAAATATCAACAAATGCAATAACACTCTAAATTACAATTTGGTTTTCCATTTTGCAAACAAAAGTTATTTATTCGGGAATCTAACACAACAAATCAAACATGTCCATATTGAACAACACTCTCAACAAGGTACTAACTTATGCTATCAACATAGCCTAATAATGTAGGTGACATGCCCTCCCCTAATAAAACAAATATTAAAATAAACAAGTAAACCATGTAAAGTCTTTAACACACACTCAGTAATAAACATAACTAAAATAATATTTAATAAACTATTTTGCACAAACTCGACTGCCTGACAATAGTAATGAGTTGCCCCCTAGAAAAACATAAACAAAGCAATACCACATAGCAAGCATTCAGTGCACACACTCATGTGCTCAAACAAATAATGTTGGTGAACCCCCTCCCCCCCAAAAAAAAATACATAAAAAGTAAAAGCAAATAACAAACAAGTGTAAAAAAACAGAAATTTTACACAATTCGACTGTAATTTTACAAATTCTATGTTCAATAACAAAATTATGGGTGAAAATCAACAAAATATGTAAAAATACATAAATATTTACAGAAAGAGGTTTATTTACATCAAAACCAAAAAAAAAACATGTAAAATCAAATAACAAACAAAAAATCTGTGTAAAAAAACAGAAATTTTTTACAGTGTAGTTCAAATGGTCAAATATCAACAAATGAAATAACACTCTAAATTACAATTTGGTTTTCCATTTTGCAAACAAAAGTTATTTATTCGGGAATCTAACACAACAAATCAAACATGTCCATATTGAACAACACTCTCAACAAGGTACTAACTTATGTTATCAACATAGCCTAATAATGTAGGTGACATGCCCTCCCCTAATAAAACAAATATTAAAATAAACAAGTAAACCATGTAAAGTCTTTAACACACACTCAGTAATAAACATAACTAAAATAATATTTAATAAACTATTTTGCACAAACTCGACTGCCTGACAATAGTAATGAGTTGCCCCCCTAGAAAAACATAAACAAAGCAATACCACATAGCAAGCATTCAGTGCACACACTCAGTGCTCAAACAAATAATGTTGGTGACCCCCCCCCCCCCAAAAAAAATACATAAAAGTAAAAGCAAATAACAAACAAGTGTAAAAAAACAGAAATGTTTTACACAATTCGACTGTAATTTTACAAATTCTATGTTCAATAACAAAATTATGGGTGAAAATCAACAAAATATGTAAAAATACATAAATATTTACAGAAAGAGGTTTATTTACATCAACAACAAAAAACAAAGATGTAAAAACAAATAACAAACAAAAAATCTCTGTAAAAAAGCAAACATTTTCCACAATTCGATTGTATTTTTACAAATTTTATGTTCAATAACAAAGGTATGGGTAAAAATCAACAAAATATGTAAAAATACAAACTTATTACATCAAAAACAAAAACGAAAAATGTAAAAGCAAATAACAAACACAAAATCTGTGTAAAAAACAGAAACTTTCCACAATTCGATTGTTATTTTACAAATTCTATGTTTAATAACAAAATTATGGGTGAAAATCAACAAATTATGTAAAAATACATACATATTTACAGAAAGAGGTTTATTTACATCAAAAACAAAACAAAAAACATGTAAAATCAAATAACAAACAAAAAATCTGTGTAAAAAAACAGAAATTGTTTACAGTGTAGTTTATACAAACTTTATACAAACTAATTTTATTTACTGGTATCTTTGTTATATTTATTAGTTTTAATTTTTAATTTTAATTTTAATCTGTTTCATAAATACTCTTGTTTTGTTTGACTCGGGTATCGCTGCATAATATTAAATTATAATTACTATGAGATTAAGTTTTTCTTTTATTTATTGTTGCAGGGTGTTACAATCTTCATCCTGTTCTGTGTTCGACCGAAAGAGGTTAGAGCAGCCGTGGTACCATACCTGCCATGTACATGCCTTAAGCACAGGCCCAAGGCAAAGTATGAGTCTGATACCAGGAATGCTGCTTCGGAGACAGAAGCGAGCCGTGCAACTTCTCCTAAAACCAAGACATTCGAAATGACAATGACCGAGTCATCTGTTGCTGCACCGCCGACTGTGGACCCAGCGACGGCCGACCTCACTGATATTACTGGCGCCTTGTTGTAGGCAACTGCTAGTATGGAATTTTTTACAATTCCAGCCCAAATTGTTAGTCAAAGGGGGTGGGGATTGATTGGTGAGTGTTGGTGGTGGTGTGTTGGGGGGGGGGGGGGTGGGGGTGGGGGGGAGGTGTAACTTGTTACTTGTTTTAAAATGTTTTTTAAATTGTGTTTTTTATATGCTGGATGGGTCACCCTCTTATAAGATGATTTTAAATATAAAATACAAATATTAATAAATATAAACTAATAAGGGGGTAAGTAGGGGGTCCCGGGGGCATGTGTCAAAGGCTCTGCGCCAATACAATGCCGCTAAAGTGGCTGAACGGGAAGAGAACACGAGGCACACGGCACAATGGGGGGGGGGGGAGGGGCAATAAATATACCTATATGGAGTAAAATTTAGAGATTATGTTCATGAATGATGATTATCAGTGGACACGACCCTTTATGTCCTGAATCTGCAACTAGTGGGGTCATCCATTATATTGATGACGTTGTCCATTCGGTTGATGACGTCATCAAGTAGTTTTGAGATTATTTCTATATTTTACAAGAGTTTCCTTAAGCTTCTTTTGAAATAGATCTGTATGCTATTGTTTTTGATTAATTGTAAATAATAATGTACAGAAAGCCAATGAAGAAAGAATTTATCTCCACATTCTTATTTTATTATCAATTAGATAATTATATCTTGTGTCATTCATTACTGACATAATTTATTTGATTATTATTGATAAAATCTTAAGTCTTTGAAATAAATTACAGGGTCTTTCGAGTTATGTTATATTCTGTCTTTCACGACCCGATAATTTAAAAAAACGAAAAAAAAAAGAAACTAGATATAAGTTTTTGTCACAACAAAAACAAGGTGTTCGGTTGAAGTTAAAATGGTTACGTCATTAATTCGAAGTGTTGGAGATTTATAAGTACATGGACCAAGAATAAAGTATATGAAATTTCAGAGAAGTTCTAATTTATGTGAATGAGGAAGATAATACGTCACAGTGAACATGCTGTAAAAAATAATAGGAAAGTTTTATAAGTACATGGACCAAGAATAAAGTATTTGAAATTTCAGAGGTTTTATCAGTACATGGACCAAAAATAAAGTATTTGAAATTTCAGAGAAGTTCTAATTCATGTGAATGAGGAAAATAATATGTCACAGTGAACATGCTGTAAAAATAATAGGAAGGTTTTATAAGTACATGGACCAAGAATAAAGTATTTGAAAATTATAGAGAAGTTCTAATTTATGTAAATAAAATGGGGAAAAAGTGTATAATTTTGGAGTAGCTGGACCATTGAAATTGAAAAGGGCATTGGTTGTTTTCAAAATTGCACACAATTATTCTTGACAAAATCCTTCCTCCATGATGTGACTGTTTCATTATCTCAATAAAGGTGCTGATATTTGTTTCTGGGCTACTTTAGTGAGAAAATTAAGTGCCACTATAAAGTAAACTGCAATGCAGCCATCAGGTATGTCTTATTGTATTGGTAGGTCCCTACACACCCTTCCAATATAATGCATACCATGCCTAACGACTAACGTTAATGAGGAAAATATTTTCAATAATTTTTAGTTTCTTAAATTTACACAAATAATTAATGTAATGATGAAAGTTGCATACCAATAGCATCATGGACGTCTTTGCAAGGGATTAGATTAATATTTGTTTTTTAAATTAATATTACTACACACAAGGTCAGTCACTAACAGTCATAAGAATCTGACTTCCTTCCTCAATTATTAATAATAATATTGAAGTACATCATTCACTATGTGTATGTGTTGTACTGCCTACTGGTAAGCCTACATTTGTACAAACTACGAAGTAAACTCACCAAAACCTAACTAGCCCCATATCAAATTCCTCCAAATCAACATGCCATTTTGTCAACAAACGCCGATTTGACAGTGTAAGTGTGAAGGGTACCATCGGAAGGGTATACCGTCGTGTACACATGTACGTAAGCTTGTTTACAAAAATCATCAACTTTAATAATAATAATAATAATAATGTGTGGATTTATATAGCGCATGTATCCACCAACTAAGTGGTGCTCAAGGCGCATTATATTATTATCCCTGCTCATAAGGCTCATAAATCATTCCTGAAACCATCTCAGCTCCCTGGGGAGTATACAGCTCAATTGCTGCCATTTCTAGCGCATATAGAGCAAACCAACTCTGCCTTCACAGGTACCCATTTAACCCCTGGGTGGAGAGAAGCAGTTATGATTAAGTGTCTTGCTCAAGGACACAAGTGTCACGGCCGTGATTCGAACCCACATTCTGTTGCTAATACCAGAACTTGAATCCGGTAAGCTAGACCGCTCGGCCACGACACCTCTTTGACCAATTTTTAAAAGTAATTTCTCGCTGTTTTCACCTTTTTACTTACACCATAGTAAGAAGCACCAATCAGGTGTCTGCAGATGACTTCGATGTGCTTGTGAAAACTTTGAATCAGTAGAAAAGTGGAATTAATTTTCGTTACCTTTTACAGCGATATGCTCCACAAACGCGTTATAAGTTTATAAATATATGTGATGATCAGCGCCACCAAGTGACCACTTTTGCACCGATTGTGTAAACACCACTAAAGTTGTATAGCGCCCTCTATAGTTAGAATTTCTAACGCACGATCGTGGACACTGAATGTGGGTCATTACGTATGTGGACTTGACGTCATCATGACGTCACTGTTGCGGTTTCCTGATCATCATGACGTCACTAGGTTTCATCTACAAGTTAAGGTCTAACTATGTGTGAAGTTTGAAGGTTTTTAAAACTTGGCAAGTATGTTTTTGTTTGCGGACAAGATGGGGGAGAAGAAAGTAAAAAAAAAAAAAATATATAAAAAAAAAACGAACAAAAACAAGAGGTGTTTCGGGCATATACCCGAACACCTAAAGAAGAAGTAAAAAAAAAAAAAAAAAAAAAACCGAACAAAACCAAGAGGTGTTTCGGGCATATACCCGAACACCTAAAAACATGAATACAAATTAAACATATTTTAAAATATAAAGCAAAAATGTTCAACATTTTTAATTTAATATTCTCAAAACTTTGCACAAATCAACTTTAAAATGTAATGGTTAGTGTATGTTTTGTGGCATGTAAATATTGCGTTATGAAACGTCAGGCACCGGTGATGCCTTAGAACGGCGATGTATGACTTTTATAATATAAAGAAACTGTATGTAAAAGTAGTCTGTCTAATATAGATTAATTGTTCAATTTGCCTTTATTACCAAAAATAAATGAATTAATATTTCGCTTTGCCCAATTAATGTGTATCACTGGAAGTTTCCTTATTATCTATCTGTTGATGCCTCTAACATGGGCGGATCAAGGAGGGGGAAAGGGGGCACTCTTAATCGCTAAGGTATACATTTACTATACGTTTTCATTTTTGGTGTCTTGTTTTTGCAACCCTTAGATTATCCATTTGTCTGTTATCTTTTATGAGGTCAAAGTTCAGATATTTTCACTACGCTGAATTGCAGCACTTTATACATGGTAGAGTATACGTTCATATGGCTGGGGATTCGGGTTGGGTAGAGTTTCACCTTTGCGTATACAGAAAACGAGTTCATTTTTTTGTCTAGGGTTTAACATTAGAACTTATTGTCAGTCAAACCCGATACAGATCTCTGTTTGAACGAACATTATAACTATATTCAGCAACTCGCGCAACATAAATACACTGGAAGAATAAAGTTTACACCACTGGTGTTTCATATTTTAACACCTCTGTTTTTGCAGGGTCTTTTGAATCTGACATTTTTCAAACGGGTTCTGCATCAGCTATAACGATAAAATACTATATACTCTCTCTCTGTGAGGTCTGAGAATATGAATGCAGTCATTCTTGTCGTCTTTTCATGAATGTGATGAGTACAGTTAATAAGCACGCCACCAAGCACATTACGCCACCAACCAAGAAAGGTGCAATATAATTACCTGTGGCATTGTAAATTCTCCCTGCGAAATAATCAAAACAAAAGAAATACCAAGTCTAAGCATACGCGAAAATAATAAAATCGATATAAAATTATTGAAACCGGACTTGACAAAAGTGGAATTTCGGAAATCAACTTCTTAAAAACAAACAGCTCACACGTGCTGTTTTTCAGATGCGTAATAAACAACAAAATTACTGTTTACTTTGTATGGAAAAAAACATGTCAAAAAGGAAAGTTGCTTATTATTTACCTGCGATTACTGAACCCGTTCCGTTGGAGTATAGATCATAGTCCACAACAAACTCATTGCAGTAGGTACTCATTGCAGAAGGTACTAAAAATGTTACAGACGCTCTATGCAGCGTGATTGGTCAAACGCGTGATTGGAGAGCGCCCTCAAATACGCCGGTTCATTCCGATTTTTGTTTGAATGAATGAATGAATGAATGAATGAATGAACGAATGAATGAATGAATGAATAAGTGAGTGAGCGCAAGCTCACTGGACAAGGATTTTAACTTCAGTTTTTACATGTTTACAAAATAGAACCCTCGGTCAAATTGTGGCAGGCAAAACAAGTATATTTTCACACCCAGAAAGAACCACATCCTAAAAAGGCATACGGCCATTTTGATAACAGTTTTACGGAGCCCCAAAAGGGACATGATAAAACAATTCGAGAGTGAAAAAAAAAAAAATTTCGAGAGAACAAAAACAAATTTCGAGAGAGAAAAAAAAATTTCGAGAGCGAAAAAAAAATATTATCTCGTGCGAACGAGATAACCGGCTGTGGGTCAAGTTGGTGTGACGGAATCTATCATCTAGGACACGTAAGTTATGAGTCAGAGTCGTTCAATCAGTGAATTTATTTTTTCCCTCTCGAATTTATTTTTCACTCTCGAAAAATTGTTTTTTCCCTCTCGAAAATTTTTTTTTTCCCTCTCGAAATTTTTTTTTTTCCCTCTCGAAATTTTTTTTTTCACTCTCGAAATTTTTTTTTTCACTCTCGAATTTGTTTTTTTATCATGTCCCTTTAGGGGCTCCGTACAGTTCAAACCTGCCTAAAAATCTATCAAATTTACTCAAAAGTGGAAGCCTGAAACCTAAGACATCGATACTGGGCCATCCTTCCACAATCCATCAATATAACTGTATGAGTCACAAAACATTCCTTTTCCCAAAATGTTGTGGGTTATTTACACTTATGACCTGGGACATAAATTATTTTAGTTTTGTATACCACATTATGTCAGAGGGCAGAACATAATTATAGGATATAGAGGGATATAGAGGATAATCCAGCTATCATTATTTCCAGAAATAAACATTGATTTTTTGGCCTGTTGGTCAACAAATGTGATTTAAATATTTGTCCCACTTTCAATATTTTACCTATTTTCTGAAGAAATTCATAAATTAATTAACTATAGTGTAATATATCTAGTTAATGACAATAAAGGCTTTCAAATAGGTTACTGAATGTCATAATATATTATGGATGTAGGCGTATTGCTTACATGATCATGAAATTGGTAATGACAATTATAAATTATGCTCTCAAGGGTAGTTCCATATGTTTTGTTTTTATTTCGATTGTAATGCTTTGTACCACTGTAATTAAGAAACAAACAGACAATGAAATATTTAAACAAACCAATTTCCCCCTTTTTGCACGAATTATTCGCTTATTATTATTATTTTTTACTACATGAAAAATTCTGGGAGGGGGTGGATGATCTTATGGACCATCCCCCGGGCCAAAAAGTGGGGGTATATATCCCCACCCCCGGGATTTACGCCCGATTTGTTTTTCTTATGCACAAAAAAGTAATGAATCAACAATAACAGAATTATACAAACAAACAAAAAAACTAAAACAAATTATTTCTTTCTGAGAACCACACCAGGTTGTTCTCAAATTACTCATTATAAACAGATATTCATTAACTATAGTGGAATATATCTAGTTAATGACATTATAGGCTTTCAAATAGGTTATTGAATATCATTATATTATGGATGAAGGCCTATTTCATGATCGTGTAGATCATGAAATTACAATTAATGATAATTAAAGGGTCTATGAAGTGTGTTTTTGTCTTAATTTATTTGTTATTGTTATTTTATCAGTTGATATGGATAAAAAATGTTTTAAGTTTGTTTAGTGTCTTGAGTGGATTGTTTTATTTTAATTAAATTTAAAAAATGTTTCAATTTTGCACGACACGAAGTAACACTATTCGTGACGTACACCTGGGCAGAGAACAAAGCAAACAAGGTTTTCATCATTTTCTAGCATGCCATTTTAACCCATTATTGTTGGCCATCATTGTTGCCACTAGGTAGTAAAACAGTCATGAACTGCTAGCAACGTGTGTACGCACGACTTACGTAATAAACATGTACTTAAGTAAGACGTGTAGCTTTGCATTATGAAGAGGATAAGCAAAGACTGTTGACATTAAAAATTTTGTGAAACTTCAATAGTAAAGCATGACACAAAGTGCCACGTAAATACAGGCTAGTGCTAAAATCTCCCAGGTATACGTCACAGATTTTATGTTAATAAGGAGGAATGGGAGGAGCGCGGCGCCCCCTAAATTTATTTAAAAAAATTAAATTGTACAATCGGACGCAGAAAAAATGGACAAAGGGCAAATATATTCTCCAATAGTCATACTTGATTGTTTACACTGTTAAAACGGTCTATTTCATAAACCCTTTAAGAATGATGCTCTCAAGGGTAGTTCTGTGTTTTGTTTGGATGATTGTAATGCTTTGTACCACTGTAATTAAAAAACAAACAGACAATAAATATTTAAAAATTTGCCCGTTCAAAGTTAAATTTTATATTTTGTAAAAACTACATGACCAATGTTGTACCTTCCCTTTAAAAGGAATTGTAAAGTTAGATGTATTTACTATAATGGCGATTCATTATTGTCAAAGGATCTAACACAGCGGCGTAGCCAGGACGTTTTCAGTGGGGGGGAATTGCTTTTCAGTGGGGGGCCCAGGGGATATGTTTTTTTTTCCTTTTCTTTTTCTTTTCTGTTTTTTGGGGCACTATGAGGATTTTTCGTGGGGGGCACCTGGGGGCACTGGAAATTTGTAGGGGGCACGTGCCCCCCAGGCCCCCCGTGGCTACGCCGCTGATCTAACAATTACGTCTTTTTGAGTGATTATTAAAAAATTATAATTGGACATATCATGTAAAAATGGCAATCAGCATGTATACCCGAATATCGGATAGCGTATAACAATTATTTAGTATTTGTGGACCCAATGTACAAGGAAGTAAACTTATGGTCTATCATAATATACTGTATGCCCTATTCATACAATCCAGCGCAGTGGAGTCAAAGAACTTCCAGTCAATGATTTATTATGTTATGCCTGAATCGTAGATCAAAACAGTTCATGTCAAAGTAGTTTTTATAAGAAAAGTGGTAAACTCTGACCTCATCCTCTCAACAGCTCGACAATAACATTTGGAGCATTGCGGTGCAAAGTACAGATCCCGTCTAGTCTTGTTTTGTCGACACTGTGACATGGAGATAAAGAGACGGTTTTTACAAGGCTACCAATCTGGCGTTTTGCTTGATGATTTTGATGGTTTCACTGCATGAACGTTTGTGATAAAAGAAACAGGTAGGTAAATTGGTTATCTGTTATTATTTTGAGCTCAAGTTACGTGTAGGTTGTGGTTATACCCATCTTATATTCATTGTTTTACCCGTTTCATTTATTTTCTTTACCAAAACCTGTTATTGAAACCTAAACGTGTACTGTCAACTGAATTTTGAATCTGAGATTCATTTCTTATTTTGACTGTCCAGTGTCCATTATATAATTTTCTCAAGGAAAGTTTGTTTGATGTCATTACTGAACAGATACCAGATCAAAACAAATGATGATCCCTGTATCTTACCAAGAGATTATCATATTATGAATACATTTAGTTTTTATTACAAAACCAACGTTTAGAAAACTTCCGTCTGTGGAAATGCAACTAAAGTGAAAGTCATGGCGTTGTCACATCCCCATTTTACAAAAGCGAATGTGTTGTTCATGATCATGCATTAACATGGATGTCTTTGCGTTAAAGGAGCTATCCTAACTTCCTTCAAGCCTCGATTTGGTCGCGTGGATATTATATGGACGAAAAACAAAATGGCTGCACCTGCTGTGAAAAGCGTCTGTTATGTTCCTGCTCATCAACATTAAATTTAAACATGTTGAAAGGTGGAAATCTGGTTTGAATATTGTCTTGATTGATAGTTTATCTTCAGAATGTCCAGAGTAAGAAGAAGTATCTCTACCGCTCTGGCTTCTCGATTTGCCCTGGCTTTGGCTCTTATCACTGGGGCGTGTGGTCAGACGACGCCAACCGCACAAGGTTCGAATAATTTATATTGTCAAAATAATAGATGAGTGTCTCCAAATGATACAAATATGAAAGATTAATGGGCCATATGGCCTACATAATTATTATTTATTGTTTTGTTTAAATACATTAACAAAACATTATATTCTATGATGGCCATGAAGGGACAAACATTTGTCCAAATTATTTGACGACTTTTTATGTCTCTTCATGGCCACCATACATTCAAGGTTGATGACAATTTTTCATTTGGTTTATTTTACATACAGCAATCTGCGGGCCTACGCTAGTAGTATGCCAAAATGGCGGCAAGTGCTTAACATTTTATTTATCAACGGGTACAGAGTTTGAGTGCGAATGTCCCGATGGCTACAAGGATCCTGATTGCGGTGAGACTATAACAGTGACAAGCAGTATCATAATTATAATAATAATAATGATAATAATAATAAATATTTCAAAATTTCAAAATTACAAAACATCCAATCATTACGAAACTACTACAAAGCTTAGATATTGCACTTCAAAGAATATTAAAGAATTTCAATTATGAAAATACGTTTAAACAAATAATTTGAAAGACAAACGTTTATTTCCAGTTTGGTTATATATCATTATATAATAGAAAAACACAAATACATGATTAATTATTTTAAATAAATTCTTAAAGAAAGATGAACGTTTATTTCCAGTTTGGTATATACCATTATATAAAAAACATAGAAACATAATAATATTTATTGATTTAATTTTGCCCTACACCGACGTGTGTATAGCACTGTATACTCAGTGCTTACCGAGTGTCTGTGGAAAAAACTTCACAGGCGACTCGGGCGGGATTCAAACCCACGACGACTAATATTTATGATTAATTCTTTTAATGACCCATTCACACATTGGAAAACAAAACCTTTTTGATTATTTGTTGTGTTTTTTCATGAATGCAGGGGTCGAAATATGTCCCTCAATACGTTCTCCATATCCAAACGTTGCAATCCAGTACATAACCTGGGCTCGATTTCACAAAGCACTAAGATTCATCTTAAGATGAGTTGTTAGTATTACCATAGTGATTTGTATTGTGACATCACACTTTGCTAAGCAATTAAGATTGATACACAGTTAAGATCAATCTTAGCTCTTTGTGAAATCCGATTTCACAAAGAGCTAAGAATACCACAGTGACGTGGAATAACATTACAACCACTGATGATGGTATAACCTACACAAGTGATGGAATCATTTGTACTGATTCTGGTGATGGTAGTGACGTGTCTGTCACTGGAGGTATCTTTGGAGTAGGATATCATGTAATTACTTGCACAGCTACGAATTCATTCGGTTGCCAGAGATCATCATACTTCGCTTTTTACGTACTATATGGTAAGCTCATTGTTAACCATAAAATGCTTTGTATAACAATTTTTACAGGGGTGGGGCGGGGCTTAGTAATGGCCTCTTAAGTAGTCCAAACAAACAAGTAATATAGGGCCTAATTTACGTAAAAATAAACTAATCAATAATTTGACTTTTGTTTCATTGCATTTCAAAGTAATTTTTTTTACAAAAACGTCGAGAAATACTAATTTACCGAACTTCAATTGTTTTTTTTGCCACAACAATGAGGCTTTTAAAACTGATAATATTTCATAGGACACTAATAATAACGAATAAGATTTGTGCATCCTTAAAAATTTATTTTAATTTACAATTTACAAGCACAATATCGGCAATGAAGGAAGTGGTACCGTATACTCAACATGAACAGAGGGGGACACATACACCGGTTAGCAAGAGCTTGTGAGTTCAAGTCCCGCCCGAATCATCTGTGTGGTAATCCAAAGGTCGTATGATCGAATCCCGTTTGAGACAATTTTTCCCCGCTCTAATTTAGTTTCAGATATCGAACGACCGATAGTGACGTGCCCAACCGACATAGTAACTGCTACATATCCAGGAAGCCCGCCTTTCTTTTTACAATGGTTAACAATCGCAACAAATAAATTTTAATTCATGGAATAATTTTTGGAAAATATCAAAAAACAAGAAACTCCATACATACTTTTACACTGTTTATACTTTCTAACCCAACTTTCACCCCATTGTTGTTATTCCATTTTGTCAAAACACATCAAATAATGGAATAATTTAAGTATCACATTTTGCAGTTGTAATTGCCTTTTAACTCTTTGTAGGCCTACTGACCTCAATCTACTTAAATACCGTATTTCTTGTTATTTTTTTTGGTTTTAGCTGTGGATATCAAATGCCCAGCCGATATTATCACATATGCTGATCCTGGTTTTAATTCAACCGGTGTAAACTGGCTAGAACCGGTTCTAACCGGATGGGATGCGCCAGCACAGTTTAATTCAACTAGGTCGTCTGGTGATACGTTCTCTGTTGGAACTACTGAGAGAGTTGATTATTATGCGTTATTTCCCTCCCAAACTGTTCCTCTTCGGTGTTCCTTCAATGTAACAATTATAGGTGAGCCACTCTTTAATTTTTGTATATATCAGGGTGTCCCCAAAGTTCTGTTTTTGCTGTATCATAGCTAAAGGTTTGAAGTAATATTATTATTATGCCATAGATTACATTGTGTCTTGCCCGAGATGTTGGTATACAATTGATAATTAATTTGCTTTGATGGTTTTTATTGGGGGAGGAAGTGGGGTGCTCGTATTTCTAAATATTGTTGTGTTCATGTTTATTTCTCCATTTTTAATCTTCCCTTTTAGTCCTATCTTTAATCAGTATGGTAGACTGGGAGGGGGGTCTATTTGTGCAATTTAGTCCTTTACGTGTTATTTCATATGTAATTGTCCGTTAAGACTGTTTTATCATTATTATTATTTCATCTGTACCTCCTTCTGTAATAGTTTTGTATAATATTGATATATTTTTATATAATATGAGGGCCCCAAATGATCAGCTGTGCTGGATGGGTTACCCTCGTTAAAGATGGTTTTAAATAAATAAATAAATAGTTTCTATATAAGGTACAGCCTATCGCTGGTTGTCAGTTTCTTAGCAAACATTTCTGCTATAAGAAGCTCTTCTCCTGAGCACGATCAGAGCATATTGATCGAAACGTCGAGTTGTACCTCCAGTTATTTTCAGAACTAATTACTACTCAATTGAGAATTTCACATGGTGTCACCGCAATTACTCTTTATGAAGTTTTTATCTCTTAAAGCTACAACAGGGCTTTGTGATGAAGATACCACCAATGATGGCCTCATTTCTTATTCATGGCCAGTGACGGAGGCTGGGAAACAGGCTGACTCCATTGAGAAGTGTTCAATCACAACTGAGAAAGGTAAATAGAAAGATTAGAATACCTTATGTATTGACGTCACAAGGGCGCCCTCATTCAGAACCAAAATAAGGTCATTCATTGGTTTGTGTATGCGCGCTGTGCGTACACGCACTCAAAGGCGGGGCACACGTACGCGCAGCATGCATACATACATGAACCAATGAGTGACTTTCTGAGGTCTATAATTTACAGCTTTTTAGTTACTTGATAAATATTCATGTTCAGCCAATTTTGAACAATGAAATGTTTTCAACATTTTGTTTGATATTTTCCATCACGTTCCCATCAGATGTTTTTATTTCAAATTTCCATTTATTGTGTTTGCATGTTTTCCTCCATTTCCTAGTTTTTTGCCTAATGAATGATTGTTCATCATTTGTCATCACGCGAAAAATATTTGGGGAACATACAAAGTTGCCTACTAATAAAATAACATAATGTTTGAATGCAAACTGATAAAATTATCTTTCTCTTACCCATCAGCTGGTTTACCGAAGGCTGTTAGAAATTGTTCTTTGGCCTTCGAGTGGGGAGAACACGAAGTTCGTAACTGTAGTAAATCTATTGATAAGAATAGTATAACATTAGAGGATCTTGCTGATGTGAGTATTCCTACACTATAACTATGGTACAATCCCTTTCCCAAAATCTCAAATTAACGGATAGACCCTTTTTATTCCATTAGCTTTCGTACACTACTGAGCTATTCGGCATATACTGGGTTTCATACAGTCTAGGATCCAGGGTCTCGGACAAGGGTTACAAGACAACAAGAAGTCCACACTACCAAAAATAGAAGCACATACAGATTTACATGCATGACGATAAAAAGGAGAGCCACATTTCCCTCCAATCCCCTCCCCCAATCCCTTTCCCCAATCTTCTCCCCAATCCCTTCCCCAATCCCCTCCCAAATCTACAAATGGAAACTGTAATGACCTCTGGCAAACCGTCAGCTGAATAGATTGGTTGGGAAATTGCCTGTATTATAATACCGTGGTTGCAGGTTCAAATACCGCGTCAGATAATTTCTTGTTATTTGTTCACTCTGTGAAGGTACCTGTTAGTGCCGGCAACGCAGCCGAGGTGGCCGACTTTCTGGCCAATATCACCGCCGTGAAGCCAGATGAACCACAGCAGGACCTTAACAGCATATCGGCTATTCTGGAGAACATTGTTAGGGCAGAATCGGGAGAACCAGAGGTTTGTAAAACTAAACTGATCTTTATTTCCTGAACCTTACATCTCAGAAGAAATTCTTCATACCATGCTGATTTTAAGTCTTACTGAATATCACTCAAATTATGAAATAAACCAATGATAGACTAAACCAATGATAGACTAAAGAACTAGTTGCACTGGTATTTTTAGGCAATATGGAAGATATAGTTTCGAGTGTCACTTCGGCCAATCTTTCTTTGTTCACTTCAGAAATTGACACACAATCATTTACCCACAGGTAACCACCGCAGTACTTGAGACGGTAAATAACGTCATTATCAATTCCCAACGTCAACCGAGCCAAGACTCCACGATAGACAATCGCAGAAGCTCTTCTTCCATCGTGCGGTCAGTCGAGACACAGGTTGCGTTGACCCTGCGTCAGGAGGGACAAGTCCGGATTCGGCAGGACACCGTTCACGTAGAAGCGATCAGCGTCAATGTGTCGGCGGTACGCAACGGGCTGAGCTTCGCATCTATACAGCAGGTCACAGGTCAGCCGGGGGGACAGGGTTTACTCAATGGGAGTTACATCAAGAGGTATGCGGACAGAGACAAGATACCGAGTGATGACACGGTGCAAGCGTCCATCCAACTACCGGGGAGTTTTATTGATTCACTGCAGCCAGCCGATGGTAGTACAAACCGCTAACGAATACGTGTCATAGACCTTGGCCCTTGGTTACCATTTTGTTTTTGTATATTTAATAAGAAAAAACAGGTATTATTTCTCTGCTACAGTGAATATGTTGTGTGTGTGTGTGTGTGTGAGGGTGTGTGTGTGTGTGTGTGTGAACGTACACACCATTCGTTGTGGGGTCCAAAACACAATAGAACAATTGGACCCCACAAGGTAACTATAGAAAATCTTGTACCCCACAGGAGAATTATAAGGAAAAGGGATAATAGAACGAACAAAGGAATACCCCACAAATCAATGTGCGTGAGGGTGTGTGTGTGTGTGTGTGCGTGGGGGGGGGGGGGGTCGAACCAACATGACTATGATGTTCGATACATCGGTGTTTCACCATTCTAAGAAATTATAACACTATGGTTGACAAATATGACAAGAAATGTTATACCAAAAAAATATACGCACGGTCATGTGTGATAACGTCACCGTTCTCTTCTGTAACACAAATATAAAAAGATTAAAAATTCACATCACCTAGGTAACAACCCAGCCAAGCTTGGCGCTAGTTTCCTTGTCTACGGGGACGACACATTGTTCCAGTCGGCTCTGATCGGAGATAAAGCAATGAACAACTCCAGTGTCATGGTGGCTGGAGTTGTTATCTCATTGACCGTAGAGGACGTTGTCGTAAACAATCTGACTGAACCAGTCGTTACTCAGTTCAAGGTAAAACCAGTGGCCTATAAGCTGGAGGGGAAAACTCCCCATGCACATTATTTACTTAAAATTCAGGACGGAATAAAACGTACCGAGAATACCCAGCATACCGTGCAAAGAGCACATTATTAAAGCTTGCCACGCGCGCTGATGACGTCAAAGCGAAGTAATGACGTCATGTGAGTGTTGCCTCATTTTAGTTCTCTTCACATAGACCATGGATGGAGGGGACGCAGTCTCACTTTGGATGGAGAGGGCGGGGGGCTTAGGCATGTGCTTTCATTTTATTGCAGCCACAGTGCTCCCACAATCCCGAATTTCCGCCGAGCGTTCTGGAAAATCAAAGGGAAAGAAAGAATACAACCGCCACTTTTCTATCCAAATGATACCATAGATTTGCCTTTAAAAGATGATAGAGGACACACTTAAGAAGAGGAAAGTGTGGTCAAGTGAGGATTGAAAACAATATTTTAGGAGATTTTGAGCAATGAAATGTATGCACATCCAGTGAGATCCAGTGAAAACACATGCTTTGACATGGTGCACAAGTGACGGTTGGGTTCGACATTCTTTCCAAACAAAGTTACGCCATATGCATATACTACTTCTGAATCTGTTAACTTCTCTATTTCAGGCACCGGACAATGTTACTAGTGAAACCAGTGACTTGATACAGTGCGTGTTCTGGGACTTCAACCTTCAGGAAGGAGTTGGTGACTGGTCTAACGATGGGTGCTGCCTAGCTGAAGTGACTGATCATGTAGTAGTGTGTCACTGTAACCATCTTACCAACTTTGCGGTGCTTGTTGTAAGAAACATAAGTCATTATTGTTTTTTGTTTATATAGTTTGTATTTGGGTATGTAGTCTATTTAGTTGCCTGTGTATATAAACCAAATCTTTAAAACTTAATTTTGATTGGGACTGACAAGTTTTTAAGAAAACTAGGAAAAATTAACAAAACCACATAGTCAACAGAGGGAGTTGTTCAAACACACAGTCATAGTGACCTAGCTATGACGTACGAGAAGAATTATGCTTTAACACAAATTGGGTCTTATCAATATGTGGTTTTCTAAAATAAGAAACTCTGACAGAATTTCTCATGATGTTTGAAATTATTATAAAATTTCCACAAGTTTTCTCAATTTTAAACCGTTTCCAAATGTTGAAATGTACTTATAATAATTGAATTGTTTCTGTTCATTTGTTATCACTTCCATTCACAGAGTGTACGTGGACAAGGAAATGTGACAACAATAGAACAAAAAGTCCTTGATATTATTAGCACGGTTGGGTGTGCATTGTCTATAATTTGTCTCGCCGTAACACTGATCATTTACATTGCTATCAGGTAAGATAAATACATTGATACCGTCATGGTACACGAACAAATTCAATTTATTGCCAATGTGAAAATTTCAGAAATGAATACGTAATACCTATAGTTTTATACATTTATGTAAACATAATAATGAACTATAATATACCACAAATAACCCCAAATTTTTATTTTTATTAAAAAATGTTTAGGAGACATTAACATACGAACAATATCGCTATTACAGAAGAAGTCTTCTGAATAATTATGTTTTCAACCAAAACATTACATGAACATTTACCCAAATTAATGTCTCCTACCCCACCCTAAGACAATGTGTGACACACGTACACAGTCTGCATTTCACCGGCTTTTTCATTTTAGTCTTAATTATAAAGCAAAAGGAATAATCATCAATGTTAGGTTTGGATTAAATCATTTTTATGATCACTGATATTTCATTTGAATTGGCTAATTTTGATCACAGACAACTTCGTTTGGGCAAGAATCGTCAGATCTTTATCCATTTCTGCTCCTCTCTGCTATCGCTCTATGTCGTCTTCGTGGCCGGTATCGAAACTGCTACGGTAGGTTACTCACCAATTTGAATCTCACTGCAATGATTTTAGGTAATAACATGGTTATATTTTGTGACCAAATGGGTCATTGACTTGTCAATATTTTTGAAATGTAGTTTAGCATTGATGTTTCAGTGAGGGGCACTTAAAACTACAAAGTTTTCGTAGGGGCACTATTTAAGTCAGCTGTCAAATTGGAGCCCTTATCTTCTTAGATAAAATGACTTTTCTGGGGTCTCCTAGAGCCACTGAGTAATGTTTTCAGGGTCGAGAGTATGCAGCAGTGGATCCAGGGGGCTACGGGCCAGACTCCTCCCCTGATCTAATCTGAAATTCTGGATCCGTTCCTGAAGTGCCACCGTCTGTTGTAGATAAGTATACCATCGGTTGTTGAATATAAGTCTAGTTGGAAGTAAACAAATATTTTAAATTTCTCAATGTCTTAACAAATAGGTCTACATTTTGTGACACCACATAATCTCTTTTGGGATTTGTGTGCTTCATGAGAAGAATGGGTGTTTCCCCCTTTTTTTAGGAGAAAAATAAGTGTCACAGGTTGTTCTCACTCTATTTTATGAGCCTGCTAGGTTCGTTTCATTATTTAAAATGGATAATTGCTCTAGAAAGAATCCACACGGACAGCGAAATTGAGTTGATCTTTCTTCGCAAGATAAATTATTATTGAATACCAAATCTCAATTCATCATTAACAAAATAAAATATATGAGTGAATCAGCATAGAGTAATGATTGGAAACATTGACAATGTGAATATGAGTTCAACGATTTCACTACGGATGATCTTCAATACAATCGGCAAAGTTCACTTCACAAGTATAAGAAATGCAACCGGAATGAAACAAGCGTACCAAAGATACTTTAGGAATTTGGGTACTCAATGGGTTGCAAGAATTTACGTGAGGGTAAATTACGCACTCACAATAGAAGCAAAGCTTAACCAACAAGTAAAATGTGCTAGTAATGTTCCTTCGTTTTGAACGTGCGTAGGACCGTAGTAACGTAAAGACCTCAACACTGCCCAATGATAAGTCTCGATAGGACAAGCCCCACCCAACTAGGACCGTGGTCTTGATTGAACATCATAAATATTCATGCCATATAAATATTCTCTTCCGAGGGCATGCGCACAGTAGAATGTCGTACCGGTCCACCGCCCTCTAACAAGCGCATCGCTAACAAGCGCACCTGTTGGTTCGAGCGCTTAAAGGAATGCATTTGAATGCAGGTCGGTTTATGTGGCTTTCAACACGGGGAAGAATATGCAAATGTAGGTTTCACCTTTGGAGTGCGATTTCGCTCCTTGCTCCATTGAATGGTGATCCACTTTCCCATAAACTGATAAACTGATAAATGAAGTAATATTAAATAATACGATAAATTAACTTAATGGTGAAATAATTTCTCATGAGAAATGAAATATACTAGACAAATGAAATAATTTGACATAGTATAAATTATATAATTAAGTCTGCATTGCCATAGCATTTAGATTTTTTCTTCCAGGTTTACATTGATCCCAAACCACCTTCAACATGGATAACATTCACTCCATTTCACTCCGTGACGTAGTAAAATCAGAAATAAAACAGTTTGCGAAACAATTATTTTCTATTTATCATAACAAATTTATTAAACACACGGGGTCATAATGATATAATATTAAAAGGAATATTACCGTAAGTTCTATTTCTTTCGGTATTAAACGGCAAAAGGTGTACACCAGAACATTGGTTTAAAGAATACTTGTTATAATAAATCAACTCATGACATGATTAAAGGCAAACTGAAATGGTAGGCTACTCTTGATGATTATCATCTTGCTGTGGTGGGGGTCTATCCTGTCGTTGAACTCTCGCATAGAGCGTTGGAAATCTCGCGTAATTTGCGGCAAAATGTTTCGGACATAGTTATTAAAAGCAACGTGGCTTTCACGGATTACCATATGCAACGGTTGCCTTCCAAGTTCGCCAATGGGGAGGGGAATGTCTTCGCCCACTGGTGGCTGGACATCATGCCGTGGGCCTGCTTGGGGATGGTGTGCTGGCTGTTGTGGCGCTAAGGGTTGAATGACTTGTTGTGGGGCTTGCGGGGGCTGGGGTGGTGGCTGTTGGGGCTGGGGTGGTGGCTGTTGGATATCTGGCTGGGGTGGCTGAGGTGCTGGCTGTTGGGGCTCTAAGGGGTGAAGGGCGTGTTGTGGGGGCTTGCAGGGGCTGGGGTGGTGGCTGGGGCTGGGGTGGTGGATGTTAGTGTTGATATCTGGCTGGGGTGGCTGAGGTGCTGGCTGTTGTGGCGCTAAGGGTTGAAGGGCTTGTTGTGGGGCTTGCGGGGGCTGGAGTGGTGGCTGTTGGGGCTGGGGTGGTGGCTGTTGGGGCTGGGGTGATGGCTGTTGGGGCTGGGGTGGTGGCTGTTGGGGCTGTTGGGGCTGGGGTGGTGGCTGTTGGTGTTGGATATCTTGCTGTTGTGGCGCTAGGTGTTGATGGGCTGGCTGGGGGTGCTGGAAGGCTGGTTGTGGAACATTTAGCTGTCCTGGTTGTGGGGCTGCTGGTAGCTGGCAGGGCGCAAATTGTATCCTAGCTCTGCGCTGTGCAGGGTTTCTCTGCGCTGTGCAGGGTTTCCCCTTGCTGCATAACGCATTTCCCCAAATCGTTGGTCTTGCAGCCTAGAAAAAAAGGAAGCATAACAGACTGTTTACCTTGCATTATTACATTAACTTTTTAAGAATGATCTGTGGATAGTCTATTGTTGCCTTATGATCAGATATGTAGTTGTGTATTTATTTTTAAGGGGGCTGTAGGGCCGACCAATGTTATGCAACCATTAATGTGAAAATGCACATAATCTGAATTTATTACTGCCCTTTTATACTTAGTAACTTTTGACATGCTTCTTGTAAAAGGCTTCAGGGGCTTTTCCGTCAGATGCTACTTGTGTAAAAATAATTGTCTCTTAGTTCTCACTTCGCAACGTGTCAGCCATCGCTTCCCTCACCCTCCTCCTTAACTGTACATTGTTCCTTTGTAGATACAGCCGAGAAATTGGCCCTCGTGGGGCCATTGAGGGCCATGAATATTGTATCCTGCAAGGATGAGATGTCGTTCTTCTCTACTGATTTGAGCGCGAGGAGCTTGATCCATTTTTTTATTCCAAGGAAAGGACAGAAATTAATTTGATTGATGATGAGGTGAATGTGATGTGTGATCTTATTTTAATGCGTCGTAGGCCTATATTTAATGATCATCCTTCTGGGTGTGGCTAGCTCATATTCCGAAACCATCCAATTGTATTTAAGCATGGAGGAATAATTGCTCAATTATTGGAGGACCCAGGGCAGTTAGTCTGCTGTTCACATTAAAATTACACTTGGTCGGCTCATAGAAAGCACCTGATGAGATTCAGGTTTGTTGTTCATATTCAAATGACATTTGGTCGGCTCATAGAAAGCACCTGATGAGATTCAGGTCTGCTGTTCACATTCAAATGACATTTAGTCGGCTCATAGAAAGCAGCTGATGAGATTCAGGTCTGTTGTTCATATTCAAATGACATTGGTCGGCTCATAGAAAGCACCTGATGAGATTCAGGTCTGTTGTTCATATTCAAATGACATTTGGTCGGCTCATAGAAAGCACCTGATGAGATTCAGGTCTGTTGTTCACATTCAAATGACATTTGGTCGGCTCATAGAAAGCACCTGATGAGATTCAGGTCTGCTGTTCACATTCAAATGACATTTGGTCGGCTCATAGAAAGCACCTGATGAGATTCAGGTCTGTTGTTCATATTCAAATGACATTTGGTCGGCTCATAGAAAGCACCTGATGAGATTCAGGTCTGTTGTTCACATTCAAATGACATTTGGTCGGCTCAAAAAAGCACCTGATGAGATTCAGGTCTGTTGTTCACATTCAAATTACATTTGGTCGGCTCATAGAAAGCACCTGATGAGATTCAGATCTGTTGTTCATATTCAAATGATATGTGGTCGGCTCGTAGAAAGCACCTGATGAGATTCAGGTCTGCTGTTTACATTCAAATGAGATTTGGTCGGCTCATTGGAAGCACCGTCGTGATAATTTTGGTCTACTATTTCACCATTAAGTTAATTTATCGTATTATTTAATATTCCTTCATTTATCAGTTTATCAGTTTATGGGAAAGTGGATCACCATTCAATAGAGGAAGGCGAAATCGCACTCCCAAGGTGAAACCTACATTTGCATATTCTTCCTCGTGTTGAAAGCCACATAAACCGACCTGCATTCAAATGCATTCTTTACGCGCTCGAACCAACAGGTGCACGTTGTAGGATGCGCTTGTTATGGTTAGAGGCAGTGGACCGGTACGATATTCTACTGTGCGCATGCCCTCGGAAGAGAACATTTATATGGCATGAATATTTATGATGTTCAATAAAGACCACGGTCCTAGTTGGGTGGGGCCTGTCCTATCGGGCTTATCATTGGGCAGTGTTGAGGTCTTTACGTTACTACGGTCCTACGCACGTTCAAAACGAAGGAACATTAGTGAAACAACAGACATTCCGTAATCAAACCGCTGATATAAAAATACATCAGGTAAATCAATATGAGTGTAAACCCATTCAATTCAACAGATAATCACAATTTATATTTACTTCAATGGTATAACTTTTCCTTGACCGAAAGTTAATCGGCAATTCGCAAAGGAATTGCCTAACGAAAATAATCAAACAGAAATCTGCACAAAAGTTGGAAATGGCTAACCAGTGAAAGGCAGTGCACGCACTCACACGGTGTGAAATCAACGACTTGATTACACTTAGGAACAACGGTTAGACCACTGAAATATTGGCATGAAAATACAATAAAATGTGAATGGTACAACGCAATCAATAATGCAATTGTATTAAATTCTTCAGTAGTATTCGTCAACTAGATTGATTGACAATTGATATAATTTGGTAGTTGTCAGGTGGTAAACGGCGCTTCACCAACGTGAACAGAAGGGATCCGGGTCCCAAAGCAGCGGCGTCCAGGTGGGCTCCAGAAAAGGCGACGATCCGAAGAAAGGGGGGTGGTTGAGAAACGGGACAGGTTGGAGAGGCGAACCGGGTCGGCTCCCCAAGCGAGACCTAGGGACGTATGTTCTGTATCAACAGAGCACGTTGGTAAAGATGCAAGGAGGAATATTAGGAACTACTTTTAGGGAAAAGTCAACGCGTTCCAAATGAAAAGTATCAAAGTGTATGCAACAGAGATACGTCTACTTGCATCGAGGTCGCTTTCGCTTCTGATTCAAGATCAACCATTTAAATATATAATACTAAACTAAATAAGTAGGTAGCAAATAATATACTAAGTAGAATCTAATGAATTGGTAAAAATGTATAAAAAATACACAGCATCACCCGTTCAATGAACTTGGCAACTTAGAAATGTTCTCTTCCAGAAATAATCACGGGAGGAATATCGGGCCTCTGATAAACGAAATCGTGAATAGGAAAGTATCAAGAATACGGTTCAGCACGAATCGTGCGTGTGTGCGTACATTATGTGGAATACATCAATGGTCAACCGGGTCAAGGTCACTCTTGTTTACAACCCAAGCAGCAAACGGTCGTAAGGTTTACATGTACTTAATGGCTAAGGAATGTGGTGACCATAAATTGTGAAAGTGAATAACGTATCTGAGGTCAGATTAACTCTAGTCAAGACTGGTCACATCATGGGAAATTCCTCCAAGGTTACACGAAACATGGAGGAAAATGCATGAAGATGTAACAAAACAACTTAAATCTAGCATCTTAACTACTAATCAGCAGATATAATCAATGGGTGAAGAACTTGGATTAATAACAGAATGGTTCAATTAAGCGTTCCAATCAACGAGCTGGATTTCTATCGGAAAATGGACACGTTTTCATTGAACATCAAATAAGAAAAGGACACGGGTGTGAAGCTGCTATCAACAATCAAAAATGCACTACAACTAAATCGCAGATGGGTAATAAGCAACAATAAAGTCTAGCGGTAAATAGGACGGAACTCCTAAAGCTTTTCCGCACACATAGTTAGCAATAATAAAGGTTACACAAAGAAATATTTAGTGATTTTATACATCTCAACATATAGTTGAAGCATCTTTCAAACAAATCTATAGGTGACTGGTCTAAAACTCATATTGGACTGTTCCATCCATCTTGAGTCCGTCTTCAACCACTTTGTAGATCTATCAATAATATAGATGCACAAGGAATAAGCTTATACATACTAGGAAAGTAAAATAAGGGTAGCTTACCTGTATCAACAGAGCACGTGGTAAAGATGCAAGGAGGAATATTAGGAACTACTTTTAGGGAAAAGTCAACGCGTTCCAAATGAAAAGTATCAAAGTGTATGCAACAGAGATACGTCTACTTGCATCGGGGTCGCTTTCGCTTCTGAGGGGGCAGGAGCGAAATTAGGAGATCACAGAAAAACCATGCTGGATTGATACGTGCTCAAGCAAGTTCTTGATTGGTCTAAATCTTAAAACAATGATGTCCTGAGGAGTCTAGACCAATCAGAAAAAGACTAGTGGACAAACATTCCAAGGAAGCATGGTCAGCAAAATATGACCATATTTGAGGATGTTTATGCCAACGTGGCCAACCATTAATTAAGACAAAGGATTGTTTGGTTTGCGCTTGGCAGCTTAATGTCCCTGGGGTAGCTCCTAACATACCAGATTATGCTATGGTCAGCAGAACATCGTGGGAAACGGCAATTTTACCCATCTTGCAAGATAGCTAGAAAAAGGCCAAAATGTAGGAATTCCATGCTTAAAGGAAATTTCGTCGGACCACCTTAAGGAGTTATAATACAATTTTATAACAGGGTCCGATATAAGAAAACGATCTATCGAAGACGATCAAAAACACTGATTGTGACGTCGAATACCTCATTGTTGTTATTGCAGTAAGTAAACAAAATTCATATTTGCAACGTATTTCTCTCACAATTCCTGCCTTCAGACATCAAAAGGTGGTTGTGTGTTTGTAGCTGCATTACTCCACTATTTGACTTTGTCCACCATGATGTGGATGGCTGTTGAAGCCAGGAATATGTACGTCAGCACGGTGAAAGTTTTCCCAGAAGATGATTCTCACTATATGATCAAGGCTTCTCTTGTGGCATGGGGTTAGTATTTAAAGGGGTTCATCTAGGGTGGCAAAAGTGAGATGGAGAGCAGGTGTGTTGGGTTTTTTAAAAAAAGAAAAAAAAGAAAAAAACAGGAACCCCCACCATTTGCCACACTGGATCAGTAATCCTCGTAATCTAATGAGCGCTAATTATAGGCCAGATATGATGTGGGCTGTCACACAAGTCTCTTAAATGGGACAGTGGATATTTATTTTGCATTCATGTGGATAGTTCATCCTCCGTTATGCGGCGAAGAATCATGATTTCTTATTTTTAAAATCCCTCCTTATTATCCAATATGAGACATCTTATCGTGTATAAAAGTGTTTTGTAATGTTTGTTTTAACTCTTTTACAGGTTCTCCTTTGGTAGTCATGGTGATTACACTAGCTGCATCACTAGCTGCAACTGGCAAATACAGCCACTCACTATAGTGAGTACATTGCATAAAGAGGGCGCTATTTAAGCTGAATGGATGCCATGTTGGTGCTCTCATAAAGTTTTGCAATGTGTTACGTTCGCCTAATTCTGATCACGAAAAGAACACGGGCACGGCAGAAACAAGAAAAAGTGCCTTTATCTGTTAGGCACCAATAGGCAACTCTCTATCCAGTCATAATAATAGAGATCAATAATACCAGCATTGTCTCTTAGCTCCATTTACATTCAAGTGTAAAGGTTACCACGGAAACGTAAAAACAATCTGTGAAAGTTTCAATTTAGTGTTGAAAAAATGTAAAAGAGTAAAAATGCATTCTAATATTTTTCGAATTAATTCCAAAGTGGAATCTATGTCTCCGGAAGACAGCAATTTATTTACAAAACAATAAGATTAATTTTACTTAAAAGATAGCATCTCAGAAAGAAATATTTCATTCAAAGGATGTTTGATATCATTATAAACTTTAAACCAAGTTTCAAGTAAATTTGTGATCATTAGTTTTATTTGTTTGCAACAATACCAATAGTTTACCTGGGCTCAAAATAAATAATTATAAATTTTGTCCAACAGTGGTAACGTTAATTGTTGGACTTGTCAAACCATCCTCTTGAAGGTGTACTTGAAAGAAACCGAGATGATTTATTCATTTTGTAATCATCCATCTCAACAGTTGTTTCATTTTCCCTGGCCTGGCGTTGTATCTCGGTCTCCTCCTCCCTATTTGTCTTATCCTCATCCACAACATCATCATCTTCGTCTTAGTCATGCGCAGTCTCATGAAGCTCAGAGAGGAATCTCGCTCCCAGCAGATCTCCAAACGCTTCCAGAATGCCATCGTAATCTGCACACTCATGGGGTTGACCTGGGTGTTTGGGTTCTTTGCGATTGACGACGGGAAGATCGTCTTCCAGTACATCTTCTGCTTATTCAACTCCTTCCAGGTAATTATCATCTGCAGCATCCACAGCAAAAATTCAGAATAGAATCTGAAATGCCCAAACAAGGAACCATGTTTACCAAGGGAACTGAAAGAAGTCTTTTGTAAAACAAACGAACAAATCAAAAAACGGTCAAAGATTGCTAAAGACGGCGCTCCATACTAGTTTATACAAACTTTATACAAACTAATTTTATTTACTGGTATCTTTGTTATATTTATTAGTTTTAATTTTTAATTTTAATCTGTTTCATAAATACTCGAAAGCTTGTTTTGTTTGACTCGGGTATCGCTGCATAATATTTAATAAATTATAATATTTAATAAATTATAATTACTTGCGATTCTTTTAAATTTATTGTTGCAGGGTGTTACAATCTTCATCCTGTTCTGTGTTCGACCGGAAGAGGTTAGAGCAGCCGTGGTACCATACCTGCCATGTACATGCCTTAAGCACAGGCCCAAGGCTAAGTATGAGTCTGGTACCAGGAATGCTGCTTCGGAGACAGAAGCGAGCCGTGCAACTTCTCCTAAAACCAAGACATTCGAAATGACAATGACCGAGTCATCTGTTGCTGCACCGCCGACTGTGGGCCCAGAGACGGCCGACCTTCCTGATGTTACTAGCGCCTTGTTGTAGGCAACTGCTAGTGTGGAATTTTGTTAAATTCCAGCCCAAGTTGTTAGTCAAAGGGGGTGGGGATTGATTGATGAGTGTTGGTGGTGGTGTGTTGGGGGAAATTGTTCCTTGTTTTAAAATGTTTTTTTTTTTAATTATGCGTTGTTTATATTATTATTTTTAATATCTCTGTATAAATGAGGGCCCCGATTATGCTGGATGGGTCACCCTCTTAAAAGATGGTTTTAAATATAAAATACAAATATTAATAAATATAAATTAATAAGGGGGTAAGTAGGGGGTCCCGGGGGCATGTGTCAAAGGCTCTGCGCCAATACAATGCCGCTAAAGTGGCTGAACGGGAAGAGAACACGAGGCACACGGCACAATGGGGGGGGGGGGCAATAAATATACCTATGGAGTAAAATTTAGAGATTATGTTCATGAATGATGATTATCAAGGGACACGACCCTTTACGTCTTGAATCTGCAACTAGTGAGGTCATCCATTATATGGATGACGTTGTCCATTCGGTTGATGACGTCATTGAGTAGTTTTGAGATTCTTTCTATATTTTACATGAGTGTCCTTAAGCTTCTTTTGAAATAGATCTGTATGCTATTGTTTTTAATTAATTGTAAATAATAATGTATAGAAAGCTAATGAAGAAAGAATTTATCTCCACATTCTTATTTTATTATCAATTAGATAATTATATCTTGTGTCATTCATCACAGATATATTTGAATATTATTGATAAAATCTCAAGTCTTGAAATAAATTAAAGTCTTGAAATAAATTAAAGGGTCTTTCGAGTTATGTTATATTCTGTCTTTCACGACCCGATAATTTACAAAAAAACGAAAAAAAAGAAGAAAAAAAACATGAATACAAATTAAACATATTTTAAAATATAAATAAGATTAATTGCGGTGACACCATGTGAAATGCTCAATTGAGTAGTAATTAGTTCTGAAAAGAACTGGAGGTACAACTCAGAGTTGTACCTCCTCAATTACTACTCAATTGAGCATTTCACATGGTGTCACCGCATTTAGTCTTACTTAAAATATAAAGCAAAAATGTTAAACATTTTTAATTTAATATTCTCAAAACTTTGCACAAATCATCTTCAAAATGTAATGGTTAGTGTAGTGTTTTGTGGCATGTAAATATTGTGTTATGAAACGTCAGGCACCCATGATGCCTTAGAACGGCGATGTATGCCTTTTATTTATAAAGAAACTGTATGTAAAAGTAGTCTGTATAATATAAATTAATTGTTCAATTTGCCTTTATTACCAAATATAAATGAATTAATATTTCGCTTTGCCCAATTAATGTGTATCACTGGAAGTTTCCTTATTATCTATCTGTTGATGCCTCTAACATGGGCGGATCAAGGAGGGGGAAAGGGGGGCACTCTTAATCGCTAAGGTATACATTTACCATACGTTTTCATTTTTGGTGTCTTCTTTTTGCAACCCTTAGATTATCCACTTGTCTGTTATCTTTTAAGAGGTCAAAGTTCAGATATTTTCACTATGCTGAAATGCAGCACGTTATACATTGGTAGAGTATACGTCCATATAGTTGGGGATTCGGGTTGGGTAGAGTTTCACCTTTGCGTATACAGAAAACGAGTTCATTTTTTGTCTAGGGTTTAACATTAGAACTTATTGTCAGTCAAACCCGATACAGATCTCTGTTTGAACGAACATTATAATAACTATATTGGGCAACTCGCGCAACATAAACACACTGGAAGAATAAAGTTTACACCATTGGTGTTTCATATTTTAACACCTCTGTTTTTGCAGGGTCTTTTGAATCTGACATTTTTCAAACGGGTTCTGCATCAGCTATAACGATAAAATACTATATACTCTCTCTCTCTCTCTGTGAGGTCTGAGAATACGAATAAAGTCTTTCTTGTCGCCTTTTCATGAATGTGATGAGTACAGTTAATAAGCACGACATCAGGAACATTGCTCCACCAACCAAGAAAGTAGCAACGTAATTACCTGTGGCATCGTAAACTCTCCCTGCAAAATAATCAAAACAATAAACACCAAGTTTAAAGGGGCGATATCGTCACGATCAACAGGGCATGGAATCGGAGTGCTAGTTTTAGCAAGTTAACTCAGTGACTGAAAAATAATACCCCATATGATAAGGTCATATTACTGGGTATTGCTGCTGCATAAATGAGCCAGTCATTTTCAGTTACTGTGTTCTAGGACTAGGGCAACGATTCCATGTCCTGTTGATAGTCTGCTCTGATCGTGACGACACTGCCCCTTTAAGCAGATGCAAAAATATAACACAATTGATACAAAATTATTGAAACCAGACTTGACAAAAGTGGAACTTTGGAAATCAACTTCAAACAACACAATTATTGTTTACTTTTTTATGGAATGAAGAATTGTTAAAAGGAAAGTAGCTTGTTATTTACCTGCGATTACTGAACCCGTTCCATTGCAAATAAAGACTGTAGCCCACAACAAACTCATTGCAGTAGGTACTTCCGAGGTACCAACCAAATATCGCATGTTGACTGCGAAAAGAGGGCTGGCGACGCCGATACTGGCGCCGAAAAGAACGACGTAGCTCACCAGGAAGATGTAACTGTTTGAGACCGGATTCAATAAATTTACTAAAGCAGTGGCAAATATTGCAATCGTATGAAGTTTGGAGTAACTAATGTATTTTCTGTCAACGAACCAACCATGTCCAGATCTCGTAACCATAGAAATGATTGCATAAACAGACAGTAACATGCCGCTGTGGTCATCTGACCAACCCGCCTCCTTAGCTCTTGCTGGAAGATGAGCGAGATTTATCATGAAACCAACGGAGAACATACTGCAAGCTAGTAGAACCAACATTGCTGGGATGTTGGTGAAGATATTCAGGATTCTTTGATGATTCAGAAAAGTGTCTCCTCGATTGTCTTGGCATTGGGTCATTTCGGTTGTTCTGTTTACATCTTCATTAATGTTCTCCTCCATCACGTGAGGTGGAACTTTGCGAGAGCTGGTCTTGAGCGGACGGAAGAGGGCGCAAGCGGCTACACCATTCATCTGAACAGCTCCAACAATAAACATGGCGCCCCTCCATCCATAGTTTGCAATGAGGAGACGAAATATGGGAGGAAAAATCATGTTGCCAACGCTTGCACCTAAGTAAGCTATCCCATTGGCGAATGCGTATCTTTTGTTGAAGTACTGAGGAAGTATTATCATTCCTGTTGTTGTCATCATCATTGCTCCTATACCTGAACAGAGGGGAAAATAATTTGTTTTCCTGCTTTAATATTGGGAAAATGTTTTGTTTTCCGGCCTGCTTTATTATTTGGAAATGTTTTATTTTCCTGCTTTAATATACTGAACAGCAAAAGAAACGCAAGTCCGAGGACAGCAAAAGAAACGCAAGTCCGAGGTATTGTCAAGTTTTCAAACAGAAAACAAACCATTTTGATTCTAATCACTCATTTAATGAAAAGCTTTCAATTTGTGAGCTGAAAGTGACTGTTGAAATTGCATTGCAAGATTTTCACATTTATCACAGTCCGCCAAAAGGAGATACCCCCCTCAGTGAAAAGTCACAGTCTTTTCAGTAGCGTGTATGTCCACCTTAAGCTTGCACACAGGCGGTGCAACGCCGCCTCATAGAGTTCACAAGAGTCTGGAAGAATGCCTGAGGCAAGTGGTTCCACTCAAACACCAATCTCTGTTCCAACTGTGCAACTGTAG
The DNA here is from genome assembly GCA_029582265.1 of Zoroaster sp. YZ-2022. NCBI lineage: Eukaryota > Metazoa > Echinodermata > Asteroidea > Forcipulatida > Zoroasteridae > Zoroaster > Zoroaster sp. YZ-2022. The sequence goes on from CM055837.1 coordinate 1,503,624, forward strand.
TTGGCTGTCTCCCGGCAGCTATCCTACGCCCAATTTCGTCCCAGACATGTTCAATAGGAGCCATATCTGGGGAAAGTGACAGCCATGGAAGAACGTTGATGTTGTTATGAGTGAGACACGCCATCGACACCCTTGCTGTGTGAGGACGTGCATTGTCCTGTTGGAAGAACTGCAGTTCAGGATGTGCAGCAAACATTGGAACAACATGAGGACGAAGAACATCATCTCTATACACGACAGCAGTTTCACGTTGTCGGAAGACATGAAGCTGTGACCTGTGGCTGTAACTGAACGCTCCCCAGACCATCACACTGCCACCACCCCATCTGTTTGCCTGTATGACACAGCAATCCGCGTAACGTTCATTACGTCGACGCCAAACACGTAAACGCCCGTCAGCATGTGAAAGATGGAAGCGAGACTCATCTGAAAAGAAAACTTGGCGCCACTGAGCACGTCGCCAACGTTGATGTTGCCGGGCCTACTGTAAACGTCGTTGACGGTGTTGTCGTGTCAATATTGGCCCTACATATGGACGTCGACAGTGGAGTCCTCCATCCCGTAGTCGACGTATAATGGTATCGGCGGATACTGATCCTCTTGGTCCCTGAACTAAGGCTGCTGTTCTTGATGCTGCTTGAGTACGGTTCCTTAGATGAGTGGCCCGGATGAACCGATCTTGTGCAGGAGTTGTCACTCTTGGTCGACCGGAACGTGGACGATCAGCAACGATCCCTGTCAGCCGGTAACGTTGGGCAAGTCGTGTGATGGTGGTAAGATGGCATCCAACTTGTCTGGCTACATCGGTTGCAGAGATACCGCCTTGCAACATTCCAAGGGCCACTCCTCTTTGCACAGTCGAAAGTCTTGGCATCGTTTGCGTAAAGTGTACACCTTCTAGAGCGAACAACGAATGTTTTTCTGACACAGCCCTTTATAAAGGATGCCTTAGAGTGACAATCCACGTGTTTCACCAACACCTGTCAATGCACGTGCACAATTCATGGTTTAACTTCACTGTGGTTGCGTTTGTGCGAATGTTTAGTATGGACGCCAAACTGTATGACATTACATCACCTGGACTCATTACATCATTTTACCATCATTTTTTCTAACATGCGAATGGTTACTATTCTGAAATTTCGTTTTTTCGGAACTTGCGTTTCTTTTGCTGTTCAGTATATTAAATCAATTCAATTCAATCAATTCAATTCATTTATTCGTCATGCCAGCATGAAAATCATTTCCTCAGTTTGCACATATAAAAAAAATTAATACACACTATAATTTAAATAACTAACATGTGAAAGTTTTGACTTATTATAGTCATTTTCGAGAAAATAATTTCATTCTGACGTTGAATGTTTGTCCCCAGTGGACAATAATTGTAATAATTTTACTTATTTAATTTAATTGATAGCACCTCAGTCAGATAAATTTCAAGAGAGGTTTGGTACCATCATAAACTTTACAATAAGAATTAAGTTTCATGTAAATCTGGGATTATTTATGTTTTTAGAGAACACCAGGAATATATAGAGGGTTTAAAATTAATTTATCTTAATCTAATGTGACCCTTCAATACAATACAATACAATACAATACAATACAATACAATACAATACAATACAATACAATACAATACAATACAATACAATACAATACAATACAATACAATACAATACAATACAATACAATACAATACAATACAATACAATACAATACAATACAATACAATACAATACAATAATATACAATACAATACAATACAATACAATACAATACAATACAATACAATACAATACAATACAATACAATACAATACAATACAATACAATACAATACAATACAATACAATACAATACAATACAATACAATACAATACAATACAATACAATACAATACAATACATAACAATACAATACAATACAATAATATACATATACAATACAATACAATACAATACAATACAATACATATAATATACAATACAATACAATACATTACAATACAATACAATACAATACAATACAATACAATACATATACAATAATATAATATACAATACAATACAATACAATACAATACAATACAATACAATACAATACAATACAATACAATACAATACAATACAATACAATACAATACAATACAATACAATACAATATCACATCCAACAATAGCACCCTAAGCCCCCCCCCACCCCCCCCCCCCCGATCCAGCAAATTTAACTTACCAGACATAGCATTACAAATGTACAATTGCAGTATCCCAGTGGTCAATGATCCTAGTATAGTAGCAGACCCGTTGATCAAAGCCCCAGTCATGGCGACCCTTCGTATTCCAATCCTTGTTGCCACAACTCCAATGAACAAACCTTTCAATAACAATATAACTTTAGAAGATGTGCAGCTGCTTGTAACATTTCAATATTTACAATAAGTAGGCCCGTACTCTTTTTCAAAACACCAAAACAATTTTAAAATTAGGAAAACGATTTATCAAGTGAAGAAAAATATATCCCAGGTTAGATTCCTCTTTTTTTACGACGAAACAAAATGGACGATGGGCTAAAAGTTCAGGGATACAGAGTACTTTTTCAACGCAAGAGAACTACGATATTTTTATGAAGGTTTGTGCCAAGAGCAAGATGTCGCTATTAAACGTATGGGTTCCCCAGCCCCCACCCACCTGTCATAAATATAATACTTACAGAATGGACTAGCGACCATCAACGGTATGCTTATAAACCAACTCGTAGCCGTAGCAGTCAAACCAAAATATTCTATCCATTCAGTGTAGAATATTCCAAGAGTTGTCAGGTATCCATAACCCAGCATGAAACCAAAATGTACACCAGACATCACCAACCAGGCCCAGCCACGATCAATGGAATTTTTTTCTCTGTTCTCGGAGTGCGGCATGTTTTTAAGTTTACACCGTATTTCGGTAAGTTTTAAATGATAAAGGTAGGACAAAAAAAACTACTATATATATTGAACTTTGACCAGCCTTCAATGTATTTAAAGAACACAGTAAAAATCCGTCACGCGACAGGTCCATAAGGCCGAACAAAAATAGTTGTGTTTCCTATTACACTGAAAAAAATTATGGTGAGTGGGTAAAATCTTCATTTTTTTTGCTCTAAATTTTGTAGGCAAAGATATTGGGGTGGGATGACGGTCATTTTCTTTGGTTTTTTTGCGCATTCATTTGTAATAGTTAACAAGTGACAATGTCAGATTTAATACTCTACATGTTAATACTACCTATATGTATATTCACTGGTTGAGTGGTTTAAGAATATCTGAATTTAGAAAGCAGATGGTTGTGAGTACAAATACATAAGAGCAAGCCACTTATTTTCAAAGGCTTCTGTTAACCGACAAGTCAAGCAAAACAAATATGACATTTACACTCAATATGACTACGAAAACCTACAATAAGTTTCTTTTGTGTTTCATTACTTTGTCTTCTATAAATATGGAGAAATAAAGAAAAGAAAATATATTCCATGCTCCGCCAATTCCTCGAGCTCCGCCTCGAGCGAGCGAGCGAGACTCGAGTCGTGCTCATCGTCGTGTCGACGTCGATGTTACGTCTTGCATGTGTATGTACAGGGCCAAGCATTATGTGTACGCAATCCTGATTGCCATTGAGTGTTCTTTATCAAGTAAAATAAAATTCCACCAAAATCAACCAATAGCAACTTAGCTTGAAAAAGTTATCGGGGACGATTGCCTTATTTTGGTCTGCACGACCGTCTGTGTTCGTCGCGTATATCCTTTGCAAATTGCATGCAAGGGCTGTTCGTTCCGCGCATGCTGAGCTGTCACGGCCGTGGCTTCGCGGCGCAGCAAGTGCAAAACCGCAGTGCCGACCAACTTTAAAAAAATAATAATAATTAAAAACAATAATAATAAAATAAATAAATAAATAAAACAAATAATAATACAGGACGATGTACACAAAAATTAGGCTTGGGGTCGGCACCATAAGTTTGTATTAATTATTATTTTTCGAATAAAAAGATATAGGTTCTGCGTGATTTTCTAGGTTGGGTCGGGTAACCGGAAACACAACTATTTTTTGTTCGGCCTAAGGTGATTGAAGCAAATAAGCAAATATTAACAATTGACATTGATAGAGGTTATGTGATAATGGAAACTCAACATCATATATTTTATTATCTAAACTCAAGGTAAAATATTGCAAAAAGTAACCTTTTCCGAACGCCGTTTTGTCTCGAATTCAGAAAAGTCTAGTCTACTCAGTGGGGGAAACAAATCTTCCCTTTGTTTAAAAATTGCCTACCTGATGTTGCCCTTGCAAAGTCACTCAAAACTTTGCACAAATCAGCCATGCACCCATGATGCCTTAGAACGGCGATGTATGCCTTTTATAATATAAAGAAATTGTATGAAAAAGTAGTCTGTATAATATAGATTAATTGTTCAATTTGCCTTTATTACCAAAAATAAATGAATTAATATTTCGCTTTGCTCAATTAATGTATCACCGTGTATAACTAGAAGTTTTCTTATTACCTTCAGATGCCTCTATCATGGGCGGATCGAGGAGGGGAAGAGGGGCGCTCCATCATCTTAATCGCCAATCTATATATTTACCATATGTTTTTATTTTTGGTGTCTCCTTTTTTACTCTACCTTTCCGCAATCCCCAGATTATCCCCTAGTCTATCATCAAGCCGATATGATGTTTTATTTTTTAAGAGGTCAAAGTTCAGATATTTTTCACTACGATTAAAATGCAACATGGTAGAGTACGTCCATACGGCTGGGGATTCGGGTTAGAGTTTCATCTTTGCGTGTACAGAGAACGAGTCCATTTTTGTCTAGGGTTTAACATGAGAACTTATTGTCAGTCAAACCCGATACAGATCTCTGTTTGAACTCACATTATAATAACTACACCAGTAGTGTTTATATTTCGCGAGTTGCCCAATAAAGTTTACACCATTGGTGTAATTTTATCACCTCAGTTTTTGCAGGGTCGTTTTGAATCTGACATTTTTCAAACGGGTTCTGCATCAGCTGTAACGATAAAATACTATATACTCTCTCTCTGTGAAGTCTGGGAATACGAATACAGTCTTTCTTGTCGCTTTTTCATGAATGTGATGAGTACAGTTAATAAGCACGCCACCAAGCACATTACGCCACCAACCAAGAAAGGTGCAATATAATTACCTGTGGCATCGTAAATTCTCCCTGCGAAATAATCAAAACATAAGAAATACCAAGTTTAAGCAGATGCGAAAATAATAAAATCGATATAAAATTACTGAAACCAGACTTGACAAAAGTGGAATTTCGGAAATCAACTTCTTAAAACAAACAGCTCACATGTGCTGTTTTTCAGATGCGTAATAAACAACAAAATTATTGTTTACTTTGTATGGAAAGAAAACATGTCAAAAAGGAAAGTTGCTTATTATTTACCTGCGATTACTGAACCCGTTCCATTGGAAATAAAGACTGTAGCCCACAACAAACTCATTGCAGTAGGTACTTCCGAGGTACCAACCAAAGATCGCATGCTGACTGTGAAAATAGGGCTGGCGACGCCGATACTGGCGCCAAAAAGAACGGCGTAGCTCACCAGGAAGATGTAACTGTTTGAGACTGGATTCAATAAATTTACCACAGCGGCGGCAAACAGTGCAATCGTATGAAGTTTGGAGTAACTAATGTATTTTCTGTCAACAAACCAACCATGTCCAGATCTCGTAACCATAGAAATGATTGCATAAACAGACAGTAACATGCCGCTGTGGTCATCTGACCAACCCGCCTCCTTAGCTCTCGCTGGAAGATGAGCGACATTTATCATGAAACCAGCGGAGAACAAACTGTAAGCTAGTAGAACCAACATTGCTGGGATGTTGGTGAAGATATTCAGCAATCTTAGATGCTTCAGAAAAGTGTCTCCTCGATTGTCTTGGCATTGGGTCATTTCAGTTGTTCTGTTTACATCTTCATTACTGTTCTCCTCCATCACGTAAGGTGGAACTTTGCGAGGGCTGGTCTTGAGCGGACGGAAGAGGGCGCAAGCGACTATACCATTCATCTGAATAGCTCCAACAATAAACATGGCGCCCCTCCATCCATAGTTTGCAATGAGGAGACGAAATATGGGAGGAAAAATCATTTGGCCAACGCTTGCACCTAAGAAAGCTATCCCATTGGCGAGTGCGAATCGTTGATTAAAGTACCGTGACAGTATTATCATTCCGGGTGTTACCATCATCATTGCCCCTATACCTGAACAGAGGGGAAAATATTTAATTTTCCTTATTTAATATTGGGAAAATTTGTTTTCCTGCTTTAATATTGGGAAAATATTTTGTTTTTCTTATTTAATATTGGGAAAGAGTTGTGTTTCCTGCTTTAATATTGGGAAAATATTTAATTTTTCTTATTTAATATTGGGAAAATTTGTTTTCCTGCTTTAATATTGGGAAGAGTCGTGTTTCCTGCTTTAAATATTAAACAACTAACCTGTGAAAGGTTTAACTTATTATACAAGGAGTCATTATGGAGGAAATAATTTTATTCTGACGATGAATGTTTGTCCCCAGTAGACAATAATTGTTTTGCTTATTTCACTTAATTGATAGCACCTCAGTCAGATAGATTTCCAGAGAGGTTTGGTACCATCATCAACTTTACACTAAGAATTAAGTTTCATGTTTAAATCTGGGATTATTTATGTTTTTAGAGAACACCAAGAATGTATAGAGGGTTTAAAATTAATTTATCATAATCTAATGTCAGCCCTAAACACAGTTTTCAATACAATACAATATTAAACAATACAATACAATACAATACAATACAATACAATACAATACAATACAATATCACATTCAACAATAGCACCCTAAGCCCCCCCCCCCCCATCCAGCAAATTTAACTTACCAGACATAGCATTACAAATAATTGCAGTATCCCAGTGGTCAATGATCCTAGTATAGTAGCAGACCCGTTGATCAAAGCCCCAGTCATGGCGACCCTTCGTATTCCAATCCTTGTTGCCACAACTCCAATGAACAAACCTTTCAATAACAATATAACTTTAGAAGATGTGCAGCTGCTTGTAACATTTCAATATTTACAATATATAAGTAGCCCGTACTCTTTTCAAAAACCCCCAAAATAAAATAAAAATAAGTAGAGCTGGTGTTTGTTAGGACAAATACAAGGTGTTCGCGTGAACTTCCAGTTCAATGAAATTATCATTGATGACGTCACAATCATATTTTTTTAAATTATCAAAAATTTGGTATTATAACATATCAACTTCTGCTTCTGCTTCTGTTTTGGCCCGGAAAGCAACATAATTTATTTGAGATTAATGTAAGATATTTCATTGTTATTACAATCATGAACAAATGTAGATATTATCTTTTCTATGTTCAGGAGTTATGATTTTTTTTGATAGGCCTATTTGATAAATATTTTTTTTAAAAATTCAAATTCTCCAAGGCGCAATTTCTGGTTCAATAAGGTGATTGCCATATTTCATGAAATGTCTGTTTCGCGTTTTTCTAGATAAAAAATAATTTAAGTTAACCTGCCGCTAGATGTTATTTTTTTAGAAGTGATGACAGGTAAAACTTGTAGCTTTGCATGGTGAGGAGGATAAGTAAGACTAATTGCGGTGAGACCATTTGAAATTCTCAATTGAGTAGTATAGTTCTGAAAAGAACTGGAGGTACAACTCGACGTTGCGATCAGTATGCTCTGATCGTCCTCAGGACGATCAGAGCATACAGAAGTGACGACGTTACCAACAATATTTATGGAAAAGGTTCGACCTCACTAAATAAAATTATACTAATTTATTATCCGCCAGGGTCATATTAAAGTCGTGTTATAGCAGTTGTCTACTACTACTGGTAGAACGCATGCTTACTTTAAACGATTAACATTCCCGCCCGAGTCGCCTGTGTAGTTTTTTCCACAGACACTCGGAAAGCACCGAGTATACAGTGCTATACACACGATGGTGTAGGGCAAAATTAAATCAATTGTTTATCACCCGACGCAAGAAGTTTCATCAAACTATAAACATTCTTTGAATTTTGAATTTCCGATTTCGACCGGAGGTAAAGGTCACGTTTAGTACACGTCTGTAAGAAAAAATTAAAATAATTACGATGTTTCCATTCTTGGTTCAGAAGATGATTTTCTGTTATAATAACCTTTGTTTTACTGTAATTTGACACCTGATAATATGATGTCATTGCGATTTCATGTTTTTCCAGATTTCATTCTTTTAGCACTTTTGACATATTACCAACAATATTTTTAATAGGTCTGATCTCACTCAAGATAACTATACTAATTCATTCTCTATGCGTTGTATCAAATTTGTGTTATAACATTCAGAATGTTCGTATTATACTTAATGTGTGAAATCTTAAATCAAACATTCATTTGGGAAATTGGTTGTTCCTCCAAAGGCGATATCGGAAAGCTCACGGTGTCTTCTATGCACCTGCATCATGATCGAAACCAGAGAATGAAACCCCTCACCATTTGTTCTGCTTCTTCAACAGTTTATATACCCCCTTTCCAAACTCATCTATAAATAAGCTTGAAAACAGCTGCTAACTGTGCTGCCATAAAAAAAGGATATTCTTCAAATTTAATCATAACTAACAACACATTGAATATGCGACGTTGAGAAGGGTGATCAACACCGAACACCATTGTGAGTTAACCAAGCCAAGGGAGCACGCGGACCTTGTCCAGTGATCTCTATTATACCATACTCATTATATAGAGATCAGTGACCTTGTCAGACATAACGGAAAGAAAATGTCCCATGACCTGTCTAAAAGTAACGAGTCAACGAGGGTGTTGGTTTTATAGTCCCACCACTGCATGTGTATGCTATTGGCAGTGTGTTATGTAAGGCAACAGCATGTGGCCGGCGACCGTCAGTGGTGTATAGTTATATCATGGTTATGCCGTCTTCATCATGTTGCGTGTGCACATCTCGATTGCATACAGTACACGTAATCGTGTGGTCTGAGCATGGAGGAATATATCTATTTTCCTTCCTCCGTGGTCTGAGGCATTGAGGGCAGGGTGTATTTAATTACTAATAATTAAATCGAAAATCAATCAGTGATGAAATTGTTACGTCATCGCTATTAGTATTAGAGCAATATAGGAAATTGTTACGTCGTCGCTATTAGAGCAATAATTATAGGATATCCAATGATTGTAACTGCAAAATATGAAGACATTCTGAGCTTGGCAACTATGGTTTTTGTTAGATAGGTCTCATCGAGAAGGAGAAGAAAAAAAACACGATCAATTTCAAGAGGTGTTCGCGCTATCGCACGCGAACACCTAATACAAAAGGAGCTAAAAATTAGGAAAACGATTTATCAAGTGAAGAAACACAGGTTAGATTCAAAATATAAACAAAATGGACGATGGACTAAAAGTTCAGGGAGACAGGGTACATTTTCAACACAAAAGGACTATGATATGTTTATGAAGGTCTGTGCCAAGAGCAAGATGTCGCTAATAAAAATTATAATCTAAAAGAAAAAGCGTATGGCTTCCCAGCCCCCACCCACCTGTCAGAAATATAATATTAATACTTACAGAATGGACTAGCGACCATCCACGGTATGCTTATAAACCAACTCGTGGCCGTAGCAGTCAAACCAAAATATTCTTTCCATTCAGTGTAGAATATTCCAAGAGTTGTCAGGTATCCATAACCCAGCATGAAACCAAAATGTACACCAGACATCACCAACCAGGCCCAGCCACGATCAATGGAATTTGTTTCTCTGTTCTCGGAGTGCGGCATGTTTTTAAGTTTACACCGTATTTCGGTAAATGATAAAGGTAGGACAATGCTATGTACTTGTGTACGATGTACTATATTGAACTTTGACCAGCCTTCAATGCATTTAAAGAACACAGTAATAATCCGTCACGCGACAGGTGCATCAGGTGATTGAAATCAATTGATGGTCAAAATAAGCTAAAGCTAGGGAAAGGTCAACTATGTCAATATGTCAGTGAGTCTGCGTAGTCTGTCCCCCTTGCCACGCTGGCTATGTAACCACGGCTATTTAACAAAGTTAATATCATAATCTTAATATCTCATAATTATGAGATATTTATTAAGTCATATTTCTTCTCTAAGGACACAGAAAAATAATCTGAATTTCACAGGTTGGTTTATGGACTTATTAATTATTGGTTGCATTTACAGACTTTTTACCAATGTGTATACTGCACCTTTAAATTTATTCATTAATCTGATTATCTTAAGACTGAGTCTTAAATTCCAGACATCTCTCCTCACTTGACTTGATCCGTTTAACCCTTCTGACATTTACCAGGAATGAAGCAAATTGTTCTCATAAGATAACCATTATGTTCTTTTTTGTTACTCCAGGGGTAAGCATATAATGATTAATGCAAATTCTTCAAGATGATGAATGGATTTCTTGGATGGATTTATTCACTGTTGTGTGACATGTATACATTTTATATTTTAATTATTAAACAAAATAAGTTAAAGGGAAGGTACAACATTGGTATTTGGTAGCGTACATGTATTTTTTACCCTGTAGCTTTCAATAAATATATATAACAAAAACTACCCTTTCATCACATTAGGTGATCACGACGAAAAACTGTGACATGCTTTGTATGTTTTTATGTTTAACAAAAATTGATGCTAACTATTGTTTATTAGACATAACAATTCCTGTTTTCTCTAAGATAGCATCACTTCAGATAGAATAATTTATCAGGCTGATGTACCAACTTTATACAAAGTAGTCCCGAATGTTTTAGAATATTTGATATTATCAGTGTTTTACCGTCCTTTTAATTGATGTAAGTATTGCTTAGCGTGAAAAAAATATCTTATGATAATCTCTTGTAAGATAATCTCTTGTAAAGTTCTGAGAAGAACCCGCAAACCTTACTTCTACTGTACTTCCATCGTGCAAAGCTTCAAATGATACTTAATTATTGTTTAAATAAAGCCAGTGGATTGGTAACTTAGTCGCCCGAAAATGTTATGAGAAATTACAATTACTTTTTATAGAAATCTTATAATTTTTTTAATTCGTGTACAGTTTTGGTGATGTCCCCAACAGCGCGAACGGGGAGCGGGGAGGGGGTGAGCGCACAATCACTTATATTTTTGCTTCAGAAAGCTCTTAAGACGCACACAAATTATTTCGTAAGCAATTTTCGTTCATTAATAACCAGTCATCCTAATGTTATTAGTTCTTTTATTAGATAGTTTCATTGTTAATCGAAGACATCCAAATTCTGAGCGCCCGCTATCGCGCCGGTTTCATGAATTATGGCATAGGCCTAAGTGTGTATGTTTGTATGAGATACACTTGGAATACACTATATAAATACACACTAAATAATGTTTGGGATACAGTTTTTATAAAACTGAATATTTTATTCTCCTGATATCTCATTAGACTGGTCCCCTGTCTTTATCCTATATCAAGGATATATAGACAGGCTCCAGGCGTACCATTCTGATGGTGATCTAATGTCACGCTTCGATGCTCGCGCGCTAGCTACCAAACAAGGTCAAAGTTGAACATCGGGAAAATATGGCGGCCGCACGGCCAGGATCTGGCGTAATTCACGCGTCTCTATCTCAAAGCGTGACGTCAGATCTTCAGCTAATATCTCACCAACAATTTCATGACAATATATTTTGCCTGCCACAGATCAGTAGAGGGCGCTATAAAAGTAAACGTACGATGTCATATCACATCATCTCATTTTACCATTGCATCATCTCAAATAACATGATTTCTCATAAAAAAAACAGCATAATTCTAAACTCAAATATTTGACTCAGCCGGCTCAGTGGGTGCAGCAGTATCAACACCGTGGTATTGCACAGTCACTGTAGGTGATATCTGGGGTTTCGACAATATTCCTTGTGATCGCATTCGTATAACCTGCACTCTTACTACAAAAACGAACACGAACGCTACCAGGAACAAAGCACCAGCGACCAGGAAAGGAACCACGTAATTACCCGTAGCATCGTAAACTGTCCCTGAAATACAATCATCAAACATCAAAATTAAATAAAAACACATTATTCGTATCACTCTGTGCAAAGCTATTCGCTTGCAGTGATAATCTAAGTTTTAAAAACTTTTTCCTCAAAACCTTGGCAACTCAGAATAAAAGATTAAACAAATATACTGATTTAATTGCTGATTGAAAATGCATTCACAATTTAGATTGGCAAGCAAACACAATCTTGGTATTCTTTCCAATTTTAAAACAATTAGTAATAAAATGTAAATGTTTTGGGACTATTCCTAAAAACAATAGCACTCCAGGCAAACAAATATCAATGAATATCTCATCAATTTTGGAAAAACTTTGATAATTAATTTTGTTGAGAATACCAATGTTGTACCTTCCCTTCACATTTCAATGAATTACCTGCGAAAACTGAACCAGCACCATTGAATAGGTAAACTGTTGCCCAAATCAAACTCAGAGCCTCTGGTAATTCCTTTGTGCTTCGGACCAAACACCTCATGTTAACAATCAGCAGTGGGCTTCCAATGCCGAGACAAGCACCAAAGACAACGGTGCATCCAACCAGGAAGATGTAACTATCGGATACAGGATTCAGCAGCGTCACCACGGCAGCACCAAATATTATTATAAGCTGCAGTTTGAAACAACCAATATAGTTCCTGTCAATGAACCAACCGTGAGTGAATCTTGTGATCACTGCAACGACAGCAAACACCAACAGCAACATGGCGCTTTGGTCGTCGGACCACCCCGCCTCCTTGGCTCGTGCCGGTAGATGAGCGAGATTTGTCAGAAAAGCCATTGAGAAAAAGGCTGTGGCTATAAGTAGCAACATAGCAGGGACGTTGGTGAAAAAACGCAGAAAATTACCACATTTAATGCGTCTATGGTGATAATGGTGATGGTGGTGGTGGCGGTGGATTCCTGCATTCAGATCTGTACATGTTGTAACATCATCAACCTCCATTTCTACTTTTCTCTCGAGAGGGGAATCTTTGTCTTGGTTGGTCTTGAGCGGACGGAAGAGGGCGCAAGCGGCTACACCGTTCATTTGGATAGCTCCGACAATAAACATGGTTCCCTTCCATCCGTAAGTATCGATAAGAAACCGGAACAGGGGAGTGAAAATGATTTGGCCAATGCTGACCCCCACTATGGCGATTCCGTTGGCGAGTGCGTATTTTTTCTTGAAGTACTTGGCGAGTATGATCATGCTTGGTGAGAACATCATAACCACACCTATCCCTGGACAGATGGAGATGGGACGGAAAGGAGAGAGGATACAAAAGGGAAACCATGATATTAGTCAAAGCCTAAGTTCAAAATTACCGGATCAAAATTGACCCAGAAAAGGGTTCGCTAGACCAATTTTAGTCACACTGAGCAGTATTCCGTGGCAGAACGTTTCCATTTCTTTAAGACCCGGATTCCATTTGTCAGTCTGGATCTTTCTGACCCAGTTTCCAAGTCAGCCTGAATATTTGTGACCCAGTTTCCAGGTCAGTCTAAATCAATCTGACCCAGTTTCCCTGTCAGACTGATTCAATCTGACCCAGTTTCCAGGTCAGTCTGAATCTTTCTAACCCAGTTTCCAGGTCAGTCTGGATAAATCTGACCCAGTTTTCTGGTCAGTCTATATCTTTCTAATCCATCAGATTCTGGGTCATTCTTATTTGTGTCACGTATACGTGCACGAAGAGGATAATATATAATGTTTTCTTAACTTACCACATAATGCATTGCAAGCGTACAATTGTAAGATGTCGTTGGTAAACGATCCTAGTACAGTTGCAGACCCATTGACAACAGCCCCAATCATGGCGACCCTTCGTATCCCCATCCGTGAAGCCATAAGTCCAATGAAAAAACCTGCCACAAATAATAATTAAAAACCTTGAATTTCATAAATGAATCAATAAACAAAATAAACTCAAGGTCTGCTGGATAATTTACAATAAATTGAAGATAGATACTGTTTGGTGAATCTCTGATTCTGTAAGGTGAGTAAAACGCGCTGATCAGCACGTACACTGTATGGACAATACATAGAGCTATAAATAGTTAATACTGTAGAAATCTAGACATATCGGAGGCCCAATTTCATGGTGTTGCCCGACTCGGAATTCCACGCTTAGAATCACTTTTTTTCTGAATAATTTTTGCGCTAGCCGTGTAAGCGAAAGTTGCGCGAAGTACTTATGTGCACAAGCTGAAATTCCTTGGAATTTTCTGCTGAAGTAAGCAAAGATGTTTCTATTACGGAAAAAAATGGGCACTGTACGCGAAGCCACACGCATTGACGTGTGATCGTGACGCTCATCACATTCGCCCAATTTCGTCATTAATCCTTAATTAAGCACGAGCCTCTATCCACCAAAAACGAACACAAAATAAAAATAAAATTGCCACTGCTCCCCTGGCGGTGATAACACGTACCCCATTATTTGGAGTGTTGATCCACCCCTCTGTTTTCAAACATTTTTTTCTAATCCTGATTAAATATGCGACATTTGATGGGCCTTTGTCACAATACTTACAGAATGGACTAGCGACCATCCAAAGAAAGGCTTAGTAGTAGACTCGTGGCCGTAGCAGTCAAATCAAAAATAGTCGTTCCATTCGGCGTAGAATATTCCAAGAGAAGTCAAGTAGCCATAACCGAGCATGTCACCAGTAACAACGGCAAACAGCACAACCCACGCCCAGCCACGGTCAATGGGTAATATTTTAGTGTTTTTAGACATGGTTTATTTGTCTAATTACGTATTCTGCTTCTACCAAGAATGTTATAAGAATAACTCGTGCAAAGACTGATAATGCTATACTTTGCAAGAACATTCTCGCCTCGGACGTGAACAGTGAAAGTGATACCCAAACCCAGGCATGGCCTACGTGCGCTAGATCAATCTAATAAGCAGAATTCTTGTTTGACAAGATAGCTCAATACTATATTTAGCGACATGTCCATTTATTGATAATCTTCTCATAAGAAAAGCACACGGATATTAGTCCATGAACCAGGGGCTGAAAATTAATTTGGAGCGACAAATTACATCGTATGTTTTCTACTTGCAAACAATCGGTTAATTACACACACAAAATATGATAGCCCTGCTGAAACGGTAGCGTATTGTTTTCAAACGATTTTTATGATATAGGTTTTTATAAACTTTATATTATTTCCCCTGTCTTTCCACATAGGGCGTGAAACATTTCAACCGGCAAAGATAAACTTTAAGTAAGACTAATTGCGGTGACACCATGTGAAATTCTCAATTGAGTAGTAATTAGTTCTGAAAAGAACTGGAGGTTACAACTCGACGTTTCGATCAGTAGGCCTATGCTCTGATCGTCCTCAGGAGAATGCCGGACTCTGGGAAATGCTGCTGCCTTAAGTCGGCTGCTGGAGGATCACGCGATGACTGGATGCTGGAGGATTAGTTCGTTGAGGCGCGCAGGCGGGAACTGTTGAGACTAGGATGTCACTTATAATGTGCCGAACGAAACGCCTGCCGTGGTGGCACTATTTATGTATTGTCGTGTTTGCAAACTAATACAGAGACCAATTATATTCCCAGCTTCAAATAGTTTAACATATACATTTACTAATATTTTCTACTTTGCAGCTTTATGAAGCTGGGCCAAGATGACGTAGTCTGTCAACGTCCTTATCAGACCACAGTGCGAACGCGCAAGTCGATTTGCGTAGTAATAACAAAATACTTCGTACCTGACCTTACCTCCCCTTTATTCGCTCTGTGCACATCGTAGCCCTCTAGCGGTGAATTTGAACCCAGTGTGTTGATGACAGCCAATTTTGCGTCGTGTGAGCGTTGTGCGTACACTCTATGTGTGTATATGTTATGGTACTAAGCGCGCGTGTACCTCTGCCAGCCAATGATCGCTGGAGATATTCCGCCCGTACGCACATCGACTGCCGTGGCCGAGCGGTCTAGCGCACCGAACTCAAGTTCTGGTGTTGCCAGCAGCAGGGTGTGGGTTCGAGCCCCGGTCGTGACACTTGTGTCCTTGAGCAAGGTACTTAACCATAATTGCTTCGTCCTTCGGATGGGACGTAAAGCCGTAGGTCCCGTGTGTTGTATAATGCACGTAAAGTGGATTGTCGTGCGGTCTAGCGCACTGAACTCAAGTTCTGGTGTTGCCAGCAGCAGAGTGTGGGTTCGAGCCCCGGCCGTGACACCTGTGTCCTTGAGCAAGACACTTAACCATAATTGCTTCTCTCCACCCAGGGGTTAAATGGGTACCTGTGAAGACAGAGATGGTTTGCTCTATATGCGCTAGAAATGGCAGCAATTGAGCTGTATACTCCCCAGGGAGCTGAGATGGTTTCAGGAATGATTTATGAGCCTTATGAGCCTTATGAGCAGGGATAATAATATAATGCGCCTTGAGCGCCACTTAGTTGGTGGATACGTGCGCTATATAAATCTATACATTATTATTATTATTATTATTAAAATACGCCAAACGCGACGCACTATCGCTGCCCTTTCGGTGGCACTGGTCTAACAACATGTGCCCTCAACAGCTCATGCACGGTGCACATAGTGCCTCTGGCAGGTTCCCAGCTTCAAATTGTTTAGCATATACATTTACTAATATTTTCTACTTAGAAGCTTTATGAAACTGGGTCAAGATGACGTAGTCTGTCGATGTCCTTATCCTTAACCACAGACCACTTCGCAAATTCCACAGTGCGCACGCGCAAGCCAATTTGCGCAATACATGCTGGTACATGTATCTCGGTACATAATTTGTTTTCTATGCTATCATTGTATATTGTTTGTATTCATGCTTTTTCTTTGTTTCCGCGCCTTGAGCGCCCAGCAGGGTGGATATGTGCGCGCTACAAATCTTATTATTATTATTATTATTATTATTATTATTATTATTATTATTATTATTATTATTATTATTATTATTATTATTATTATTATTATTATTATTATTATTATTATTATTATTATTATTATTATTATTATTATTATTATTATTATTATTATTATTATTATTATTATTATTATTGGTCTAGCTAATGACAAAATACTTCATACCTGACCTTACCTTCCCAGATATTGTATATCAGTGTTATAACCACACTGAACAAAAGTAAGCCATGATTTTCTTCTATTTTGTTGTTCAGTTTAACAACGCAACTACATAGATTGCTCGATTATAAACAACACAGTAAACTATCAACAGCAACAAAGACAACAATGTAATGTATCCAAATAATGTGAATATTTTCACAAACAAAAATGTTTTGCTGTTTTCTCCACTTTTCAACCTGTTTATAGCCAGTCGGTAAATATTGACTAATCCATTTCATCCGGCTTCGCCTTGTGAAGTGGATCAGAACTACGATGCATTCAGTATTTGAATATTACATACCAGTAGCGGTCATCATGGGGAAAAAATAAAGTTGATCCTCAGTACTGGTGTTTTTTTAACACTCAAGGTGTCATGAGAAATACTTACAGAATGGACTAGCGACCATCCACGGCATACTTATGAGCCAACTTGTGGCCGTAGCCGTCGAACCAAAATATTCTTTCCATTCGGTGTAGAATATTCCAAGGGTTGTCAGGTAGCCGTAACCGGTCATTGCACTCATAACGGAGCCAGTCAATACCATCCAGGCCCAGCCCCGGTCTATAGGCATTCTATCATCCGTGTTACGACTGCGTGGCATGGTTTAATTCCAACAAAAATTCCCTGTTTTCCCAAGAATATTATAAATGTTCCACAAAAACGATTTTCACGTTTACCGACATCATCAAATTCACATGTACATCTCCCTGCCGTCAAATCCGACCTAAGTGATATTTGGACTCTAAAAGGCCGCAGCTACAAATATTGTGGCTGGTGGTCGAAAGTAACCAGAGTGAACCGTTGGTCAGAAACTGTCGTATCCAAACCATTTCCTGCCACGATTTGTCCATCCAGGTAAAGAAACATCACGCAGGTAGCACATACAGACGACGTACGTGCAAAACTCATTAATGATATTACTCATGCTCCCAGGCGCTTGTCTCCGTCGTCATCAAACCACGGTCAACGCGATACTTGGACTCGACTCGAAGCCGGCCGGACGGCGGTAGCCATGGTTTCAACGCCTACACTTATTCCGCATACATCTACTTACAGTCTGAAAAAAGTGCAGATTAATAATGATACGTGACCCACTTATTGACATGTTTACTTTATCCTAATATGCCTGTAATAATATAGGCCCCTAGGATAAATTATTATAAACACAGTATAGTCCTTTGTTTTATTAAGGTTTTTAGACTTGACATACACAAATAGCCTATAATATAAGGGGGAAACATTAAAAACCTAATCAAATAAATTTAACAAATCTGAAAAAGGGGTGAAGGAATATAATTACAAGCAAAACAATTCTCAAAATACTAAATTTCACCCCCCCTAAATTGACATAATGACCCTAATATGATCGGGTAGCTCTGCTTGTATACGCTTATTGAGTTAAATGTCTGTAATGCATATATACATGCTCTTGAGATTCTGACAGGCTCTAGGGAATTGGATATGCTGAAATGTTAATTTTCACGTCAATAGCAAGGGAAAAGTAGGCCAGTACACCCCATCAACCTAACAGGCAAACTGAATACAGATTAAATAATCCATGCTCCCTGTATATTTTATTGGGCATTTTAGATTTGGCACACACAACTATAATAAAGAATTAAATTGGGCATAATTATAGCTTAATACATTACAAATTAATAATAATAATTCGAACAATTTCAAGAAGTGTTCAGGCTCGATCCCGACCAAAAAAAGACACAAGGCAAAAAAGACAAAAAATATACCCTCTCGCAGAAAATAGACTCTCCGAACTGGAGTTGTATTATACCTATCCACTCCGTGCATGACCTGTTGAGGGCGTCTTTCGCGCAAGCAGCTGCTGTTACTGTGGCATGAGGCGTATCGCTGGTTAGCTTGCGATATTAACTGAATTGACAATTTAAGTGTTACCAGGGAAGAGTTTTCATATAAAGTATTTATAGGTTTGCACACAATCATATGCCCTCACCTTGGAGACTGGATTCATTTTCACCGCTAGAGGGATTCAATATACACTGAGAGGTATCACAGACATCCAAATCCAACTCAGCGCTGCCGGTACTTCCGAGATACTGACCAAACTGACCAAACTTCTCATAATAACTCATGTTAACATAATAAAATAATAACAGAGGGCTCCCGACTCCGATCAAGAAGAGGTAATTGCCTAATGCGGGATTCAGGGTATCATCAAGGCTCACATTGCTACATGCTGCAGTTTGAAATAACCAATGTATAGTTCCTATCAACAATACAACTATGGATTGATTTCGTAATCATAGAAGTGAAAGCAATGGTAAGTATTAGAAAGTTGGCCTCTGTTTTCCGCCATTACTGTGGTTGTACCACGCTGCACGCGCGCGTCACACGCATTCTTAAATATGCGGTACGCTAGTGTTTCGTCAAATAGAGTGCACATAATTATTTGTTAAAGAAGCATTGGACTGCGTAGGAAACGAACACTTGACGCGTAATGTAGGTACCACCACAGTGATGGCAGCGCCCAGTGAACTGGTCGACGGATTAGTCTATTCGCACCGTGCATGAGCTGTTGAGGGCACATGTTGTTAGACCACTGTGGGCGAAAGGGCAACGATAGTGCGTCGCGTTTAGCGTATTTTGCAGTTGATGTGCGTACATGCGGAATATCTCCAGCAATTATTGGCTGGCAGAAGTACACGCGCGCTTAGTACCATAATATACGCGCATAAAGTGTACGCAAAACGCTCACACGACGCAACAGTGGCTATCATCAAGACCCTGGGTGCAAATTCACCGCTAGAGGGCTACGATGTGCACTGAGCGGATAGGTCGTCGGACTATCCCGCCTCCTTTGCCACAGTGTGTCGGTATATTATGAGCGACGTTATTAGAGATAATCTGAGAAAGATTGCTGTATATGTATGTTTCTTGATTAAGGTCTCATATAGACCTTCAGTACGGTGTATAGCCATCTTGTTTTTCTTCTATACAAATCCATATGACCAAACCGAGGCTGGAAGGGAAATAGTCTGGTCCCATTGGAGCAATAAGAATCAACACTTCAGGGTGCACCCCACTAAATAAACTCCCATAGTAAACAGTGCTAAATACAAAATATTCAAAAATCATTAAAAAATACTTAGAAGTCCCACAGTTTTTAAAACCAAAAGAAAAAATATTGATCGATATATTTCTCTATTTACTGTCTAAAGTCCAGGTTTCCAGGGAGTTATTCTCATCCCAATGAAAACCACCCTCTACAGTAGTGAAAACGTCCACACTGAAAAGCAGCTATTTTGGAAAAAGGCCTTACGCTTGAAATCAAATTAGGACCACTTTTTCAGGGCCTAGTGTGTCCAAAATACTCACAGTTGGAAGCCAAGTACCCCCAGGTTATGATATTGGGCCATTTTTACACAATCCATCAAATGTACGGGCCTCAAATCTTTGTTTTTCAGAAAAGATTGAGGGCATACACTTTATGATAAACAGCTCGGCGCAAGAATTCCTCACTATTTAGTGGGGTGCACCCTTCAACACAATGGCTAGATCACTGTTTCTTCCTATACTCCAGCATTGCCGCTGCAGCTAATGGCCGTACGTAGCCGTAGCCAAAAACGCTCAATTCGGACATCGACACGGCCTAACACAGATTCACGTACATATTGAGGGCGCTATTTGTCGAGTCCGTGCAGGGAGACGAGCGCAGTGAGTGAGTGACGTTGAGTAGTAAACATTACAATGAACTTACATGTACCCACGACCTTTGAATTCCCTGATAACAGTGATAGTGATAACCTTTTGATCATTGGCATGCAATGAAATGAACACAATGTTTCCATGGGCTTCAACAAATCAATATCAAAACATTATGGGTCATTAACGGCTTAACAAGCCTTCTGACCTTATTCGCATACTTGAGAACCCTGGAGGAAACTACATAAGTTTAAGTGTGGCATCGGTAAATATGATGAATAACCAATGTTAGTACTAAATCTTATACAGGCTCCGGGCTTACCATTCAAGGGATTTCATTGGATACGTTGTGCTGAAGACCTGACGTTACGCTTCGAGGCTCGCACGCTAGCTACCAACCAAGGTCAAAGTTGAATCTCTGGGAAAACATGGCGGCAATTGGACATCGTTTCATAGCAAAACAAAAACAAAATTAAAAATGCCGACGCGCAGGTCTGAGGCGACGCGCGCGGAGACGAGAAACCGGATACTTTTTTGGCCTGACAGACTAGAGCAGGCGTTGTTCTCATCCAAGAATTTCCCAATTGGGGCCTATTTGTATCCTCATTGGGAGAATAGAGATCCAATTAAGATAAAAGTGTCTCCCAATCGGGATAGTATAGTAGAGGGTGTCATCCACAAAGTGGTTCCCAATTGGGGTCTGTTGGAATCCTTATTGGGAGAATAGGGATCCAATCAGGATAAAAGTATCTCCCAATCGGGAGAGTATAGTTGACCCCGTGATCCAGACCGTAAAGCACCGTAATTTATTGTCTCTCACTGCAACGATAGAGGCACCCTTTCTCCAAACATGCCATAAATATTTGTGCATAAAATATGGATTTTTTCACCCTATTTAATTGGAGTAATTTATATTTTCAATCACGGCTGACAGAGCATCAAATTAAACCCTGACAGATAGCATAGTTTCCATAGATGCTCACGGTGGGGAGATGTGTCTGCGATGGTCATATCTGAGCACCGCGTCTGGCCACTGGTGGTACCAGGTCATATCGTTCCTATCCCCCGCCCGGATCGTTTCGCCACACGGTTGGTAGCGGGACTCGGAGTTGTAACCTAAGTTCGTCTTGGGATTCGTGCAACGCTATGTATTAAATCGGTTAGACACTAAAAGTGATTTAGAATCCATCAAGACTAACTATTAATTATTTCTTTCAAATCATGACAGTATCAAATAAAAAGTAATGGTGTGGGGGTGGGGGTTCGTATTAGTGTCCCTTGGGTCACTTTATGGTTACAATTTTATATACAATGTAGGTCTATACAATGCATCGATCCGAAAATTAATAGACATCACAAGCAGCCATCTTTGTCAGATTCCCCGACTTCGCGAGTACAATCATAGTGCTGATCCCCTGTACATAAAATGGGCCAGTCTATTTACCTTCCTATCTCATTTTGGTTACGTGGATATGTATGGCGGAAACAACAAGATGGATGAAGGTTTTTTGCCAAAATCATTGATTTTACGTATTTTTTTTGCACTTTCATTGTTTAAGGCTCATACTTATTCTAAAGTGTCATGAGATGGCGCCCTTTTACTGACAACGTCACGGTAATTCTTTTCGGTTTCACATTCGCGTGAAGTGTGGACCTCTTAGTTGGATGCTATACACCTCTTGCGTGTGAAGTCATATCACAGCTGTTACCCCACGTATGAAGGTATATAAGTTAATGGCGCCATATTATAGTTTTGGTTTTAGTCCCACGAGAGGGGGTATTTCATGAATAGGTTAGGTTTTATGGATTGTCCCCGTCCAACGAGGTCATGACACGGTGTCAAGGGTCGGCAAGAGGAATTATGATGGGAAAACCATCAGATGGAAAAGATGCGGACTAAGATGAACTTCAAATCACTCCTTGAAGGGTAATTAAAATTATGTTTACGATTGACAAGATTGACTGACGCACATTCTCCGAATTGAGAAGGTTCTTTATGGGTGATAATATCTCACAATCTGATTGGCAGAGCCACTAAACGTTCGAACAGAAAATAACAGATTAAGATTAAGCCAATGGGTTGAACTGTGTGTGTAACATTAACGGATGTCCGACATATGAAGTGACTCTGAGATTTTGTGATTCCACACTATGGTCAACGGGAGCTGGATTTAGGGTGATGCATACATCGGCTCTTGTTAATTATGCAACAAGTTCCCCTCCGCTATTGAATACCGACAATAAATCCCAAATTACGGTTTCCGAAAACAAATTTGCTAAAAAGTGTAAGCCCGAAACCTAAGACGTCGTTGGGCCATACTCCCTGGCCCTCAATCCAGCAATTGAATGGGCCACAAAATAAGTTGTTTGTCTAAATTTGTATGCTTAATGACTTGGCGCATAAATTCTGACTCTAGTGTGGTACAATAGCATTCCAAATGAATAGGTGGGCATGTTAGACCATAGACAAGCTATCAGTGGCGCACCCAGGATTTGATTGGGGTGTGGGGGGGGGGGGGGGCTCAAAATATTTTTATTTGAAATCCAATATGGGGGAGAGACATGGCTGACCCAAACCATAACCGCTATGCGGCTGCAGCCATGTCCCTAGTCGTGCTCGTCAGTGAACCTACGGCACATGTTAAATGTTTCCTGGTGGTTTCTAGTCATAAAAAGAAGACATTATGGCATGATTCGGACTCGTAGGGTTTTACCTTCCATATAATTTCCTCCTCTTGATGTAAAGAACTTGAGCTTGTTTCGTCTGCAAGATTTCTATAGTTAAATACTTTCATTGCGTGGACGTAAAGTTTGTGATCATTCCGGGAGGAGCTAAAATTTTTCAAACACGAATTTGGCGGCAAAACCAAATCCCAATATTATCCAATCGGTGTTTGCTAAAAGAGTGTCACATAATCTTTGTAAATTAAAACCCAATCCTGGGCCATTGTGTACAAACTGGAAAGGAGTTGATTATAATGCGGGCGTGTTTAAATTTTACGAGTAACCTCAACGACAGTCAACGACCTCAACAAGAGAAACGGACAACAGAAAATGAAAATAAAATTAAGTAAAGCTGCTCCCTGATCAGGGTGCACCATGGCAGGGGGGGGGGGAGAGAATGTGTAAAAATGCTTGTTATATATACTGGTGGCCCTTCAAGCTTACATGCACATGCATACGCAACGCCGTAAAATATAATAGTGAGTGGAATAAATGGAAAACTTTCGGAGAGGAGCTTGAGTCTCCCCTTGTACCACTGCCCTATACTCCTATACTCCTTGCCGAACTCCTCTGTAGACAAGACTTGGGCTCAGATTTTGCTCTCTTTCCTGGCTCCTTCTTTAAAAAAATAAATAAAACATCAGCGGGCCCTTGGGGCTCGAGCCCCCCAAGCCCCCCCCCCCCCCCCTTGGGTGCGCCACTGCAAGCTATAACTTAAGGACTCATGCGGTCTACAGTTAAACAGTGCTGTCGACGATTAATCCAATGTTAGGCATACCACGAGTAATTCAGCACATTTCAGGAACTTAACTTATGCACTGCTGGATTATGGAACACAACAGCAAGTCGTACTTCAGCTGTTTGGGATGATGAACGGCTGATGACAGGATATAAGGCCTTGGAAATTTACCAAATTTACACAAAATATGAAAAGATGTTAACTTTTCAATATACCATCGAACCTAGCAGGTTTCACTAAACATTCAAAAGGCAAAATGAACGAAGTTAGTCAGGTGTAATCCTATCTATAGGAATCCCCTCATTCGTCCGGTTCCAGGACCAGAACCTGACTTTGCTTTCTGCACCCTTTTCGCTTGTGTTAATTTCACACCTGACTAACAATTCCGCTCACTCTTGTGTTTATGTATGTACAGTGCTTCTATATGTACAGTGTTTCTAACTCGTTCATTTTGCCTTTGAGAAAGAACATGCTAGGTTCAAAACGTAAGGCCAATAACCATTATTTTGCAAGTAAATATTATACAAGAATGAAATATCAAGGATCTGTTTTCCCAAATTCTCATGTGCTTTAAAGTGTCCCAAATCGCCCATGTGCTTTAGGGTTTAGAATGAATTACGAGAACTTTACGAAAACTTTCATTCCGCGTTTGGACAGAAAGATTTACTGATTCGCAGGCATGGTTTAAATCAGTTTAATGCAAGAGGAAAAGGTCGCGATCTCTGAATTAATTGCATGCGTAGCGTTGCAGTCGGAACCCCTCTCGGGGAAATGTGCCGTTATGGGCGGGTATCATATTCTATCCGTCGGGACGAGGGAATATCACTCATGTAACCAAATAATAACATACATGTGTGTCACGTTGGCAATACAAATATTACCAAAAGATCATTCACTTTATATATCAAATTTGTTTTACCCTTTTCAAGAACCCTTGCTCGAAAGGTGTTCACCCCAAACAAAATTGTGATGTGATCTGGGAAAACCCTTCACATGGTGAAATTTGTCATTTTTGTGTTATATACATCAAATTAATGAGGACACTGCGCTGTTTTCAAAACTGTTTTATTCATGATTCTAGGTTGTCTATAACTTGTGTTATGCTCTCGGGAAGTTATAACCGCCGCTGTCCTTAAAAACAATGGCGGAAACGAAAAACAAAGACGGCTTTTTAATTATCTATCATCACATGTTTTTACATCTAAAACGATGGAATTTTTATTTAATATTTTCAAGAATGATCATTTGGATATTAACAGTTGAAAAACTCAAATTGTCAACAACAAAAATTGGGGGACTATTTTGCCATTATCTTCAAAACAAGTTTGCCGACATCCGACGGGTTTTCCCAGATCGCATCACAATTGTGAAGAAAGAATTTTAAAAATATAGTGAAGAACCATTAATTAATTAATTTTTTAATAATGTGTTGTGACTACCTTTCACCATAATATTTTTATAATTTAAATTTTAAGAACATCCGAATTGTATGAATAAACCTTTTTGGATAACACTAAAGTAATACCTTCCATTTAATTGAGGGACAGTTAAACACACACAAACCGGTACGGACTTGACATCTTGCACCTATCAGGAACTTGACGCCTTAAACGTAATCTGGTTACGTTTTAATTATCATCAGATATTGGCTATTCCTGTAAACTGGTATTTCATTTCATCAGCGATGATATCTGATGTAAATCTCGATCAACTGTCACAGCATGAAGCCAGTGGCGCACCCAGGATTTGATTGGGGGGCGGGGGGGCTCAAAATATTTGTATTTGAAATCCAATATGGGGGAGAGACA
This sequence comes from Zoroaster sp. YZ-2022, assembly GCA_029582265.1. Taxonomy (NCBI): domain Eukaryota; kingdom Metazoa; phylum Echinodermata; class Asteroidea; order Forcipulatida; family Zoroasteridae; genus Zoroaster; species Zoroaster sp. YZ-2022. Next base: position 1,529,789 of record CM055837.1, read on the forward strand.
TGGCTGACCCAAACCATAACCGCTGGCGCGGCTGCAGTCATGTCCCTAGTCGTGCTCGTCAGTGAACCTACGGCACATGTTAAATATTTCCTGGTGGTTTCTAGTCATAAAAAGAAGACATTATGGCATGATTCGGACTCGTAGGGTTTTACCTTCCATATAATTTCCTCCTCTTGATGTAAAGAACTTGAGCTTGTTTCGTCTGCAAGATTTCTATAGTTAAATACTTTCATTGCGTGGACGTAAAGTTTGTGATCATTCCGGGCGGAGCTAAATTTTTTCAAACACGAATTTGGCGGCAAAACCAAATCCCAATATTATCCAATCGGTGTTTGCTAAAAGAGTGTCACATAATCTTTGTAAATTAAAACCCAATCCTGGGCCATTGTGTACAAACTGGAAAGGAGTTGATTATAATGCGGGCGTGTTTAAATTTTACGAGTAACCTCAACGACAGTCAACGACCTCAACAAGAGAAACGGACAACAGAAAATGAAAATAAAATTAAGTAAAGCTGCTCCTCGATCAGGGTGCACCATGGCAGGGGGAGAGAATGTAAAAATGCTTGTTATATATACTGGTGGCCCTTCAAGCTTACATGCACATGCATACGCAACGCCGTAAAATATAATAGTGAGTGGAATAAATGGAAAACTTTTGGAGGGGAGCTTGAGTCTCCTGAGTCCCCATCTCTTGTACCACTGCCCTATACTCCTTGCCGAACTCCTCTGTAGACAAGACTTGGGCTCAGATTTTGCTCTCTTTCCTGGCTCCTTCTTTAAAAAAAACAAAAAAACATCAGCGGGCCCGGGGGGGGGGGGGCTCGAGCCCCCCCAAGCCCCCCCCCCTTGGGTGCGCCACTGCATGAAGCCGAGGACATTAATATTATATACAATACTGATATTAATGGGTTTAAATGGGTTTTGTATAACCATAACTGGATGAACGTACGGAGCAAATAAGCCGCAGGGCTCGACTAGAAACAGGAAAACACCCACCGGACGCCGTATGGTGAGTAAATTTAGCCTGACCGCTAACTTCTGTTGACTTGGCAGTTTTATCCAAATTGATTTCGTTTTGGTAAATAAATTTAAATAATATACGAACAGAACATTCTTTGTACATGTACATGTACATAGCGTCGGCCTATAACTACAACAAGTGACCAATATCTTACGTCATTACGTCATACTGATTATTCATCATTAAAGTTATTGAATCGTGGGAATATTTGCGAAACATTTATCATTTTTGTATTCATTTTGGAAAATTACTGAGACTGATTTTCTGATTTATGGAACATAAACCATGTTATATAGCCAAACCGCAACCCCTGTTCGTGCCCTCTGTCAACTCTGTACACATGGGTGCCTTCTTTCCATTGCTATATCACTTATAGTTATACTCCAACTTAATTTTATGGCAATGCTATAAAATAATTTCTCAAAATTGTTTTTAACCTTTAACAAATGGGATTAAATCTTGTGAGAACACAAGAATTGGAAGGAAACACGCCTCCTGGTGACGTTATTTCCCGTTTCTCAAAGCAAAGTTTTTTTAATCAAAACTAAACTAATGTTGTTAAGTTTCCAAATTGTTTGTTGTCTATTCGCTTCAGGCACATTGTAACCATCTAGCGGTGAAATGCATTTCAGCTCTGAGTTCAGGGGCATTTCGCGATGCCATTTTACGATCCGTTGACATACAAACGTACGGAGCGCAATTAAATGGGCAGTACCGTCACGATCAGAGCAGACTTTCGACAGGGCATGGAATCGGTGTCCTAGTTTAAGATTAACACAGTGACTGAAAATTACTGGATCATTTATGCAGCAGCAACGGTAACATGACCTTATCATGTGGGGGTATTATGGTAGTCACTGAGTTAATCTAAAACTAGCATTCCGATTCCATGCCCTGATGATCGCGACGATATTGGCCCTTTAAGTGAAAGCATAAGGGCGTGGTTATTTTATGAAAACACAACTAAGAGCCACACTCATAAGTTTGACTAATAAACTCTATATTTAGAGAGAACCGTATGCGAATTTTAAATCAGTATTGCCATTAATAATAGACCCTGGCGGACGTCATCTCAATCCTGGGTGCTTAACCGTTCAGACAAGACTGAGTGTCCCTAATGAATTTAATAAATCATTGGATGTTAGTGTGATTGATGGCCGGAAAATTGTATGAATCACGGGGGATGTTTGACATTTAGTGATCAGGTCATCTTTTTGGGGAAAATCACTATTTTTTCCTTTTTATATGATTAATTAGTAATTCAAAAATAACCAAATGGTATGTAAGACTTAATTATCGTGTAAAGCAGATGATGATATTAATCTTCCCTAAGAAATAATTATGTTTGAGGTGCTGTCCTTGAATAGTTTTTAAATTTAGGAAAGAGTACTCTTTCCTATTAAATTCCACGTTGAAGACAAAAATGTGTATGCATTATCACTATTTTCTCATGAACGACACGTGATATAATGTACTGAAACTTTCACAGGTTGGTTATTTAATGTATAAATTGATCCAAAGCAGTGGCGTAACTATGGGGGGGCACTGGGGGATGTGCCCCCTCCCCCGCCGAGGTCCGTCCCCCCCCCCCCGCCGAGGTCCGTTCCCCCCCCCCCCAGTTCCCCCATTCAGAATTTTGAAAAAATAGGTCCCTATTTGAGACTGCAGGATTCAAGTATTGACATGCCCCCTAAAAAAAGTGGTGCACCCCCTAGTGCCCGCTGAAAATTGAACCCTATAGTTACGCCACTGATCCAAAGGGAGTGAGGATACTCCCAGAAACAGTTTTTCCATTACTGATGTTCTGGCCCTTTTAAGACAAGTCTGTTTACATGTCCTAGGAGAAAGTTTCCGTTGACTGGCCATTATGTTTGACGAAATACATACGACCAGGCCACCATAAAAACCGAAGTTATTTTGGCGAGGTGGGTTAACAGTTTGACCATGGAGGAAGGAAAACAGATGTTTTCCTTCCTCCATGGTTTGACCTAGATAGAGGGTTTCGTCTATGTTGGATCCGGACCTCGGGTTAAATATCCTCACCCTTGTTTCACTATTCGGGATTGCCTTTTTTATGTGTGCCTCCTTGAAACCAAAAGATCAGAACCCCAGGTAGACCGGGTCAGACGACTGTAACTCGATTTAGCCAAGTATTACAATGTCCAAATACACATTAATGACAAATAGTGAGTCGATCTGAATGCTTGGCGAGGCGTTGCCTAGCAGAATGGAGTGTTGTGACCGGCACAGCAGGCAGAATGGAAACATGAAACGGCCTGAACAAAATGATTTTTATCGAGTCATACTTGTTTTCATTGGGATTTTGCAGACTCAGTAATGGCGACAATGTTCCCGGGTTTCAGCTGTGCCAGGCACGGTGGTGGTTGGGCGTCCCAGGGCCAGTGGATGCTACACCGATGGACCCGTCATTCCTTATTCATTCTAGGGTATGTTTGGCGACTCACCCCATGCTGATTTTGTGCCCTCATTCAGCAAAGGAATTATGACATTCAGACAGCTGTGTTAAGCAGTAACTTGTAGTCATTTCTAAACGGTTAGGCAGCTTTACTTTATCTTGGGTTGAAATAAAAAACAAATATTTTCCTTTCACCTTCACCAGCTCAAAACTAAGAAAATCTCGGAATAATTGCTTGTAACGGCCGAGGAGTGTTTACACAGCAGGTGGCCTCAACCAATAAGTAAACATATCACAGCCCCGGCAAAAGTATCTTTTCTTTTGAGTTCGAAATCGTCGTGTGGAGGTTGTCTTCTGTTATTTATTGTCTAGGTGACTTCTTTGGCACGAACTCTATAAATTGTGACGATTGTAAAGGCCATGGACCCTCTATGTAAATTGTCCTGCAGTACACTTTGTTTTTGTTAAGCATTCGCATTTAGTATGAGGATAAATTAATGTGCATGATCAACCGTTTCTGCTGTTTGGCTAATAGACAGATGTCATCATCCTTAATTAACCAATCAGATTCGATAAACGGCCGAGTGCGCGTAGCGCGTAAAAAATACGCACGTCGGAGAGGGAGGGGGGGGGGGGTAAGTTGGGGAGGAGTCGTCAGTCGGGGATAGGTCATGGGTCCTACCTCATCCCCCCCCCTCCCAATCGTAACAAGAAATTGCCGCCATTAGTCTACAAAACTTAGGAAAGGGGAAAATAACGAAAAAAACAAAAATCACACTTGTCGATAGAGGGCTGCATTTCCCCATACTGACCCCATTTACAAATTTTCTCTTATTTATCAGGTTGATTGGTAAATTAGTTATCATCATCACCAACCTCACACTAAGTTTCAGATGATTATTCAGGGAGTAAGCAAATGGTGCACCTTGGTTTTATTTCTATGAATCAGGAAAAAGTGTCAATTTCAGCAAGATCTGTGGTTTCATTGACCAACCAAGCCCGAAGGCGGGAACGGAATATAGGCCCTCTTAAAAAGAATTCTTACCAGCAATTGAACTCGATGTTGTGTTTACGTACTTTACTTTTTGGAGTAATTCTAGACGATTGGCATATTTTTATTTTCACTGTTTTTAAGCTGTCTATATTTAACAGAGAGAATAACGTATCCAATTCCCTCAAATACAGACGAGGTTTACGTCTCGGCAAGTCATGCCCCAGTCAGGTACCCACTCGTGTTGTTCTTGTATCTTGACCTTTGCTTGACCCCATTCGTCATCATCATAGCATCTGGGGGAGCTGGTTACCAGACACACAGCTTTTGGAATTCAAAACATTACTCAATAAGATCATAACAACAGCGGTCACCGGGGGCCAACGGAGATATCATGGTGGTACATAGCGGTGGTTATTTTGAAGCTTTTTAAAAAGAAATTTCACTGATCGGAATCAATTATTCGGCGTCTAGTCCCAATTTAAAAAAATCTTTTCTCATGACTTAGTCGCCACATTTAGCTGAAACGGTTGCAAATTGGTTGTTTAATGTTTATCTTGATTCATAGAAAATAAGCATAATTATACCGATAATTATATTGAAGTAGCCTTGGTAATATCGATAAACATAAATGATCACAGTTTACCATAAAATACTTGGTGTAAAGTTGATGATAGTATTAAACAGCCCTTGAAATATTTCTCAGGTGCTATCATTTTTGTAGATTGAAAGAAATAATTTCCAAAATGAATTTCTGTCATTGAATAATAACAATAAAAAAACATTAATTTTAAAATTTTGTTTGTTAAGCTGAAACTTTCACATGTCAGTTTTCTATACAAATATATCTTGATTCTTATAAAGTATGGATGCATTTACAGACATTGGTTGGTTTCTGTACATATCTCTTGATTCTTATCAAGTATGGATGCATTTACAGACATTGGTTGGTTTCTGTACATCTCTCTTGATTCTTATCAAGTATGGATGCATTTACAGACATTGGTTGGTTTCTGTACATATCTCTTGATTCTTATCAAGTATGGATGCATTTACAGACATTGGTTGGTTTCTGTACATCTCTTGATTCTTATCAAGTATGGATGCATTTACAGACATTGGTTGGTTTCTGTACATATCTCTTGATTCTTATCAAGTATGGATGCATTTACAGACATTGGTTGGTTTCTGTACATATCTCTTGATTCTTATCAAGTATGGATGCATTTACAGACATTGGTTGGTTTCTGTACATATCTCTTGATTCTTATCAAGTATGGATGCATTTACAGACATTGGTTGGTTTCTGTACATATCTCTTGATTCTTATCAAGTATGGATGCATTTACAGACATTGGTTGGTTTCTGTACATATCTCTTGATTCTTATCAAGTATGGATGCATTTACAGACATTGGTTGGTTTCTGTACATATCTCTTGATTCTTATCAAGTATGGATGCATTTACAGACATTGGTTGGTTTCTGTACATATCTCTTGATTCTTATCAAGTATGGATGCATTTACAGACATTGGTTGGTTTCTGTACATATCTCTTGATTCTTATCAAGTATGGATGCATTTACAGACATTGGTTGGTTTCTGTGCATATCTCTTGATTCTTATCAAGTATGGATGCATTTACAGACATTGGTGGTTTCTGTGCATATCTCTTGATTCTTATCAAGTATGGATGCATTTACAGACATTGGTCGGTTTCTGTACATATCTCTTGATTCTTATCAAGTATGGATGCATTTACAGACATTGGTCGGTTTCTGTACATATCTCTTGATTCTTATCAAGTATGGATGCATTTACAGACATTGGTTGGTTTCTGTACATATCTCTTGATTCTTATCAAGTATGGATGCATTTACAGATCAAGTATGGATGCATTTACAGACACTGGTTGGTTTCTGTACACATCTCTTGATTCTTATAAAGTGTGGATGCATTTACAGACACTGGTTGGTTTCTGTACACATCTCTTGATTCTTATAAAGTGTGGATGCATTTACAGACACTGGTTGGTTTCTGTACACATCTCTTGATTCTTATAAAGTGTGGATGCATTTACAGACACTGGTTGGTTTCTGTACACATCTCTTGATTCTTATAAAGTGGATGCATTTACAGACACTGGTTGGTTTCTGTACACATCTCTTGATTCTTATAAAGTGTGGATGCATTTACAGACACTGGTTGGTTTCTGTACACATCTCTTGATTCTTATAAAGTGTGGATGCATTTACAGACACTGGTTGGTTTCTGTACATCTCTTGATTCTTATAAAGTGTGGATGCATTTACAGACACTGGTTGGTTTCTGTACACATCTCTTGATTCTTATAAAGTGTGGATGCATTTACAGACACTGGTTGGTTTCTGTACACATCTCTTGATTCTTATAAAGTGTGGATGCATTTACAGACACTGGTTGGTTTCTGTACACATCTCTTGATTCTTATAAAGTGTGGATGCATTTACAGACACTGGTTGGTTTCTGTACATATCTCTTGATTCTTATAAAGTGTGGATGCATTTACAGACACTGGTTGGTTTCTGTACATATCTCTTGATTCTTATAAAGTGTGGATGCATTTACAGACACTGGTTGGTTTCTGTACATATCTCTTGATTCTTATCAAGTATGGATGCATTTACAGACACTGGTTGGTTTCTGTACATATCTCTTGATTCTTATAAAGTGTGGATGCATTTACAGACACTGGTTGGTTTCTGTACATATCTCTTGATTAATTATAAAGTGTGGATGCATTTACAGACACTGGTTGGTTTCTGTACATATCTCTTGATTCTTATAAAGTGTGGATGTATTTACAGACACTGGTTGGTTTCTGTACATATCTCTTGATTCTTATAAAGTGTGGATGCATTTACAGACACTGGTTGGTTTCTGTACATATCTCTTGATTCTTATAAAGTGTGGATGCATTTACAGACACTGGTTGGTTTCTGTACGTATCTCTTGATTCTTATAAAGTGTGGATGCATTTACAGACACTGGTTGGTTTCTGTACGTATCTCTTGATTCTTATAAAGTGTGGATGCATTTACAGACACTGGTTGGTTTCTGTACGTATCTCTTGATTCTTATCAAGTGTGGATGCATTTACAGACACTGGTTGGTTTCTGTACGTATCTCTTGATTCTTATCAGTGTGGATGCATTTACAGACACTGGTTGGTTTCTGTACGTATCTCTTGATTCTTATCAAGTGTGGATGCATTTACAGACACTGGTTGGTTTCTGTACGTATCTCTTGATTCTTATCAAGTGTGGATGCATTTACAGACACTGGTTGGTTTCTGTGCGTATCTCTTGATTCTTATCAAGTGTGGATGCATTTACAGACACGGGTTGGTTTCTATACGTATCTCTTGATTCTTATAAAGTGTGGATGCATTTACAGACATTGGTTGGTTTCTGTACGTATCTCTTGATTCTTATAAAGTGTGGATGCATTTACAGACATTGGTTGGTTTCTGTACGTATCTCTTGATTCTTATCAAGTGTGGATGCATTTACAGACATTGGTTGGTTTCTGTACGTATCTCTTGATTCTTATCAAGTGTGGATGCATTTACAGACATTGGTTGGTTTCTGTACGTATCTCTTGATTCTTATCAAGTGTGGATGCATTTACAGACATTGGTTGGTTTCTGTACGTATCTCTTGATTCTTATCAAGTGTGGATGCATTTACAGACATTGGTTGGTTTCTGTACGTATCTCTTGATTCTTATCAAGTGTGGATGCATTTACAGACATTGGTTGGTTTCTGTACATATCTCTTGATTCTTATCAAGTATGGATGCATTTACAGACATTTTACCAAACGTGTATACTGACTTTAAACCAAACATGATTCTGTTGTTTGTCTTAATGTACAGGGATTTTGATACAAGAAAAACAACAACGGAGAGCTATTGCCCTGGGCGATTAAACTTTTCCTTTTAACCATGCTCCCAGTAACTTCAGATTCAAAAACGCCTTTTCCACAAATACAGGTACTTGCCAAGTCTGTTTTCTGTCACAATTGGTCCATCTGCCCCGGCAAAACGGATATTCCTGGTTAGCTTGAGGCGGTTTATGGGAAATATCGGTCTAGGATTCGCATTTCGTCTGACGGCAGAGTAAATATGTGACTATTTTTGGCCTACCGTTGAGAATCCACAGTGCTGTGAGTTTCATGAGACAGGCAACCATCTGACACTAAATCACAAATTTGTTGAGGACAGTTTGGGATGATGCCAAGCCAACCAAAAGCCTCAAAACAAGTCTGCAATTTTTCCAAAAGACGTAATTGGGATATCTGCTAAGCTGTCGTCCAAAATTATCATCATTTTCAAAGTATAGAACATATCAAAAGTTTGTCAAGACCTGCTCCTTCCTTGTAATTAATAATTTTCAACTTTGCTATACCCTTCCTCTTTCTGTGTATTATTTTTGTACTTCGTCAATATTTTCAACGACGTATCAATCTCTCTGGACTACCTTGAAAATGTTGACTATTTTGGACTGCCCCCATGTCAGACTGATTCCTTCAAGCCTCGGTTTGGTTACATTGATTTGAATGGAAGAAAAGCAAGATGGCTACCCCCATGTAAAGATCTATAGCACACAGGAACCTGTGATACGTGCATATGAACACTCTTAAAACTAAAGTGTTGAATCAACCTTTTAAGAGTTCGGTGAGTGACAACGCTTTATAAAGTTAAATTCAACTCAAAGAGAGTGTTGAATTAACACGGAGTCAAGTTAAGTCTAACTTTATCAATCTTAATTCATCCCTTTTTAAAGTTAAATCCAACTTTATAAAGAGTTGTCACCGACCGAACTCTTTAAAATGTTGATTCAACACTTTAGTTTTAGGAGTGAAGAGGTGTTCACTCTTTACCATTTCCTTGATTTTCGTTTTTACAATGGGGAACCATTAGGAAGGGTAATTCTCACAGAGCAACTTTAGTAATAATGTCAGAAAATTTAAAGAAAATAATACTCATTAAACTTTAACACCCCTGTTGCTCAGAGTAATCTCTCTTGAGTTTCTTTACAACACATCCCTTCAAAACTGACCAAAATAGTCATTTATTCACTCATCCAGAAAACACAAATATTTCTAATAAACATTTGGTTAAAACGTAGGAAAATTCACTCACATACCGAAAAAGATATTTAAGTTATCCATGCAAAAGATTTATATACTATAAACTATATGTGTAAGGACACAATACTGACCAACTTTCATGGTGCACAAAATGATCTTGATTTTCTTAAATAATTTGACTATTTTGAACTGTTTTTTATTTTAGATAATATTTGTATATGTGTTTAAGAGACAAATAAAGATAAAATAAAGTGTGAATACGTGTTGTGTCACTTTTAATTCACGTTTACAAACCGATTTTATTGCCAAAATGGCGTCTAAAAACGGGACATTAATTGAACAAAAGTTCATCAAATCAAACACTTTACGTATCCCTTACTTATTTTCCTCACGATGTGCATATAACTTGAGTTACTTAATGAAGAAATAAACTGGCTCCTAAAAAAAAAAAAAAAAAAAAAAACGATTTCACGAACCTCAAAAATGATCGCTAAATCTGTGTTCACGTTAGTTACACATCGTGTCCGCCAAATCATACGATGTTAAAACGGGCCAGATATTTTTTTTTACAAAACTCATCCTTACCAAACTAAGCCATTTTTTATTGGGAATAAGCTACATAATCATGGGGTAAACATTTTTTTGATTTGACTTTTATTGTTGGGTACTAGACTGAAAAGTGGACACCATGTAACTTACGTTAACTTTCACACGCCAATCGAGAAAATACAACAGGGAGGAAAATCTACTTGGCACATTACTTGGCACATTATCTCTCCAATGCTATTTTCAAGTACAAGGGTGTCCATTCTCATGACTTCCGAGTAAATTACATCTTTCCACCAATATTTTTTTCACCCCCTGTGTCCCATCAGGGTATTATTTCAGTCACTGAGTTAATCTAAAACTTGCACTCCAATTCCATGCCCTGTTGGTCGTGACAATATTGTCCCTTTAACCAAAATGTCCTTACCGAAATAATCCCCATTATCATAATGACACAAAAAACATTCGACACTGCCGCTGTTCTTGAAAAATGGTCAAAATTACTTGGTCTTGAAAAAAAGGTCAAGATTACTTGGTTTATTAGTGGCTTTCATGTCGTTGTCTGTGATTATAAACGATAAATAACAGCATGGCCCAGTCACCTGTAATGGGCCCGGTGTCATATGATTATTGAAATTACCAAATTGCTCGATAGAAATGATATATTGTCAGCATGTTAGACTCTTCAGTTACCGGTCAAATTATCGAATAATGCAGCAAACTTTTCGGCTAGTGGGCTGATAATTTTCACGCAGTTCAGCTCATACAAACACTGCGAAAAAAACCTAGTTATGGCTTATTTTGAAATTAACCCCCTGCTCAGCTGCGTGATCTCACCCCGCAGATCGAATAACAACTCGATGCCGTCTGATTTTATCCTTTAATTTTTACACAAACACGAAATAGGGGTTGCAAGAGGAAAGGTTCCCGGGGCGACAAGAGAATTTGGAACCATCCCTTTCCCGATCCCAAGGGCAACCCCCTACAGGTCCAAAACCGTGTCTCTGTCCCCCCTCCCCGGGCGTTATCTTAAGCTCTGTTGGGTCGACAGTGAAGTGATATGTCAAATCTTGTCAGAGCTTTTAGCGAGACTTGAGCCCATTCCAGCTGGGTGTCGCGATAACTTGATGTTATGATCAAAACCGAGAAATTCCGGCATCAGTGAGGAACTGAAAACCACAAAGATTTTCAAATTCCTGAAATTATAGAATGCATATTAATTTTGGATTGATGTATTTCGATGCATGTGCCAAGCCTAGACAGGTACCTTTGCTGGTCTTTTGCATAAATATCACATGATGAGATCAACATCAGACGTCTACGATTTAAACCATTCTGAACAATTTCAGTTTTGCTTCGCATATAAAAATGCCTTCTTGCGTTTTCTTTACGCTAGCCTTTTCTTGTAAATAATGCATGCCAACGATTCAGCTAACTCATTTTTTTTCATTTTCCACTGTATAAATGAATCAGCACTCGTAAAACTGTATTTTTGGGGCCCACTTCCCAACGTATCCGTCATAATCTTTTTAGAGTATTACCCTGCCAGATTCCAACACCTCTGTTCAGTTTTAACAACCAATAGTTCTCTTTTGATCGTCAAGTCATTTCCGTCTTCCCAGTTATGTTTCCTGTCAAACTCCCTTGAGTTTATGGACACTGATTTGGAGTCTCAGGACTTCAAATAAAAATTACAAGGGTTTCTTGAAAATAATTGAGCCCGATTGTGTTGCAGAATGGCAGCATTTTAAAACACGTAGCGTGTAATATTCGTCGAAGCTCTTATACCTGAAGGCAGGGGCGTAGCGAAGGCATTTTCTTTGGGGGTGTCGAAGCCAATTTGCCGACTGACATAAGAGTTGGGGCGGGGGGGGGGGGGGCGTAAATATTTTGGTTGGTAAATTTACCGACACAACACTAATATAACCAGACAAATTTACCTGGTTTTCACATAAAAATTTACACTCTGTAAAATTCGCTCAGTCGGCAAACCCATAGCTCTAGGTTTGCTGACTGAAAATTTATTCTGGCCCAACCCTTGTTCTGGTACCTTTGATGCTTCATTTGCTGACTGAGGCTCTAAATGCTGACTGAGAAAAATTATTGGGAGCGGTGTCACCCCCCCCCCCCCCCCCGATTGCTACGGCCCTGCCTGAAGGGACGCATGCCCAATTATTCAGCCACCATTTTACTTGTACTATCCCACTGCCAAATGATATCACGAAAAGGGATAGGTTCAGGGTGGATAAAGGGGCAGGGGAGACACGACAGAGAAAGGAAGCATATTTTCCAAAAATGGGGTATATACATGAGAGCAGACGTTCAACAGGGCATGGAATCGGTCCCCTAAATTAAGATGAACACAGTGACTGGAAATGACTGGCTCATTTATACAGCGGTAATAACGTTACCACGTGGGTATTATTTTCAGTCACTGATCTAAAACTAGCACCCAGATTCCATGCCCTGTTGATCGTGACAATATTGTCCCTTTAGCCTTCACGTTTATGATGTGTAGACATGTAGGAAATAGATGTATACAATAATTCGTCTGGTATTAAATGATTACTGGTGACAAATCTTTCTTCCTGGGGGAAAGTCTGCATCGTCAAAATCACATGTAGACTAAACGGTGAGACATCGTGCATTTAAGTCAAAGCCTCTTTATTTGTGCCAGGAAATAAACCCAATTAGATCAGTGAATTGTAAATTATCAAAAGGGTAGACTGCTTACGTGTTATTATGTTCTACCCTTCACTGGGAATTCAAAAGGAACAAATAAGTATTGGTGCCAAATGATCGCGTGAATCTCTTTCCAAAGGTAAAACTCTCAACGTATGTGATGTTAGACTATGTGTTGCATTGTAAATTGTCGAAAGGGTAGACTGCTTAATGTATAATTTGTTATGATATTCACAAGGAACTTAAACGGAATAAGTACCGTATTGGTGCCAAATGATCGCCTGTATCTCTTTCCAAAGGTTTAAACAAAATTCTCAACGTATGTTGGACTATGTTTTGCAGGAAAGAAAATCCAATTGAATCAATGAATTGTAAATTGTCAACAGGATAGACTGCTTAAAACATAATTTGATTTTCAAGGGGAACTTAAACGGGATAAGTATTGGTGCCACATGATCGTGTGTATCTCTTCTCGAGATTTAAACAAAACTCTCAACATATGATAGATCATATGAGCCAATTACATGATTTCACCTCAATTATTGATATCCGATGTTTTGTGACAGTCACTACTCATCTTGTGAATTTATGACGCAGCCTTCTTCTTAAATGTAGGATCGGAAATAAAACCAATTAGGCCAAATTGTAAATTAAGGTCAGACTGTTCACAACCGACGTGTTGTAATTAACAGGGAATTAAAACGGAACAAATACTTTTTGATGCCAAATCTTTTATCTCCGGAGGCCGGACAAAAATTGATCATTTAACTCAATATGAATAATCTGAATTTTAATTATTTTCTGTTTATATAATGTATATTTTAATTCCAAGAAGGTAAGGATACTTTTAGGAGTAGTTTTTCCAACATAACCAATCGTGTATAATGGCTGGGAATAGTTGCAGTTTGGCGCACACAATAAGTCATTTTGTTTAGGTGTATGTCCAAATATTGTTTAGCTGTTTATTGTTTACTTGTTCTGCATTTCGGTTATGTTTTCGGTACCGTATGAGTACAGTACTCCTCTGTCTCTCAAGGAAATAATAATAATAATAATAAAGATTTGTAGCGCGCACATATCCACCCTGCTGGGCGCTCAAGGCGCGGAAACAAAGATAAAACATGAATACAAACAATATACAATGATAGCATAGGGAAAAATTATGTACTGAGATACATGTACCTACAATGCAATTACAAATATACATCATCTTTGAAGAATTGTGACATAAGATGAGTTTTAAGCATCGACTTAAATCTAGTTATACTATGACAATATTTGAGTTTAGTTGGAAGATGATTCCAGAGTCTCGGAGCCGCGACAGAAAAAGACCTGTCACCCCAGTTCCGTTTTGAAGTTGGTTCCTTTAGGAGTGACATGTTGCTGGAGCGCAAATTGCGTGATGGAGTGTAGACTTTAAGCAGTTCAGAAATATAAATTGGAGCAATGTTATTAAAATATTTGTGAACAATTAGCATAAGTTTAAAAACAATTCTCTGTGAAACAGGAAGCCAGTGCAGTTCTTTCAAGATTGGCGTGCGTGATATGGCATGACTTTCTGGACAAAGTCACAACACGAGCTGCTGTGTTTTGTATGTGCTGAAGACGCGATATTTGATTCTGCGGGAGACCGTAGAGGAGAGCATTCCCGTTATCGATCCGTGATGTGTCAAACGCATGTATAATTTGTTCAGCAGAACATTTATTCAAGTATTTCCTTATTCGAAGGAAATGCTTTGACTGGAACGTTTTTTATTAAAGCACTGCACTGCATAATTATGAATATTCACCTTCAACGAATACTCCCATTATTCAACAAATATATAGCCACCAAGGGCTGATTACTATATAGGGGCCTACTTCTATAATACTATCTAAATATAATTTATAACAACGAGCTTTCTATGCTAGCGCGAACCATTTCCGCCAGCACAAAGGCTATATGGTATAAAAAGGAATACACAATAAGGGTGAAACAAATTACACAATTTGGTTAATATATAACAATTGGGTTGTAGATCATCCTTTGCACTCCCCATAATCACCAGTTACCCAGTAACAAATCTGGGCGAATTTTAGCGGGGTGATTCGCATTGCCACGTTCTCCTCCTCACGAAATCCCGCGGCGTTCACGTATGAGGTTAACCCTCCGAATATAGCGATGACCTTCCGGGACCACCCGGCAGCAGTCGGTTCCCACTGTCGCACGTACACTCCCGCCCCAATGCTAGGCGGTGCCCCGTCACACTGTTGGTAGAACAGCTCCTGGGTACCGCCGGTAACCGTGCAGAAACGGTAGAATAACTTGGGCTCGTCGCGGATATCAAAAGACGTAAAATGCACCATGGTCCCTGTAGGTACATTGCCCATGTCCCCGATGCCGACTTCTAGGTGCCGTCGCTCCGGGCTGCGTTTGAGTCGAATCACTGCGTAATCTTTGTCTAGAGGTAGAAGCAGATTCGATTTCCGGTTTGTCCAATCGTACGGGAGGTAAGCCTTATCTGCTCGGATCCAGAAGAGAGATTTCTTGTTCGCCTCGTCGTGGTCCTCTCCCGGGGTTGCTTGGCGGTCGCGTCTAAAACCGGCACGGATCGCTTTCAAACTGACGACTAGCCGTTTCCCGTTGTGCAGGCAATGAGCAGCCGTGAGGACGTGTTGTGGTGCTATGAGTACTCCAGTGCACCCTGTAGAGAGCTTAACGGCCGCTGAGAACGGATACACGGCAATATACTTCATTACATTAATCTCAAACCGTGTGTCGAAGCCGAACACGGCACGCCTCCTGCGGACCTTCGCACCCCCTGCCGTCTTCTCTCGCTCCTTAGCTCTTACATCACGCGTCCAGGTATTGATGTAATCCACAATTTGTTCCTGGACGCGTAGTCTTGTCAACGTTCTGGTACCATTAGGATAAACAGTCTCAAACGCCAGGCTCTCCTCAGCTTCGTTAACCGTATAGTTTCTCTCATATGCGGTGCCCGATTCCTCGCACTCTGGCCCGCAATATAATCTAATTCCATCTTCATTATTTCCTTGGTCCTCCTCCCCATCTTGCATCAGCTCATCCTCCTCTCCTTCCAAGACGGTGCTCTCCACCCTCACCAATGAGGAGGTCCCATTAGCCCTTGGTAGCTGAAACGTGTGCCTCTTATCAGCCGCTATATGCAAAGAGGCAGATCCATAGCAAACCACGATAAAAGTCGATACCAATAAAACACATACCAAATGAAAGTCTAGCATCATGTTGCGGTTGATATCAAGGTTCAATGTGGTTCATGATGCTGACAGTGAACACGGTGATAACCGGCTTCGCGGTTTGCTAGTCATTTACACCACAGCCCATCAACAAGACGATTAAATCATATATGATACGATAGCTGATCCATATTTACAGACCTCGGGTTTTATATCATCCCGGATGGCACAGATGCAGTTGTCAGTTAAAAAGTTTCAAAGTAGATCACAGAAAAAGCTGCCTGTTTTCGCTCAGATGTCCGTCAAACTGCTCTTGACTCGAATAAATATTTTCCGCATTATAGCCAGAGACTGCCAATACGTTGACATAAAACCAGGCACTTATTCCAAGGAGGCTAAGTGAATTCTTCCCGGCTTTAACTGAACGATCCGTGCCCCAACGTAAAGACTTGCTGACTGTGAGTATAAAGATGACGAACATTTCTGACTCCGGAGCATTCATGGCTCCACCCACTTGATTCATAAAAAATTACGTGCATTCTGATTGGCCGTCGAACGATATGACGTGGTTGAATGTACTTTACATGCAGTGACGTTTATGATTAATGTTCACCCCTGGTAGCGCAGCTATGCAGACATACCTTGTTTGCACGACCCCAAGAAACTAGCGATTGACCTTCAGGTGGTCCAGTTTCTACCTTGCTGTTACTTGAGCTGCTTTCGAGGTAAGTTTTACATCCCTTCGTTCATCGAAAACTTCCTTGGATGATGAATACGGGAAATTGATACAGATCTTGATATTACTATTAGACCAGGTTTCGGTTCAGTGTTTAAACCGTTGCTTAATTGTGTAATCTGATAGACTATCTGAGTGCATTACAAATACAGTTGTTTTGATTTTTTGTGTTTATTGGATTAACCGTTAGAGTATCTGCCACAGCATGCTGAGTGACGAGTTGGTGTCCCTGTCCCCAAGGCAAAATGGCTGCCTAACCCCAGTCGACCTCCCCTATCAAATCTCAGATATTGATTATGAAATCTTGAGCCTAATGCTTACGAATATTTTACGTTAAACGGCTAACCACATTGGACAAGTTGCAACTCAGTCCATGGGTCTTCAAGGAATAATTTGACTATTGTTTGTTTCCTTTTATAAAATTATTTCCTTTTATAAAATGATTTTATCATATGTAATAACGTACTCATAGTCATAACAATACGCAAGAACTAGTAGAAACCATCGAGTGCAACTGACACAAAGCAGGTATGGAAATTACATTCAAGGACAAAATATAAGAGAATTATCAAAATTATTACATGAATGATGACTTTACAATAAGTACCATGCTGCGAGCATCTACCAAGGGCGACATTGTGGGTTATTTACAGCCGCCCCGTGAATTAAGCTCAAACCAGCGATTTGCTTGAGGCGTTATTTGGAGACTGTACTCGCACCCCTGTTACACCCCAGAGTGTGTTTCGGTTCCCCCAAGTGCTAAATATAGGTCCTGTTAACAAATTCAAGATCAGACCTTAGATCTTTATGTACGGTCTGCTTGAGTCATTGCGTCATCAATGAGGATATGAGGCATTATTGGGCAAAATCTCCATGCACGGATGTCAATGAGCGACACCCATAGCCTCATAGCCTCATAGCCTCATAGCCTATTAATTAGACATAGTCTAAGTCTAGTAATATACATGTAGATATTATACTTCAGTAATAATAGCCGAGTTAGACCGGTTCTTGCTCTATGGTTAGACAGGTCTGTCTTCGTGTAATGTATGAATACCATTGACATCCATAGCCTGTGTATGATCATGCATACATATTCTGGAAGACAGATACTTCATGTGCTTATGCAAATGACATCTGTAGCCTCGTTTTGGTATGTGTATGATCATCATGCATATGCACATTAAAAAGACGTCTTTTGTAGTATAATACGTGCACACCAAACTGACGCCCATAGCCTCGTTTTCAGTAATTTTCAGTAATAAAATGTAATCACGCTGCATCATTCTGCCTCCCTCACCTAACAGCCAGGTATTCTTCTGAAGACAATCTGATTGCATAATGATCGAAACGTCAAATTATCAACCACCAGGGAGAGTGGACTGCATAACAATAAAATATACGGCGGGTCTGAGGGCGTAGAGGGCGCAAATCCCATTTTGTGGTGATGAACGGGCAGCGCAGCCACAACCTAGTAAATAATGTTACTGACATTTTGTTTTGTCAAACCAGGCAATCAAAAGAGCACTTCAAAAAGGAGGTTTGTCTTTGGTACTTTCAGCAAACTACTTCTAGAATTATTCTTACTCTCTTTGAATCAACATTTACGTTTACTTTTAGGTTGGTGAAATTCTTGCGTCGGGAGATAAATAATTGATTTAATTTTGCCCTACACCGACGTGTGTATAGCATTGTATACTCAGTGCTTTCCGAGTGTCTGTGACAGACAGGCGACTCGGGCGGGATTCGAACCCACGACCGCCTGCTTACTAGTGCAGACGTCTTAACCTCTCGACCACCGAGCTTGCCCGATGACAATTGGCCGGCTAGAATCCTATTATAGCAGCGGGTTTACTTTTAACAAAACCAACCTGTGAAACATTGCGCTTAAAACGTTGTGTCGTTAATTCTATCCTGGAATTTAAATTTCGAACTAGAAATTATATCCATCCTCAGCTTTCACTACTAAAATCAATTTTAAGGCCTAGAAATACTTTACAATTCAACAGTTTGGTTATTTTGGAATTATTAATCTTTAAGCACCATTATTAAACCGATGATCTTCCACAACTTGTTGTTTTTTATTTTGTTTTAATTTGTTTTTTAAATATTTTTAATGGTAATGAAACCATTAATACAGAAGACTATGAATGAATTATGTTCAGATTTCGATGTGGAGGAAACCCTAGACAAATATTCTAGGGGAAACCCACGTAACCAGATTGAGACTGAAAACCCAATCCACCTGTCGGTTTGGGTCCCAGTACACTTAGGCCTACATGTACACTCACTGGCCATAAGTATTGCAACATTGAAATTCACACCAAAGTTCAGTTTGGAGAACTGTGTTACAATAATTTATTTTATTTTATTTACACTACTTAAGACTTCTTGAAAATGCCTGTGTTTTGAAGTCAATGTTCTTTTTTACTGTTCTTGCTCGGAAACAAAGTCCTTCAATACTTTGTCGGGTAACCACGTGATCTGATAATTGAGGCCATCCGTCTAGGCAATGTCTCGTACAAATTCATGTTGCAATACTTTTGGCCAGTGAGTGTATATTTTATGTACATGTACATGTATATGTACATGTACATGTACATGTACATTGTACATCTATGTACTTCGCACACACGCACGTCATGCACCACAGGCCGGAATTCCTCTTTGGACAGCTGACATATGCGCTTGCGCATTAAACAAGGCTGCATGCAGATGTAATAGCACGTATGCAACGCCGCGCCCGTCCGCCTAACGTAAACAAATCCAGGTCATTTTAGTAGCTGCTTGAGTGCGGAAGTAGCATTTGTAAACGATCGATTGAGTGCCAAACTAGAAGTATTTTGGCCAACTTTAGACGGAATCTTCGTGCAAATCGAGACAAACAGAAACTGCCGGACTGTCCCGGGACGTACACACGAACAACCCCTTACCCGCTCCCTCGGCGGTGAGCTGCTGCACAGTAGTAGCCGAGCGTGTGCGTTTACGCGACCGCGCGGTCGTTCACGCGTCTCTAGGTCTCTGCAAGTCATGTTCGAAAAATACAAGGACCTAGGCCTACTAAAATAACGCATCTACTGAGCTAGCACATGCGTTCATTCTAAAATATTTTATCAAGATTATTTGTAAAATTTGCAATCATGATGCCGTACGTATTCGTGCCATCAGCTCGACTAGCCATGGGAACACCGATTCTTCGAAATCCTGCACTTTGTAAGGTAACGTTGAATGAATGTTTGGGTTTCTATTCTATGTTTATTGTTATATTTATATTAGGCTTACGGTACCGTAGTCATTTGCTATTGTAGATTGTTTGTAGGTATTGTAGATTGTTTGTAAGTAAGCATAAATGAGAATATTTGATGGATGTGACCACCATTATTATCCCAGCACAGTAACGGTAGGTATCGGGACTAGTGTTTTCTTAGAGAACCCCCCTCCCCCAACACACACACACCGACCTGGTCGTTTGCACATTCATTTCCATTTACACATAATGCCTAGCCTAGGTTGAACTTTCACCTTCAGTGTATACTGAGACAGAGTCCATTTGGGATGAATAGAATATGCCTTACTTTGTCATACGACATTGACAAGGTCGAGCAATAGTAAGCTATAGTCTATAGGCTCTAGGCCTTTGTAAAAAAGAGCTTTTTTTTTTACAGAGAGCAATTATTCTTGAAGCAAATATTCTTGCTATACGCAATATTGAACAGGTAACCAGCCAAAGTGTAAACAATTTGTCTGCAACATTACCAGCAAAACTCGCTTAGCGAATTTTGTCTACCAGTTACGTGGCAGGTTGGGCGTGAAGGTTTTCAGTCATCTCTTTTTTATAATTAAAAGAGAGTGTAAACAACATTGGTAAGTATAGGTTGGTGAAATTCTTGAATTGGGTGATAAACAATTTATTTAATTTTGCCCTACACTGACGTGTGTACAGCACTGCATTCCGAGTTTCTGTGAAAAAACTTCACAGGTGACTCGGGCGGTATTCGAACCCACGACCCACGAATATTGGTATTAGAACAGACAAACTGCTTCTATGAGAATGCTTATTTCTTGTTTGTGGGAATGTGGAGAGTCTGTAAATCCTCAAAAATGAAAAATTCAGGATGTTCAGGGGCTTCTTCTAGACCAATAGGGAGACCCGGGCCTGCTACCCATTTTTCAGGATTTTTTACTTTTGTCAAATCACACCCCTGAAACAGTCACACTTTTTGAAAATACTGAAGCAAAAAGGTGCCCAATCGTGTTTTCTTTGAAATAACACTTTAGTTACTTATTGTTAGCTTCCTATCATAGATTAGGCCTACAAAGTTCCATGGCGACGAAATTAAGTTATTTATTCCTTATTTTAATCTGTTTCTTGTTCAGAAACTGAACACCTCTTTAAGAAGATGCTTTAGCGGAATAGCAGTGCGCCCTCAACGTTGCAGTTCCCAAGAGCTGTTACATTCGAATATAAATAAGGTACAGAGACTGACGAAAATAAAGAGCCGGTTCAAAAAATGACAAATAAAAGCCTTTCCAATACAAAAAACAAGACCTAAGTAAACTTATTATAAGAAGATTTACAAGGTTAAATCTTGTGTTGAAATCAGATAAAAACGGCCTACTGTTCCCATGTGTTGATGGGCTGATGACGTATGACTTCTTTAACATGGGCACGTGACTCATTTTGATCATTGTACAAGTATTATAAGATAGCCCATAAGCGCAAGCAGACAGATAGCAGATATTAGCAAATAAAGTCAAGTTGTAGAACAGTGGAAGTGACAATAATCAAAACGTCTACTGAAACGTCGAGCTAAACAAGGTTCTTTTCAGAACCACCTTTAATACTCTTCAAGAAAGAATAGGCATATCATTTCTTACTTTTATCCAAATGATGTATTGTTTTTTGTTTTGTTTTGTTTTGTTTTGTTTTGTTTTGTTTGTCTTAAAGGCCGCTATCGTAAAAGTCATTTATTGCAGCATCAAAGTTTACGGAACAAAGAATAAATAAAAACAATGTGTAGGCCGAATGAAATCAACATAGACTCTTGTTGGAGTTTTCAGTTTCACATACAAATGTTTGATTTAGTTTTGAGAAAAACAAGTGACAAATTTGTCATAATGGTCACCTAGGCGATGTTCAAACGCCATGCGTAAAAAGTTATGTCACTACAGCTGTAAAGAAGAAAAGAAGAAAAACACTAGAACATATTGACCGTTTTCCTCATCTTCGAGTTATACATTTGGCTATGATCGAATTATTAGCAGAATAAAGCCTCTCTATTATGTCTTAATCATATTTCCTGAGGCTAGGGCCATAGAATTGATTTGATTTTTACACCTCATAAAAGTCACCAATAAAGCGAGGCACTCATTATCTAATCCATGATTGCATGACTGGGCCGTGTGCGTTCGTGCTGTCATATCATGTCCGACATTCAAAGTCCGAAAACCTGACTCTGTAATATAGCAATTGTTATGATAAATCCACGTGTATCTGACTATGTCATCAAAAATCAGCCCACTTTTGCTATCACAGCATGCAGTTCGCGGGTCCACTTGAGTCAGAGTCCAGGGTTGTTTTTGACCTTTCTGCCCGCCACGACACCCACCAAAACTACACGATGTTAGCTGTGATCATAACGGCAAAAATACCGTGGACAGCTCTAACCACCGTCGACAGATTTTTGGTCAAATTTAGTTTGGTTCGATGGATCTTCTGGAAGAAAGTTCTCATGAGCTCGTCCATCAGAGGCCTCGGCATTGGGGTCCGGACATCTTGAAGGACAATAACACTAATAAGGTTCTGTTTGGTATTTCTGATCACTGAATTACGCTGCATGAATTCAGAATTGCACTCTTGTGGGAATTCATGATAACAATAATGTTATTGAATGTATACAACGTTTGTTAACAACCTTATAAATTATAAAGCTGGCCGGTTTCAGTGGAAATTGAGTTTGTTTTTCACAATTTGTTTTTGTTTGTGAGATGAATAATAATTTGATGTCATTGAATGATTGATATTATTTTCGTATACAGCCGAAGTACAGTTTGAATTCTGAATATAGTTTTGATGATTGATGCTCATGTTTTGTTTTTGTTTGTTTGTTTGTTGGGGGTGTTTGTTTGTTTGTTTGTTTGAGGTATGGGAATTCTACTGTAAAGTCAGCTTTGCATAACAGAAATTGTTGATTAATGCAGTTAATAGTATAACTGTTACTGTACTCGCAGCTATTTCAAATTTAACCTCCAATTCTAAAAAGTTAAATCACTTCATCTGTCAAAGGGTTTTGAGAGATCAAAGTATACAAGGGCAGAGAATAGATCATCTGTGGCATGGTGACATTTTGTGACAAAATTTCATTGACCAAAAATCTGTGACATTCTGTGACATTTTGACAATTTTGTGACAAAATGTGACAAAATGTGACAAAAGGAACATAAACAGAAGTATTAAAAAGTGTCTGATATTCTGGCACATTCCAGCTCCAAATGTAGATGACTGAACAAATAAAATGAAAAATTTCCTTGAAAACCTCAGAAATTTGGACAAAGAACTTTGCTAGGTGATAGCCAATACTATTGGTCCATTCACTATCCTGAGGCTAGTGGGCAATGCAACATCTTTAGTTGGATTATACTTCAGAGGCACTTTGGGCAATCTTTCACTTTTTCCTGATTTTTCTTTTGTACTTTCGAGTCTTCAGTGTAGATTTACACAGAGTGTAATCTGATGTTGCATTTTTAGTGGTGGTTCCATTTTTCATGAAACAGACATGAGTATCACTGGTCAACTGGTCATGATGTTTTAATCTATGCCAATCAAATGCGACAAAGGCAAAACTGATGTGACATTCTGTGCAAAAGGTGCCAAAAATTCTGTGACATTTGAGACATGTGACAAATTTGAAATTTTGTGACGTGACATTTTGTGACAAGCCATCAATCATCAATCCATTCACTGCAAGGGTTAAAATGTTGTACAAGGAAATATAAAACTTCCTTCTAGAGATGAAATATTTTCAATATTTTCAATACATTATCAATATATTATCAATATTTTCTTTGTTTTGTTTTGTTCTTGTCAATTTAAACTATTCAGGGTACAGCTTTTACAATACATGAGCGTCAAGCCCTAGGTATTCACGGTCTTCTTCCACCTGTCGTCAGCACCCCTGAGATGCAGGAACAGCGATCGTTACGAAACATAAGAGGGCAAACCAATGACCTAGATCGCTTCATTCAATTAATGGACTTACAGGTATGCCATGATAGACACTTTTATCAAACTGTTTTGTGGGCATGCATTGATTGTCCTTTAAAATTTCTCCCCATTACTCTCATTGCAATTTGCGACATCATTACATATCTATATGTAATGATGTCGCAAACAATGCATCTGCAACTCCAACAATTTTTTTCAAAAACATTAAAATTCATTCACAGACATGTTTTAGTTTCTTGACTATATTAATTTTATAACTGAAACAAAGTCAGTTTGGAGAAATAAACATTATTGTCAATTTCCGGGGATATTTCTGGCCTTAGGATCGCAATGAGAAGCTTTTCTACCGTGTCATCTGTAATAACTTGGAGGAGATGATGCCACTCGTCTATACCCCTACCGTGGGTCTTGCCTGCCAGAAATACGGCCTCATCTACCGCAGACCACGAGGATTGTTCATCACAAAACATGATAGAGGTCATGTGGCTGAATTACTGGCTGCTTGGCCGGAGCAGAATGTGAAGGTTAGTTGGTGAGCAATTTCACTTTTATTGTGTCGCAAAAAACTACACAAAATTCACTATTTGCTAATTTGCTATTCAGGATTATACATACACAAATATTTCTGGCTAATGTTTGAAAGAAATCGTTCCCTGTATGTGAAGAATGAGGGAAAGGCTTCTTACTTTGTACTAGTCCAGTGTAGCCACCAGTAACCAGTATGGCCACCTATTCAGTGTGGCCACCTTTCCAGAGTCGCCACTTGCCCAATGTAGCTATCTGTGCCAAAGAGATGATTACATTTTGTGTACTTCATTCTAGGTGTAATCATTTTAACCATTTTCTGTTTTTCTCCGTAGGCTATTGTTGTAACAGACGATGAAAGAATCCTTGGGCTTGGTGACCTAGGGAGTTATGGCATGGGTATACCCACATGCCCAATGTAGCCATCTGTGTAGAGTGTCCACCAGATTTTCATGGCCACTTGTCCCTCGGGTGGTGACTTATACACAATTTAAACTGTGCTGAAGCGACAAATATATTTTCTGTACTGCCTGTATCTTTCAAGGCGTAATCATTTTAACCATATTCCGTTTTTCTCCGTAGGCTATCGTTGTAACAGACGGTGAAAGAATCCTTGGGCTTGGTGACCTAGGGAGCTATGGTATGGGTATACCCATTGGTAAACTAGCACTGTATACTGCCATCGCTGGTGTCCATCCGTCTCAATGTTTACCCATTATGCTGGATGTGGGAACCAACAACCAGGTATGGTGAATAAAGATAGTGGTTAGACGGACAAACAGACAGATCAAACAGCCCGACACACTGTTTGGAATGAATAAAGACAAATTTACCAGAGCTGGATTTGAACCTGTGACCTCCAAGTTAATGTACCGGCCTTCTTTCAACTGTCAAACTGAGCCATCTAGTCCTATGATGGCTGTCTCCATGTATGTGATAGCCTTTGCAGGCAGTTGTATATTATTATCCAGATATTTTGTCAATATCTTTTGTTCAGCAGACATACTTTTAGACATTTAGACAAAGAGAGACAGACTGCCAAACCCACTAACAGAAGTTTCCCAAATATTTACTAAAATATTTATATTTCATAAATAATATAAATCAAATTGGGATCTGACTTTCCATTAAACAAATGAAAGGTGAAATAAAAAGGTTTTCAAATAATGGGCTGTATACTCCCCAGGGAGCTGAGAAAGATTATAGGAATGATATTGGCCCAGTGACCAGGGAAAATAATGTAAAGTGCATTGGGTTATTAGCTAAGGGTGTAATGCACAATATGTGACTGGCTCTCGCAAAACCCTAAACTTGGACCCAATTTTCAAAAGTGACCTCCCAAATTTATCGTGAAAATTAACAACGTTCCCAACAACGTTCCAGGATTTTTTTCCATCGAAATCTAGAGAAAATGCTGTATATGGTGACATGAAAACTGGTCCCTGGGGTCAGTTTTTGACCTTTTCATGGCTGTTACACATGGTAAATGCTGAGAAGTTTCGGGTTTTGCCAGAACGGGTCACATATAAGTATGACTTATTATTATTATTAAATCAACTGTATTTTTTATTCTTCACCAGTCTTTGTTGGATGATCCACTCTATATCGGTCTTCGTGAGAAGCGCGACAGTTCTGCCAGCTATGATGAACTTATTGATGAGCTCATGAAAGCTGTTGTCACCAGGTAAAATATCGTCCTGTCAGAACAACAAGGTCGTATCTAAAAAATGCAACAAAATCGTATGTGCAATGGTGCATAAATTTGCATACATTAAAACAATTCAGTGCAACAGCGTCGTATCTTCTTCCATAGGTTTTGCGTGTTCATCCTGGAATTCTGTAAAAAGATACGACCTTGTTGCACTGAGCAAAATCCATGTCTGCAACAAGGTCGTAACTATGATACGACCTTGTTGCACTGAGCAAAATCCATGTCTGCAACAAGGTCGTAACTATGATACGACCTTGTTGCACTGAGCAAAATCCATGTCTGCAACAAGGTCGTAACTATGATACGACCTTGTTGCACTGATGCGACGATATGCCAAGACAAGAAATATTACAGCTTTCTGAGAATTTAGTTTTTGTTCATTTCATGAACATGATTGTCTTTGATGTGTTCATTTTACAGTACATGTATTGGTAAAATAATTTGTTTATTTATGCCATGAGATGTACAGAAAGCAACGTATGAAAGTTTCAGCTTATTTGTTGTGTCATTTAGGAGAAAAAAAGTGAAATGCATTCAGATGAATTATCTTGATAACAGGGAACATCATCTCTTAGGGGACTTGTATTTAATAAAAAATAAATAAAACTTTCTTTCTTCTCCCAGATATGGCCAGAATTGCCTGATCCAGTTTGAAGACTTTGGGAACCACAACGCATTCCGATTTCTTGAGAAGTATCGCTACAAGTACTGTACATTCAATGATGACATTCAGGGGACGGCGTCAGTCGCTGTAGCTGGCATCCTCGCCAGTCTTAGAATTACAGGAAAAAAACTGGAGGAGAACACTTTCCTCTTTCAAGGAGCAGGGGAGGTGAGTTGGTGGATTTGTTTTTGTTTTAGTATTGTTTCCCCTTACTCGTTTCACCAGTTCAACTAGTTCAAATCTCTAGCTGCAGATGTTTTTAATAAGTTCTCAGAGCCATACACAATGTATTCAATACCTTTTCTCTGATTTAACCCTTATTGAATATTTTCTTGGCAGGCATCTATCGGTATTGCCAAACTACTGGTTGCAGCGATGGAGGTAGATGGTATCACAGCCAAAGAGGCGAGGAAACGTATCTGGCTTATGGACTCAAAGGGACTCGTTTGTAAGGTATGTCAGGGGTCGATTTTTTACATTTGTCATGCTCAAAATTGTTCCATCGTTTGTGTTCAGTGTGTTAACCCTAACCTCTCCAAATCCTCAAAAATCCTCTTTGCTAAAGTGAAGGATTTTGAAGGATTGAGGTTACATGCTACATGCTCTTTGCTAAAGTGAAGGATTTTGAAGGATTGAGGTTATTAGGCATACTTGCCTTTCCATGGTACATGTACATCCATGTTTGTTGTAGTGATTGCAAGGTCAGTACTTGGGTCAGTGGATACTGTTTATTGCTCCATACATGCAGGAAGGGTCCCTGGCCATGTACATGTATCACAGATTAGAAACATGTGTGCATACATGTCATGTGCTTGCTTTACTACTGAAGGATTTTGGAGGATTCAGGTTATGTGTAAGCAAATGAGCCTAGGGAGTTAGGCCTATGGAGTGCCATGGTCGAGCGGTTTAGTGCATCGGATTTGTGTTCTGATGGCTGAGTCGTCAGAATGTGGGTTTGAATCCCGACTGCGACCGTGGTGCTTGTGTCCTCGAGCAAGACACTTTACCATAATTGCTTCTCTCCACCCAGGAGTAAATGGATACCTGCGAGTTGGTTGTTGTGTTTGATTAGCCCATATGCGCTGAAATGGCAGCAATTGAGCTGTATACTCCCCAGGGAGCTAAGATGGTTTCAGGAATGATTTATGCGCCTGATGAGCAGGGGTAATAATGTACAGCGCTGTGATACCTCGTGTAAGAGCACTTTAAAAATGCCTCCATTATTACGTTAATGAAAAATACTTTCTTGATTCCATTCCTCTTTTGAGGGTAAAGGTCATTTTCAAAACCTACAATCCTGGTAAAGATTTGCTACATTACCCCTCCCCCCAATTTTCCCTGTGCAATGTTGTTCAGAGTATACTAATTCTTAATTTTACAGATGTCAATTGTATAATATTGATGACATCTGCCTTAAATGATTTATTTTCTTTCTTGCAATGATTATGTAATATTAGTGTTTATAGGGATTACAATATCGTCATGATCAGAGCAGAATTTCAACAGGGCATGGCATCAGTGTCCTAGTTTAAGATATACATAGTGACTGAAAATTACTGGTTCATTTATGCAGCAGCAACGGTAATATAATAATAATGTAGACTTATATAGCGCACGTATCCACCAAACTGGTGCTCAAGGCGCATAACATTATTACCCCTGTTTCATCCTGAAACCATCTCAGCTCCCTGGGGAGTATACAGCTCAATTGCTGCCATTTCAGCGGATATGGGCTAGTCAAACACAACAACCAACTCTGCCCTCATAAGTCACAGGTACCCATTTACCCCTGGGTGGAGAGAAGCAATTATGGTAAAGTGTCTTGCTCAAGGACACAAGCACCCCGGTCGCGGTTGGGATTCGAACCCACGTTCTGACGACTCAACCATCAGAACACAAATCCGATGCACTAAACCGCTCGACCATGGCACTACATGTGGGGTATTATTTTCAGTCACTGAGTTAATCTAAACCTAGCACTCTGATTCCATGCCCTGTTGATCGTGACGATACTGTCCCTTTAATTGTGATTGTTTTTTGTGTTGTCCAATGAATTGTGCGAATAAAGATTTTGTTATTAAAAGAATATCTGTGTGATGTTGGCACATTCAGGCAGGTTTGTGTTCATATGTTTTTGAAACGCTTTGTATTCAGTATAACAAACTATAATTACTTGGACCTTGGGTTTCAAATATTCAAAGAATATTTTCTCAAATTTTACTCAAGTGAAATTACAAGATGTATTTTGTCCATTACAGGACCGTCCGTCTGGGGGTATCTCTGTTAACAAGGAACCATTTGCCCACGAACACGAACCAATGGACAACCTGGAACAGGTAGTCCAGACCATCAAACCGACTGCCCTGATTGGTAAGAATAAGTCACATGTCATGGGTTCTATGAACCTTTCATTCAACTCTAGTTTTCAAGAAATAAAAACTAACTAGTGAAAGTTTTATCAAAGGTGCCGATGTTTTTTGAAACAAACTACAAAAACTATTAATTTTTTTTCTTAATTTGCCAGATGGCAACTTTTTGAAATTGGACTGTTACTTTTTTCTTAAGATTTAAGCAATTCAGGTAAAATCCCTTCCATATTTGGATGTTTGGTTAATATTTTTTTTTTTAAATTGTGTTTTCATTCTACTCAAGGTGCTGCAGCCATTGGCGGTGTCTTCACAGAGAAGATTCTACGAGACATGGCGTCATTTAATGAGCACCCTATCATCTTTGCTCTAAGCAACCCTACAAGCAAGTCAGAGTGCACTGCAGAACAGGCATACAAGTTTACCAATGTAAGATCTGTCAGGCCCAATGACTTGAAATATTCTATTAAGAATCATTAATTGTTGCTACCTTATTATTACTATCTGAAATTGGGTGTGGCAGTGGACGTGGCACCAAATTCACCACAAGTCTGTCTTATTTCTCCACATGCAGGGGAAGTGTGTATTTGCGAGTGGGAGCCCCTTCCCTACATATGAACTCCCTGATGGACGGGTCCTACACCCTGGCCAGGGTAATAACTCTTACATCTTCCCGGGCGTGGCCCTGGGCGTGATCCTTTTTGGAGTACGACACATCAGTGATGACTTATTTTTGGAGACAGCTAAGGTATGTTTAAGTTTGTTTATGTATGTCTGGCTGGCTGTCTGTCTGTAGGTCTATAGATCTTTACAATTTGCTATTCTTGTCTCCTTTCTTGGCATCTTATTATTAAATCTCTAACTGTCGCTTGATCCCTACCCCCCCCCCACAGAGTCTAGCCAGCCTTGTTACCACCAAACACCTCCAAGAGGGTCGTGTCTACCCTCCATTACAAGAGGTCCGTGATGTATCCCTCAAGCTTGCTGTACGCGTCGGCAAGTACGCATACGAGGAGAACATAGCATCACACTATCCTCGACCCGAGAACCTAGAGAAGTTCGTCAGCAGCCGCATGTATGACTTCACGTATGAATCATTCGAACCGCTGTTCTATGATTGGCCGAAGACGAAGTAAGAATTGGCACGGAGTCAGCTTGTTGTGGTGGATTTATGTTATATAATGGATGGAGTGAGTTGGAGTGGTTGCAATATAGAATTGGCAATGTTGGCAAAACTGCTTCTAAAAGTATCCTTACTTTCTGAGTAAATTTGAAACATTAATTTTCAAATTTGAAGTTTTCACAACACAAGTCAACAGAGGGGGTATTCATTCCTATAGTACTGAATTTAGGACTGGGTGCCAACTGCCAAGCCCTAAATTTGAACTTAAAAGTTGAACTTGTATTTGTATAAAGCGAGCCTAAACAGCATTACCGATAAGTACAGTAAGGTGTTGATAAATATATATATATATATATATGCAAATATATGAAAATATATGCAAAGCTGCTGTGATGTGAAAGTAGCTAGAAGCAACATAACATGATTATTTATACCTTGGGACATTGAAAATTAATAAATTATTAAAACTATTATCCTCTAAGGAGGTGTTTGTTGTGAACTGGATTGGATATGACATTCTGCCGATTTATATGAAAGAATAAAATTGTTTATTAAATACACACATGTATGTATTTGTTCTGGCATTTGAAGCTGATGCAATTATATTGCTTTTCGGTTGATTAATCGAACACTTCTTAAAATCATTGAAGATTTTGCAATTTAAAGTTAGACTTCACCCGTAGAAATGTAACAGTATTAGGAGCCGTACGAGTCATCAACATTTACATGGTAGCAAAGAGATTTCACCACCCCCTCTTTATCTCAAATTAGTACTAAAACAATTTTAGTACTAAAACAATTAAAATTCCTACCAAAACAATTAAAATTCCTACCTCTATCTCTAAATTCTGAACTGCATAAATATGTACACAATCAATATTATCAAAGACTTTAATACTGCCAACTGCAGTCTTCATCAGTTTTGTTTTCTAGTGCCAGTCAGAGTTGTATGTATATGTACACTAACCTTAAAGGGACAGTATCGTCGCGATCAACAGGGCATGGAATCGGAGTGCTTGTTTTAGGTAAACACAGTGACTGAAAATAATTTCCCACATGATGGAGTGCCATGGTCGAGCGGTTTAGTGCATCGGATTTGTGTTCTGATGGCTGAGTCGTCAGAATGTGGGTTCGAATCCCAGCCGTGACCGTGGTGCTTGTGTCCTTGAGCAAGACACTTTACCATAATTGCTTCTCTCCACCCAGGGGTTAAATGGGTACCTGTGAGGGCAGAGTTGGTTGAATAGCCCTATGTGCGCTGTAATGGCAGCAATTGAGCTGTATACTCCCCAGGGAGCTGAGATGGTTTCAGGAATGATTTATGAGCAGGGGTAATAATATAATGCGCCTTGAGCACCACTCAGTTGGTGGATACGTGCGCTATATAAGTCCACACATTATTATTATTATTATTATTATTATTATTATAAGGTCATATTACCGTTGCTGCTGCATAAATGAGCCAGTAGTTGCAGTCACTGTGTTCATCTTAAACTAGAACGCTGATTCCATGCCCTGTTAAAAGTCTGCTCTGATCGTGACAATACAGCCTCTTAAAGGGAAGATGCATCATTGGTATTAATAATATTAATAATAATAAAGATTTGTAGCGCGCACATATCCACCCTGCTGGGCGCTCAAGGCGCGGAAACAAAGAAAAACATGAATTACAAACAATATACAATGATAGCATAGGGGGAAAAATTGTATACATGGATTTCAACCCACTAGTTTTCAAGAAATATCATAAAACTAACATTTAAAAGTTTCATTACAATATGAGCTCACAGTTTTCAGAAAACAACAAAAAAGTGTTAAATGTCTTGCTTTCTCCTGTTTTTATGTTTCGCAAAGTGTTGCCCTCGGGCAACTTTTTGTTTATTCGACATAACAAATCCTGTTTTCTCTAAAATGAAAGTACTTAGGACAAAATAGTTTCTCAGAATAATTGATATGAGTGCCAACTTTAAATTAAGATTTTAAATAATAATTTGTTTATTGTATAATCTATAAAATAATTACCAATGTTGTACCTTCTCTGTGATGAGGGGTGTGGTTAGGGAGGCCGGGGCTAAGGCAATAGGTCACGTTTCCCCTTCCCGAGACGCCCGGTTCTATTTTGTTCTGCAGATAGTCCACAATTAATGAGTGTGATCCTCAACTTCCCAAATACATTAATGGAGCAATATTTTTCAGAATTCCTTAATAGGGCAGATAATGTTGAGAAATAATGATACCATGAAATTGAAACTAAGATTATTTGAAAGAGAGCAAACAAATTATTGAAATTTTTAATATCGTCGATAATTTAAATTGTAATTTAAATACTTGTGTACTTCAAACATAGTGGTACTCTAGTCTTGATATATATTTTTGATTATAAATGCGTACTCCAAAGTTATATGAAAAGTGCTTAATATATTTTATCACTGGTTGTTAAGGTGTTAAATTTGTGAATTAAAAATCAAAGTAAATGTTACTATTTCTGTATAAATATTTGTAATGTTATTATTGTGTAGCAGATAATGACCCCGAACAAAAAACCCATATAACTTTAATTTATTTTAATATTCATCGCTATCGTCCTCTTCTTCACCGTCACCGGAGTTGACTCCAACCTTGTAGTCCTTCTCCAGGACAGCCAGATCCTCACGAGCCTCAGAGAACTCACCCTCTTCCATACCCTTTCCCACTTACCAGTGGACGAAGGCACGCTTGGCGTACATCAAATAAAACTTGTATGCATATGGCTCACAGGATTACTACATCGGGACATCCTAATTAATGTTCCCAATTTTCTCGACATGTTTCAAATTTCTGGACGATGTTACTGTTGGGGAGGTTGAACACAATTGACTGATGGGATGTTGTAACTAAGGGGGTGTTGCTTAGTTACGAAATAGACAATTGGTCCTCATTGGCCAGTGTGAATAATGGACATGATGTCTGATTTCGATGAGCAATTTGTAACAAAGTGGTGTTAGTTTGTTTTAGTCGTGTCGATACATGAAGCTTATCGTTGAAAACCAGACTCCAAATGAGGTGAGATTTTAAAGGGAAGGTACAACTTTGGTTATTATGATCACCAGATTATCAAATTAACCAAATTATTATCCAAAAACTTACTTGATTGATATCAGTCATCCTGAGAAATTATTTGGTCTTTCATCTTGGAGACAAACATGATTTGGTTATGTCGAATTTACAACAAGTTGCCTATAATTATGATGGCAACTTGTAAAACAGTATAACAATTTTCTCAAAAACTGCATCTATTGAGATGAAACTTTCACAGGTTATTTTTAGGCTATATTTCTCGAAAACTAGAATGTTGTACCTTCCCCCAAAAAGAGCTTACGAGTTAAATGTTTTCAACCCGTCACGCCTGAGTGTTTTATTTATTTAATTATTATTTTGGATCTACTCGGCGGAAATCAGTTGCATCAATAAACGTCTCATGACACTCGCTGAATTACCGCCATTATGCTAATGATAGCCACATTACGTTAATGTTTCACAGCGTTAACCAACTTGTTTCTCTCACTAGGGTTCTCCAGTTTCTGAAGAAAAAAAATTCGTCATTTAATTTACATATCAACAGCATATTGTCTATTGTATTGATCGTGTACGAGTCAGTAAATAAGAAAAAACATATATCAAATTCTAAATATTTTAAATGGAGAAAAGCTTACATAGCATACAAACCATGTACAAATCCAATTTACTTAAATGCTTGATATCGCTTATAGTTTGAGGTAAATTGTTTAGTATTTGTGTGTGTGTGTGGGGGGGGGGGGTTCAAGAGCTTCAAATCAGTTTTCTCATGATCATGGTCAAGAACAAATCACTAGAACGATCTGGAGCAAGTCTATAGTGTCCAGAAGAAGACGGTTGAGTCATCGACAAATCACCATATCGAGAAAAACCTCGTGATCTTTATGTTCCTCATGTGTGCAAATATGAATGATGGAAATTACCGAGTTCTCATCTTGACTTATAGACAGAAATCAAAAGTTTTCTAAGAAAATCAAATTCTATATCTATTTAGATTCCTCTTTTGCAGTATTTCCCCTCTAGAAAAAGAAAAGTCAGTTGTTAAAAACAGACTTCAGTGATAAATGCTTCAATTTTCATGAGGAGAAATCACTCCAGGCTTTCATGCGAATTCGTGTATGACGATTTGAATTAACTATAAATTATGTAGAATATTCAACAATTTATCAATACATCATGATGATTATATATGTCTGCGTTAGAAAGACAATAATTATCTCATAGTTGAACTGTCCTGATTTTCCACGTGACGGTCCTTTCGCGTCTATTATAATTACAAATCTAGGATTACGATATACACGTATATGGCTGCAAATGTCCATTAACATGTCTGCATTACGACTGTTTCATGTATCGACGATTATAAACAGGTGGTTAATCCACACATCAAATCAAGATAAATGAGATGCAGAATTGAATGTTATCTTTTAAATTTAAGTGGAAAGAATTGAATGCCATTGGTAAATGTCTGTAAATGCATCCATATTTTGTAAGAATCAATAGATGTGTATACAAACCACCCTGAAAAAGTGTCAGCCCATTTATTCGCGTCATTTATGAGAAAATTGTGAACATGTATTTTTTTAAATTTCTTTGCATAGGCCTACATTCTAGTATGTGGAAATTGATAACAGCTGCGAGTTTCAAATTTGTGATTTCAAAATCACTCTTTCTCAAAAATGACAGCATGTCAGACATAATAATTTCTCAGGATGTTTAGTGCCATCACCAACTTCACATCAAACAAGTTTTTAAATTAATTTTTTGTAATTTTGTAATCGGGTAATTACCGCTCCCTCATGTGTATAGATGGGTCCCGATGCTATCATTACCCGTTCTTAGCCTCTGGAAAATCAACAGCATGACGCAGGCACTCCCGTATCTATGTACTACGGGCGAGGTCAGAACTCGTATATAAGACATTCAGCATCTCATTCCACTGATCCATACGGTCTTGCCTCTTCGTCATCGTCATCTTAGAGGACTCAGGCTATTGGAACAAGGAACATCAAGTCTTTGTCTGATTTCGCCAAGACAAAAGTAACAAATTTTCCCGGAATCTTCAGAAGAAAGCGACTACCGAACAAGCCAAAATGGTGAGTGTGGATTCATTGATTAAATTTTTAGGAGGATTGTGAGGATGTTAGAGTTTAATGTCACATGGTTCAGAGTAGACAATGCCCCACCCTAAAGACTGAATGGGGAGAAAGAAACTACGAGATGAGTAACACTTTATAATGATTTCTTCATCGTGTAGTTTCAAGGAGAGGTATCAGAACGACAAATCACTAATTAAACTAGCAATCTAACATTTGTTTGATGTTTCACTTAACCGTTTTTTCTTCATTTTAACACTTGCTTTTTCACATCTATTAACGTGCATCCCTTGCTAAAAGCTATAATTTGATAATGAAATAAACGAAAGGTTTCTATAACTCGCTATGAAATAAAATTGTATACTCTACAAAAATTGTATCAAAATTCCACGGGAAATTTAATTATAACATACATGCTTTGGAACAACACTATAGTCGGTCTCAAACCTCCCATGATCACGTCGCTAAAACATGTTCCGCACGTGCATTATTAATGTTGAAGCAGGTGCATATGGGTTAACGCCTATGAGTGTTGTTAGTTTGACGACAATTTATGGCAATTTTCTTTTTAATCAGAACTTTGCTTGTTCACACATGGAAAAGGAAAACAAATAGGCCTAGGTCTACCAGTTTATATAAAGGGTTTATTTTACAAAATAATCGTGAGAAGTACCGGTTTTACAGGAAATATGTTACATAATTAATTTATGGCAGGTCCCGTCATAAATTCACATGGAAACATAATGACTGTTAAACCAAACCTTTATTTTATTTTATCAATTTATCTAGTTTCCTTTCCACAAGTACAACAGCAAAGTTTCTTTAATTATTATTATTTTGTGGTGGGGGAATCGTAAGGAAAAAAAAGGAAAAACAAACACGGGTGATGCATGATACATCTTATGACATGACGTCATAATTATGTCATATTAATACGTCACAATAAATCATTATTATTTGGAATTTGGCATCGTGCCACATGTCTGTGGAAATTATGTTTTTATAAGGCTTAAAAATCCATTGGGATGTACATGTTTATCTGGCAAAGTAAGTAGCAGGTATACAGCATCGCTTCTATTAGTGCATGGTCAGTACTCAAAATGACAACAGCAATAAACAAGGGCTTCCGTTGTTATGATTAAATCTATCAATGAAAACGATGTTTCCCTCCCTCAATTCATTATACAGCATTTTTGATGGTACATGTTTTGTTAAAAGCAGCGAAAGTACATGTACAATCAATTATCCAGTATGTGCTTTTTTGTAACATTCGGTAGTAAATCAAAAAGGAATAATATCTATTCTTGAGTTCTTTCGGGTACACCATGTAATGGTCTCTTTTTGGAAAAAGTGATGGCTCTTGGAGAAGAGCCGGTTGGTTTGTTATCAACGTTTCGACTAGTCTGCTCTAGTCATCGTTAGAAAGCCTCAAATCCTACATGAATAGTTTCTACATCTTCACTAAAGTATACGTAATGTTTAATGTGACGTCCTAGGCCTACGATAATAAATGTAACAGGACATACATTCTGAAACTAATTTTATTTTTTATTATATTGGAAAATGTATCGGGAAGAGGGGTGTTAACGACCCCCTTGTGGTCTTGACCTTGTGGGGTGTGGTTGCTCTGTATAGACCTTAATCACTATGTGGTCATCTTTGTAAGAATTCCTGTATACACAAGTAAGATAATAGTGTTGATTCCCAATTGATAAAAGGGACCAGACTAATTTCCTTCCATCCTCGGTTTGGTCGCGTGTATTTATATAGAAGAAAACATCATTGCATCGTGATGATGAGGATGGATCTCATTATGGACTGTTCGTTTCTCAGAGATTCAGAGGTGAATGAATTTCTCCAGGAGCCTCGCCCCGATCTCGAAACACACACACACACACAAACTAACTTACACAAGGATATACTAACTCTGTTTATACATTTGTTCTGAATAAAAATCCCATCGAATTTCATTTGCACTGACTTTCTAAAATTCAATATTTGGTGGCGTCATTTGACGTATACGGACATGAAATAGCCGTTGATACACGAATGACTCACCCTCATCATTCATGCGCAGTCTTGGATAATGTGGAGACGAGCGGGAGGATAAGAGGATGGGCCCTAACACGTGTCTGCGTCCTCAATACGATGAGAGTAGCCTCCTTACACATGACTTAGCTACTTAGAGATGATACAATCTTTCTAGATTCATGGATTGTAAAACCACTTTACACGATTGATAATCTCAATAAATATATAAATGGTCACTTTTTATTTTTACAAAAAAGTCACTTTTTTACATAAACGTTAATGATGGTATCAATCATCCACTGAATTATTTTTCTTTTTAGAAAAATTAGTGATATAATTTCCTAAATTAATACCTTTCATCCGAAGACAGAAAACCCTTATAAAATAAATACAAAATATCTGAATGCATTTTTACTATTTTCTTCATTACGACACAATAAAATAATGGTGAAACTTTAACAGGTTGGTTTTATACATAAAACATGTCTTCATTATTATAAAGTAGCGGCATATAGATACATTTACAGAATTTTGACCCCAAGAATTATGTGGCACATGCTCTAACTTGAACAGTTCAAGTCTATTCTTAAGACTTATCTCTTTGTTAAATAACTTATGTATTCACTGTATGTATTTTGTAGTTCTATCTATAGTTTTTGTTGTAAAAATGTACCTGTTTTGTTTTATTCTTGCTCATTGTATACCTCACTTCTGGTTTTTCTCTTTTCCCCTTTCCTAAAGTGCTCTGAGACTTTATTGTAATTTTGCGCTATATAAAAACTGTTTATTATTATTATTATTATTATTAACTGAGGTGTTATGCGACTATGACAGAATCAACTTTGCAATATCACTGAATGATTTGGACTGATTCTTGAATGTTAAATATCTGTTTCAAAATAGATCTATTGATCTGACTAGATTCAATTTGACTATAGATTCAATGTATATGAGCTTAATTGATTATTCTTCGCTTTGTAGAAGGTTTTGGCAGATCGGGAGAGGGGGCATTTCTTTCCTCAATGTCAACTAGAAATTATTGTTCTTGTCTTAAATACTCTTTTTGTAAAATGCATGTAAATGAATTCATACTTTGTAAGAATGTATGTTTAAACCATCTTTTGAAAGCTTATTTCACTGTGTCGTTAGAAAATAGTGAAAATGTATTTAGATATTTTGTATTTATTCCAACATGACATTTATGTCTCCAGATGACGACAGTAAATTTGCAAAATAATTTTATTAATATTTTATTCAAATGATAGTATCTCAGACATACACAAATTTCTAATATTTCTAATATGTTCTAATATAGAACTTTACACTAAAAGTAAGTTGAACATTAAAATTTTACTCTTTGGTTATTGTTTATTACCAATCCTAGGTCTATACCTTAACTGTGCTTCTACTTTGTTTACACAAAATACCAGACAATAAAGAAAAAAATTAAAATAATTAGTAATGTGTGAAATCAACAATGGTAAATCAACAAGGGTGTGTGAATAAAGAGAAGGCATTATGTGAAATTAGTATCGCCTCAGGCTATACACACACGTATGAGTCATCACCGCCAATGTGTCATACTTAATGTACATTAACATTGCCTATGGCTTGGATATATCACCAAATGCTTTATAAATTTATGCATATTTTTAAGCCATGGATAATTGAGAAAAAAAACTAGTTAAATAGGTGCCGTCCACCTTTCACAAATCTAAGTGTCTAAAATGAAGTTAAATATCAAAAGACCCGCTTTACCCTGTTTTTTGTTTTTTTTGTAATATTTTTCATTTTTCTCTCAATCTTCACATTCTTGGGAATGTGCGCGCTACAAATCTTTATTATTATTATTATTATTATTATTATTATTATTATTATTATTATTATTATTATTATTATTATTATTATTATTATTATTATTATTATTATTATTATTATTATTATTATTATTATTATTATTATTATTATTATTATTATTATTATTATTATTTAATTAAACAATTTGCACCACAGCGAAATATTTACCGTATTTTTACCCTTGAATGGGGTGGGTTTTTGTTCTGTGACCTCAATCATTTTTCAGGTGGCTAAAAAAATTGTTTTTAAATAAAAAGAAAATCGCCGTTCCTCCCTTGACACATTTCTGGCTGGCGTCTTATTGTGTTCTCCTGCGTTTTAAAAAACAAATTATTATTTTTTTAAATTATTTATTTTATTATTTTTGTATTATTATTATTTGTTATAAAGGCTGAAAATACACGGTTCTTATAGCAATAATTTTTGTGATTGAATAGTGAGGATGTTTCACACACACATGCACGTGGCTAGCTCTTTTGTGTAACTATTATTTTCTTCGTCCACTAAGAGCATTATCATTTCTACATTTTGATTTTTTTCTTATGCCAAAAAATTGCAAAGGAAGGAAAAAAATTGTGTTGAACAAAAATGTTTTTCAAAATGACATCATGTCAAACTGCACGATGTCTTTGGAAACATTCCTTTTTGAATTACAATTATTTTCATCAACACCCAACCCCCGAAAAATTTATAATCATAATAATAATAATAAAAAATTTAAAAAAAAATATATATAAAATTTAACAATGAGGCGTATGTTAGATCTCCATCAAAGTTCGCTATCTACGCTTTTGAAAATGGAGGGAAACAAAGAAAATGAAATTACATTTTATTTTCATAAAGACATAATTTTGTTAACATTTCAGCGTGAATGTATCTCAGTCCATGTCGGCCAGGCCGGAGTCCAGATGGGCAATGCCTGCTGGGAGCTGTACTGCCTTGAGCACGGCATCCAGCCTGATGGTCAGATGCCTAGTGACAAGACTTGCGGAGGTGGAGACGACTCCTTCAACACTTTCTTCAGCGAGACCAGTGCTGGGAAGCACGTACCAAGGGCTGTGTTGATGGATCTAGAGCCAACTGTCGTCGGTAAGTTTGTGGTATGACCTATTGATGATGATGATGATGACGATGATGATGATGATGATGATGACGACGATTATGATAATGATGATGATGATGATGATGAAGATGATGATGATGATGATGATGGTAATGATTATGATGATATCGTTTCGGTTTGCGGTAACACCATGTGTTTATCTCAACTAACGTGAAGCTGAGATACAGGTTCTGAAAAGAACCGTATCGCACAACTCGTATCTCAACCTTCGTTAAGTGAGAAAGGTTCAAGGGAGAACCAATTTCGGGCAACTCGTTTTTCTCTACTGTCGCTAAGTGAGAAATATGGTTCAGGGAGAACCATGGGGACTTCACGGGTTAATATGGTTCAGGGAGAACCATAGGGACTTCACGGGTTATTCTCTACGTTTCGATTAGCCTGCTCTAATCTTCTTCAGGAGAATGAAGAGGTTTGCCGATGCAACTCCTTAAGTAGTATTTGCTGGGATTATGTGTAGAATGGGAAGTGTTCCGATTGGTGCTACTGTTGTGTGATGTGTTGTGATTGGTTGCCACCGTGGCATTGTTCTTGTTGTGTGTGTTTCCGCCTGCTGTGTGTGAGTTGCCTGCTCGCTGAGGCGTATCAGTTGACAGTGGGGTGTGGGTGTTGGTGGATGGTAGGATTGAATGCCAAATGTTGCTGATGAAATAGCCGATGTCCTGGGGACAGTGTCATGTTTATGAATCTCAATAGCCTCTCTGATACGACGGGTGTACCAGTGCTTTTCCGGGGCTATGATCTTTGCATTCTGCCAGTCAATGATATGGTCCAAATCGGTGGAGTGTTTGATGATCGCAGATTTGTCACATTCCCCTCTGCGGCCGTGGGCCTTGTGTTCCTTGAGCCTGGTCGTAAGGTCTCTGCCGGTCTCGCCAATGTACACTTTCCCACAAGTACAAGGAATTCGGTAGACCCCAGCTTGACGGCTGGGATCATGTCTGTCCTTGTGGGTGTGTAACTTCGTTTCCAACTTGTTTCGAGTCCGGTAGTAGACCTTAATGTCAGCTTCCCTCAGGATACGCTGAATCTTGTGTGAAGTGTGGCCGATGTACGGTAGCACGGCAATGGGTTTTTCGGTTGCGTCAGAGGATCGTGGAGCGTTCCTATTCGGGAGGAACTTAAGCTTATCAGGTCTGTACCCATTGTCTCTTAACACGGCGTTAAGATGTTTCAACTCGGATGGCAAGTGCTCTTTATCACTGATAGTGTGTGCCCTTCGAAGTAGGGTGCGATTCACGGAGGATTTCACGGATGGTGGGTGGAACGACCGGGCATTTAGGTAGCGGTCTGTGTGTGTGGGTTTTCTGTAAACCGAATGCCCAAGTGAGCCATCAACCCGTTTGGAAATGAGTACATCAAGGAAAGGCAACGAGTCGGATGTCTCAGTTTCCATGGTGAATTGAATGCTCAGATGTTGCTGGTTGAGGTGACCGAGGAAGTCACTCAGTTTGTCGGAACCGTGCTGCCAAATGATGAAAGTATCATCTACGTATCGAAGCCATAGTTTGGGTTTGTATCGTGCCGTCTCGAGTGCTTTCTGTTCGAAATCTTCCATGAAGATGTTTGCTAGGACCGGGGATATCGGTGATCCCATTGGAGTGCCCAAAGACTGTTGATAGTAAGTCTCCCTCCATTGGAAGTATGTGGATTTCACACATAATGAAAGTAGATCTACGATTTGATCTGGCGTTAGGCTGGTTCGTTCCGGGAGCGTGCTATCATGTTCGAGTATCGACTTGGTTACGAGGATAGCCTCGTCTGTCGGTACATTGGTGAATAATGACTTGACGTCAAAACTCACTAGCGTGTCGGAAGGCTGCAATATGGTTCCCTTTATGATGTTGATAAACCCTGCTGAATTGGGTACATGGTGGGGCGTCTTACCCACGAGTGGGTGTAAGAGCCCTGTCAAGTGTTGGGCGAGGTTATACGTGGGGGAACCTCGGGATGAGACAATCGGTCGGAGCGGTCTGTCTGGTTTATGAATCTTTGGTAGGCCAAAGAATCTTGGGCATTTCGAGCTGGACGGACGGAGGTGCCTGTATAGTGCTTTGGGTAAGGCTGTGCTCCGGTTTAAGGAAAGAAGTTTTGCGGCGACTTTCCTTTCTGCTAACGGAATCGGGTTCTTTTTGAGGCGGGTGTAGGTATCCGTGTCGAGGATACGCCTCAGCGAGGATACGCCTCAACTGATACGCCTCAGCGAGCAGGCAACTCACACACAGCAGGCGGAAACACACACAACAAGAACAATGCCACGGTGGCAACCAATCACAACACATCACACAACAGTAGCACCAATCGGAACACTTCCCATTCTACACATAATCCCAGCAAATACTACTTAAGGAGTTGCATCGGCAAACCTCTTCATTCTCCTGAAGAAGATTAGAGCAGGCTAATCGAAACGTAGAGAATAACCCGTGAAGTCCCTATGGTTCTCCCTGAACCATATTAACCCGTGAAGTCCCCATGGTTCTCCCTGAACCATATTTCTCACTTAGCGACAGTAGAGAAAAACGAGTTGCCCGAAATTGGTTCTCCCTTGAACCTTTCTCACTTAACGAAGGTTGAGATACGAGTTGTGCGATACGGTTCTTTTCAGAACCTGTATCTCAGCTTCACGTTAGTTGAGATAAACACATGGTGTTACCGCAAACCGAAACGATATCGATATTCCACCATGCAAAGCCTCAAAAGATTATGATGATGACAATGAATTTTAGTATAATGATCATTTTTCTTTTTTCTACAGATGAGGTTCGCAGAGGTCCATACCGCCAGCTCTTCCATCCTGAGCAGCTGATCACTGGCAAGGAGGATGCTGCCAACAACTACGCCAGAGGTCACTACACCGTCGGCAAGACTATCATTGACCAAGTTCTGGACAAAATCAGAAAACTCGTGAGTAAATAATTAACAATATTTAATCATCTGTGAATTCCATATAGTGAGAACTGACAATAGAACATAATATCTGTTAATTTCTCAAATTTAATAGACTGGGGAAAATAGCAATTATCAATTATGCAATCGGGCAAAGATTTCAAAGTTTTGAAAATTGTTTTGTATGCTTATTCCATTCCTCTCACAGGCCGACCAATGTACAGGTCTACAAGGATTTCTCATCTTCCACAGTTTCGGTGGAGGCACCGGCTCCGGCTTCGCTTCCCTTCTCATGGAACGTCTCTCCGTCGACTACGGCAAGAAGTCCAAGCTGGAGTTCGCCATCTACCCTGCTCCGCAAGTATCAACCGCAGTTGTTGAACCTTACAACTCTGTCTTGACAACTCACACCACCCTCGAGCACTCCGACTGTGCCTTCATGGTCGACAACGAGGCTATCTACGACATCTGTAAGAGGAACCTTGATATCGACCGACCAACCTACACCAACCTTAACCGTCTGATTGGTCAGATCGTGTCCTCAATCACGGCGTCGCTTCGTTTTGATGGGGCCCTCAATGTCGACCTTACCGAGTTCCAGACCAACTTGGTGCCCTACCCACGCATCCACTTCCCTCTTGTGACGTATGCACCGGTCATCTCTGCTGAGAAAGCCTACCATGAGCAACTGAGTGTGTCGGAAATCACCAATGCCTGCTTCGAGCCTGTTAATCAGATGGTGAAGTGCGATCCCCGTCACGGCAAGTACATGGCCTGCTGTATGCTGTACCGTGGTGATGTCGTCCCCAAAGATGTCAACTCTGCTATCGCCCACATCAAGACCAAGCGTAACATCCAGTTCGTCGACTGGTGTCCTACTGGATTTAAGGTTGGCATCAACTACCAGCCACCCACCGTCGTGCCCGGAGGTGATCTAGCCAAGGTGCAGCGTGCCGTCTGCATGCTGAGCAACACCACAGCCATCGCCGAGGCCTGGGGTCGTCTGGATCACAAGTTTGATCTGATGTACGCCAAGCGTGCCTTCGTCCACTGGTACGTGGGAGAGGGTATGGAGGAGGGTGAGTTCTCTGAGGCTCGTGAGGATCTGGCTGCCCTGGAGAAGGACTACGAGGAGGTCGGTGTTGACTCGGCAAGCCAAGGGGATGATGGTGATGAAGCTGGTGGGGGGTTTTAACAAGATGAGCGAGGGAACAACTTTTCAAGATAACTGCTAAGGTTAAATC
Organism: Zoroaster sp. YZ-2022; assembly: GCA_029582265.1. Taxonomy (NCBI): domain Eukaryota; kingdom Metazoa; phylum Echinodermata; class Asteroidea; order Forcipulatida; family Zoroasteridae; genus Zoroaster; species Zoroaster sp. YZ-2022. The sequence goes on from CM055837.1 coordinate 1,574,411, forward strand.
TAAACAATGATGGACTGTATGTGTTTATTTCTTCATAAGTTTATTATTAAACCTATGTGCCTCACTGTGCACTGCATTGAACAAGTTTCCGACACATATTTAAGGTCATTCATAAAGACATACACTTCAAAGTTGAAAATATAAATGGTAATTGACATCATGAAAGTCACGAATAAAATATTTAAGCTAAAGCAAAAAATTAAGGCTGATAAAAGTTAACAATAATAAGCGTCCATGTTTAAATTTAAACCGACGTTATAAGCATTCAAATTGTGTACTGCGGTGATTCTACAGATTTGTATAAACGTATTACAATTTACTTCAGTACTTTTTTTATTGAAATTATTAAAATTGAAAATTTTCAAATGCGATTTACTGATTCAGTATTTATTATGTTACATTATTCCGTCCTGGCTTTTCCCAACTATTTGTGGTAGAAATGAACAAATTGTTTACAATGATCAAAATTTAACTCCCGAACTACTACCAATTTTCTCTTTACAGTCATCACAAAATAACTTCCGTTTCTTAACTCATACAGCATGTTTAATTAGTCATTTAAATTAGGGTGTTACGTTTTCTTAAAATCGTCTTCCGCAAGAAGAGGTTTGAACAAAGGTATCCTTAGTAAAATTATATTCTGTAGATTAAGCATAATTTTTTGTTTTTATTTAATTTTTTTACCAGAACTCCTTCGCGTCGTCCCAAGTGTTATTGTAGTTGTAGTATCTTTAAATTCATTCGAAAACAATGATTAACAATTTATTTTTTTACACTGAACTTGGGAAGAATATTGAAATCAAACAGTCTCTTTCCTTGACAAATTGACAACTATAGTCCTTTGCAAATTAAACTCAGCATCAACACAAAGAAACGTGTAGGCTAAATCATAAAGTGTATTAGAGTAGGACATTTTAGGACTTTTTACGAAATTCAGACGAAATCTTGCCAAAATAAATTACAATTTACATAACCAAAAAGACTTCCAAGAAACTCATTATTTTGTTGGCCCAATCAGCTGAGTTAAAATAATGTGGCAGTTTATTATTGTGTATATTACTTTTTACTGCAATGTAAGTACAAATTGTGTTAAGGGGCAATTGAATTTAATGTGATAAATGTGCTGAATATTTATTTGAATAAACTAACATTAGTGTACATTGATTTAAAATCCCGATGTTTGTATTGTACTTTCACACAAAATATCATTTAACTTTTGACCAATCACCGCTCCACAATATTTTCCCATCATGCTTCGCGGAAAATGTGACATTCTATACAAGATGTAGTTGATGACGAACTTGGCCTTTTGTTCCTGCAACCAAAAATATCAAGACTAGTAAATTTTTGTTCGATTACCGACTGAAACTGTCTTTCTATTTCTCAATAAAAATGGGAAATCAAAGGATTGTTAAATAACACAGAGAGTTTTAAATACCAAGTACGAGCTGATAAACCGCAAAGAACTCTGTCGACGATCCAGCCCACATAAACGTCGACGACAACGACGGGTCACTAACGTTAATTTCGTGATGTCGAGCCCGTGGAAGCAAGTTTCTGGAAGGCGAATGCCCCCCTTTCCAGGAAATTCCTCTCCGTCTATTTTTGGTCGAAGAGGAGCATCCGGAGAAAGTGCTGATATTGGTAAATTCACCTCAACATAGTCTAAAATGTATAAATTGACAGAAGTACTAACGTTAGCAACGTCAGTAGCTAAAATGAGATACGTAGGTCACTATTCGCACAGTTGACATGAAACAGCGCCCGCATGTAGTCTACGTTTGTCGTCCATGCATATATAGCGCATTAGTTTACTGTGTTAACTAAGTTTAAAACCAAGTTAGTATGACTATGAGCATGGTATGAGTGTCATTCTCTACAAAAAATTTACCTTTTACAATCAAACTTCACTTATTATGGTTGATGACACATGAACATGATGAATGACTGAGGTGGCACAACCTCATTTTAACATCATGGAGTATGGACCCTGTATTTTCAGAAAATTGTGGCATTTTATTTGTGTAGGCCTAGGTCCTAGCCTAACGAGTAACGTTACGGCTACGGACGCCTTTATAAAAAGTACCATCCATACAATACATACCATGGCACTGAGTATGTCCAATAACACCATTTATATAAGTGGTGTTATTGGACATACCGAATGGTAACCGAACATCTGTTACTGTCTGGTTAGTGTGCCTTCAGCTGTCCACATCAGCTGAAGTCCTCGACCTCATATCAAAATGCTTAGACTTTCAACTACTTTTCTACATAATTAAAAGATGCATATTCTGTTTTATTCACTGTTTTTCCAACATTTTTATTTATTTATTTTGTTTTGTTTTGTTTTTTTAGTATTTTTAACTATGCTTCAGACTATATCCCTGGCCTAGGCAAGAACGTCACAGAAATCTCAGATATTTCACAAAAGCATTGTTAAGCAGTCCATACATGTGCCATTGTTAATGACCAGCAATGAATTCATCATGCTGCCTCATAAATTAATTTATTCCCTAAATTATTCTTTATTCATGCCCTGGTCAATTATTTTGTGAAATAAATTTTCTGAAAGTAATTAACTTTCTTTTTACCAAGAAAAAAGAAATGTAGGCATACATATTTAAACCAAAAATAGAAAAAAATAAGGAAACACACGGAATAGACCTTATGCATTGGCGTCATCACGCCGCCATCTTAGAGGTAAAACAATGATGAAACAATGGAAAACGCACATCTATACACGCGCGGCGCACAGATTGGGCCAATGAGCAACCTTCTTTTTACCTCTAGCCGAGGGCGCCCTACTCAAATGACGTCATGTGCATAAGGTCTATATGCAACTATATAACTCTTTTGTCCCCACAGGCCTCAATCCTGATAATGTCAAGATGTACTTGAGTGCTAATCCATGGCTAGTGGCCGAGGTTCTGAAAGAGAATGAACAGAATGAAGATTTTAAGAGAAAGCTTGATTCAGCGTCCACTCATCTTCAGAGCGATACTTCTTACACCTATAGTGGTACAGCTGTAATTCATATGGAATTAATATATCTTTTTAATTAATTCAAATTAAACTTTTTGAAAACTGCCTGAAACTGTTTTATTGTTTGTGTCATTATCAAGAAAATAATAAAAATCCATTCAGATTAGACATTTCATTCCTACATGGATGACAAAAAATAAATTCACTAATTTGAAAAGCGATAGCACTTAAGACAAATATTTCAAGGGATGATGGCAGGAAGAAATGTGGTAATTTCCTATAAAATTATGTTTATACATAGCAAGCACACCCCAGGTTTTCAGACAAGAAAGTTGCATACATGAAATTTGTTGGAACAATCAGCAAATGTCTACATTGATATCATTCTACGTACCATACCAAGGGCATCAGTAATTTTGCATATATTTATTAGTTTTTTTTCTTCAAAACAACGAAAAACCAACATCAAATGATAGAAAACATTGTTGTCTTTTCCCCTAAACTAGGGAGATGCTCAAGACTCAGAAGCACTTCCAAGGAAACATTGGTAAGGTTTCTGTTCAATGAATAACATTTCTTGAAGTTTTTCCAATTCCAAATTTATTCAATTTGACCTTAGTGAATTTTGGCATTAAGCACTATAAGCAAATTTACTTAGGCACCTTCTCAAAACTATTCCGGGATAAGTTGCGGGAATGTTTTTCCACAAAGGGTATATCATTGTGGAAACGTTGCGGGTGGATTCTTTTCCTAGATAGATTTTCCCCCCATACAAAGCACACATTTACCCACAATATGTTTATAACTTATCCGCAATATATTTGGACTGCTTGGGAATACTTTGCGGGTTGAAAAATCAATTGTGGGGAAATCTCCCCGCAAGTTATCCCGGAATAGTTTTGAGAAGGTGCCTGATTCAAATGTTTTGCATCATTAGAAATCAGGTTGCATTATTAGAAATTAATTTGCATCATTAGAAATCAATTTCCATGACTGTTTCACAGAATGAATAGAAAAACAAAACATAATGTGGTATGCTTGTAATAAAATCAGCTGCAACAACAAAATTGTTTTGCAATTTTGTTTCTTGTGTAGATGACTGGAGGGCAGAGAGACAGACAACAGATGTTGACTGACATGGTTAATATGATTGAGGAAGCCAATGAGATCCCAGAAATGCTGTATCGGCTGAGCAGTGTTATAGCAACAGGTGAAATCTGGATCCAGGGAAACAAATAGGGACATGCGTAAATAAAAATATATGATGATACTAAAACTATTTATAGTTAGAGGAAGTCTGGGGTAGTACCATATGATATCTCTAATGAGTTGTAACAGTGTGTTGGTTCTGAGAACTCAAATTTTCAATCAGTTTAAAGGCCTGTGATTTCTCAGGATTTTTCCTGATTTCAGGATTTTGTTACAAATCTCCACTAATAGCCACTAAGGAAAGAAACAAGTAGCCTATATTGTGTCCAGACATCTATTTTCTTGTTTGTGGGGATGTGGAGAGTCTGTAAATCCTCCAAAATTAAACATGCAGGAGGTTCAATGGGCTTTTTCCTCTAGACATTTTTCAGGAATTTTTACTTTTGTCAAATCATACCTCTGGTTTACTGTGACCTCTTGTTATATTCCATCCTGACTCACAGCTGTTCAAGCAGACGACTTTTTCCTGTATACTGTTAACACCAACGCAAAGGTATTTATCATTTATTTATTTGTTCTCGTTGCACTTTTTCAAAAGCAACTAAGGATTGTCTCAGGAATATTACAAATGGCAAATCAAATGAATTAAACAACAAGAAAGACATGGAAATATATTATTGATTTATCTGATCAGAAAATTGGGAAATACTTTTTCATAAAAACCGAAGAAAGAAAAAAGATAAATTGGGCATACATTATTCAAATTAAAAGGAAACAAGAAAAGCAGATTCATTATCGAGAGTGAATATCTTGATAATATTAACATTTCTAAGATAATTGTGCTTTAAAATTAATGTGTGTAACCAAATCACCACGTAAAATTGGTTTATTAGAGATTTGAACTAGCAGCTATTTATTTGAACTGGCATTTGGCATTACTCAAGTTACAGCTAGCTGGAGTATAAATTTTGTCAATATTTTTACAAAAATAAATCAGTATTTCATTATTTTTTTCAATACTCACAGGACATGTATCTATGTAAAGAAAGCAATGGAGGGTAAGTAACATCTGTAATTGTTTTTATTTTATCTCGGGGAAAAGAAACACATTTTAGACTTTACCATCTTCATTGTTTTTCAACAAGCAAATTATACCCTCTCAAAGATAACAGAAAACAGCATCTCTATTATCTCATAACATTGGGCAGAATCTCAATTATTTACTGACCTAGATGTCTATTTTCCCTTCATTTTAATTCATTCAAGATGTTCATTGCAGTGGAAATGTTTCCTTTCAATAGAATGACAAGTTACTATATAGTTGTAATTTTTTTCCTGTTTTGATTGCAGGATTCAGCAGATAATGTTTGGTCCTGTTGCTCCAGAATCAACCATCTCAGCCTATGTTGCTTACAAGAAAGAAGCAGTTCTTGTGGACGATATTCTTGGGGTACATTTCATAACTTCATACCCTTTACCCCAAAAACCATGTCAGCCTACGTTGCTTACAAGAAAGAAGCAGATCTTGTGGAAGATGTTCTTAGCGTACATTTCATAACTTTATACCTTTTACCCCAAAAACTATGTCAGCCTTACATTGGGGGTAAAATTTTGTTGGTGTCCCCCCGATATAGGGAGAGCTCTTGTAATCTTGAAAGCATGCTTCATTTCTTATCATATTTAATGTACATCTCCTTAAGGATGACAGATTCCCAAAAGGAACTGGTATTGAGAACAGCAACGCCCAAGCCCTGATGTGTCTACCAGTACTACTGCCGAGCGGGGAACTCCCAGGTAACAACAAAAACTATGAAGAGTCAACAAAAGAAATTTATAAAAATCTCAAAACTCTTGTGAATTTAGATGAGGAGAGTGAATGAATAGGTCCATTTTGACTCACTGATCCCATGTTAGTTTGTACAAGAATCTAATATTTATAATTGTACATTCCCCCCATTTATGGTTTCCAAAAAGCGGCAAAATTTCGTGTAAATTTGACATAACAGTTCCTGTTTGATGAAAGCACTTCAGATAAAATATTTGTTGTGGATGATTGATATATCAACTTAACACCCAGTAATTGTTTAGATAATAATCTGATAATCTTGTAATTACCAATGTTGTATCTTCCCTTTAAAATATATAAATTTATTTTGTACAGCTGTGCTACAGTTGTCAAGAAGTTATGGAAGTGTTGCATTCACTGAAGAAAGTCTGGCGGTAAGATTAAATTTTAAAACATGATTTAGTTTAAAGAAGCACTACATCTGAATCACAACTAGACACATTTATAAACACGGGCGTAAATCCCGGGGGGGGGACGGGGGATATATCCCCCCGGGGACGGGGGATATATCCCCCCACGTTTTTGACCTGGGGGATTTACGCCAGTGTTTATAAATCCCCAGGAGAGTGAGGGTCTCAGGAATGATGAGTACGGGTATTAATAAATGGTTCATTGAGCCATGGAGTACTAGTTTGGCATATATATGTATATCAGTGACATAGCCAGGAATTTCAGAGCATAGTATTAGCCAGCAATACCTTTGGGTGTCTTTTGGACGCCCTGTTTGCTAAATGGATACCCTGTTTTATTTGTAAAACACATGCAAAAACACCCAGTTTTTCACAGAATAACAACTTTGGATGCCCTATTTTCAAATCCTTGCTTAAACACTGTTTTCAGAGTGGGGTGGGGGGACATTTTTATGGGGGTATATTTACCAATCCAAAACTCAAATGAACCGACAAATTAGGTCAAAATACAGATTGAATACAAGTTCAGAAATTTGTGAATTTACAGGCGGACACTATTTTGCCAAAAAGTGGGGGCTATAAATATATAAAATACTGGACCTTGAGTGCTCAAATCTTGTCAATTTTTATCTCTAACAGGTTGCTTCGTCGTACATGCTGTGGGCAGGGATAGCTCTGCATAAGGTTCAGGTATGCACGTATTCATCTAATTTGATATTCTAATCATCTTTTGCTCAGGGTCTTGTCTGAAATGTATGGTAATTGATAAATGGTTTTACGGTCAGGGACGATTTCCATAATAATGTCCGTCTTAGCTTTGGTCAGAAAGAAAATAAAATATGGTTCAAGGGTGAATACAATTTTGGTAATTGCTGAATACATTCATATACAAATATTTTTGTGAAACGTGAGTGAAAGTGTTTGAAATTTACTCCCTTTTCATGCATAGTATTAGCCAGAGGGGTGTCTGGGTGTCTTTTGGACACCCTGTTTCAATTTTGGACACCATATTTCATCTGTCATTTACATCTAAAAGTATTGTAAGTGAACTCTTTTGACACCCTGTTTTGAAATTTCCAGCAAATTTGGACATCATATTTCTAAATGCTGGCTAATACCTTGTTTTCATGTAATTTGTTCACGCATATTGATTCAAAGTAAATATTGGTTACTCTACCTTAAATTTTTTCTTTCATACATCCAAAAATAAACAAACTAAATCTGAAAGATCCAATAACAGTTTTGAATTACAAGAGAAGACTCCTGCATGAAGACTTGATTTCCCCAGGGCATGATGGTAAATTGCCTTGTTAGTCTTAACGATCAATCTCAAGAGTTAAAGTTGACTGACATTGAAATAAATATAGGCGTGTGTTTGGCCGCACACATGATGAATCATTAATCAGTCAGGTGGTAAAGCTCCAAGTATTTCAACTTTTGAGAGTATTTTTATTTGGTTTTTTATTCTCCCCCCACTCCTTTAGTTCTAGCACTTTGACTGGCATTTAAAAGCCTTGTGTTTTGGCATCCTTTCATAAAATAAAAAATAAATAAATAAAACAAAATTAATAATAAATGGTTTATGTCACTTTCTACTAAACAGCTTCATGGTAAATCATGCATACTTCTCTCCATGTCTGCTTTGATCAAATCCTATAAAATTATTTTATAAGATTCACCCACATTGAAAAATGTAACGTTATTAAGCAGGTGTATTTATATTATTTAGTATTTATAGGAGAACCTGTGCAGTGCAATTAGTCATAGGTTTCTAAGAAAGTCGTCTTTAAGAAAGATCAATAAAGAAATTATAAGATAGATAAGATAAGATAATAGTTTATTTAGCCAATGATTAAAAAACTATTACAGGAATTTGTAATATTGGACTCGCAACATCTTACACATATATGGCAGAAGTGGTATGAAAAAGATGTCCCCATAATCAGGAAAAAGCAAGAATTGAAACCAAAAGTCCTGGCCTGTGCATACATTTTTTAAAGTAATTAATTATGCAAATTATAAAACAGGTGTTTACAAGTCTGATGAGGCAATTAATTATATATGCAAATTGTAAAGTGGGTCTTTACAAGTCTGATGAGGCAATTAATTACATATGCAAATTGTAAAGTGGGTGTTTACAAATCTGATGAGGCAATTAATTATATATGCAAATTATAAAGTGGGTGTTTGAAAATCTGATGAGGCAATTAATTATGCAAATTATACAACAGGTGTGTAAAAGTCTGATGAAGCAAAGAGCTTTCAATGACTTCCTCTTGGAGGTCTCCAGGTACTCAAGATAATTAATATATTAAGAGTTGCTCTTATTTATGCCTTGCAGATGTCAGCTCTTTGACCTTTTTTTGAGTTTTGTATTAAATTTTGTTTTTTTGGTTTAAATAAAATAGTATTATAATTTACAGTGTTGTTACAAAGTGTAATTTCATCATTTATATTAATCAAAATTATAGTTGATTTGAGTTCAAGGTTATTTTCCATCATTGTTTTAGTTGTTTAAAAGGAGTAATGATCATATTTTCTTCAGTTATTCTCTGGCATTTAAAGTTGTATTTATTATTACTGATTTTCATTTTTATTTTGTGTACTTTTATAAAGTACACACCTTCAATATTAATTAAAAATATTATAAACCAAATAATATAAATTTTCTGAAATATTTTTTTTCCCGCTCAAATTGGTAAAAAAATTCTCTGTTTTTGTACCAGTTTAATAATTTTGCACAAAACCATGATCTTTAACTCTACTAACCCACTATTTTTTTTGTTTTGAATAAATTTCAGAATAAGTTCTGACAATTTCAAAACCATATCCATGATTGAATGCAATACAATACAATTAATTTGATTTGAATTTTAAAAGAATCTAAGCTATGTTAATTGATGACAACTTTCTTGAATCTTGTCTTGATTTACAGGGTCATTTTTGATGACATAGTTGCCATTGATACACTGACTGAACACATTATAGTAAGTAATATCTGTGTTGCTTATCAGAATAAAACATTATTTCATTGACTTCTAATACTGACTTATCACAACTTAACATGAATTTCCTAGGTGCTTCCAAAACCCTTCCTTATATTGTATCTTTATGTTGGTGAAATTTTTGCCTCGGGTGATAAACAATTGATTTGATTTTGCCCTACACCGATGTGTGTATAGCACAGCATACTCAGTGCTCAGTGCTATAGGATTCTAGCCAGCCAATCGACATTGGGCAAGCTCGGTGGTCGAGAGGTTAAGACGTTAAGACGTCTGCACTATTAAGCAGGAGGTTGTGGGTTCGAATCCTGCCCGAGTCGCCTGTGAAGTTTTTCACAGATACACATCGGTGTAGGGCAAAATTAAATCATTTATATTGTATCTTGTTTATTTCATATGGGAAATGCAAATTTGTTTGTTTCAAAAGAGGGGGGCGGGGTGGGTTAGTATGTCACCCACTATTTATCGTCATGAATGTAAATTTAATTTATTTATTGGTGTGCCCCTCATTTTTGGCAATGTTTCCCCCCCCCCCCCCCCACCCATTTACAAAACCCTAGATTCTCCTTTGAACACAGAGAATGCACCTGACCCTGCGCAATCCTCTTATACCCCTGGAGCACCCCTCTCTAATCTCTAATCTCCTTACTCCAACAATAGATTTTCGCTAAGAGTCTTGTCAATGCCGATCGCTGTGCTCTTTTTCTTCTGGACTCCAAAACAGAAGAGCTATACGCTGATCTTTTTGATGAGGGTAAATTTGTGAATGGTCAACCGGTCTTCACCAAGAAGCAACATATCAGGTAAAAAAAGTCCCTGAAACCTTATATTTGATGAAAGAAAAAATACATTTTCTAAAGAAAAAACATTTTAAAAGTAAAATTAAAAAAAATACATATTTTGCAATAAATAATTGAAATCTTTTGAAATTAAAATAGGGATGAATATTAAGCATTTGTTTAAAATCTTGTTTTTTATCCAAACAAATTAACGCTTACTTTTTATGAAAAATTTGTTTGCCGATTTCATTTATAATTATGTTCACAAGTCATAACAAAGGACAAGATATTGCTTTTTAACAGAAAATGTTTTTTCTCAAACTCAGTGAAATTCTCACTTTTTTAATTTTTGAAATCAACTCTTCAAATTAAATAACTGTTTTTGATTTCATTTTGTTTGACAGGTTCTCCATTGAGAAGGGTATAGCAGGTCATGTAGCAAGAACTGGAGAAGTAGTAAATATCCCTGATGCCTACAGTGACCCACGATTCAACAGGTAATCATCATCATACAAAGATCTGGAAGGGGCAGGGAGATGGATCCAGATTAGGAGTTGGGGAGAGGGGTTAATAGAACTTCCAAGACTAGCCAGATGGACAAAAGGAATGTTAAAAAAAAATTGTAATTTTGACCCTTTTTTGTAAAGAAAGTATATGTTGATATTTTTTTCAGAATTGCGTGTGTGTTTTGGTACTACTTTTATTTATTTATTTTCAAATTTTGTTTGGAGGAGGGGGAACTTTCGTTTTGGGGAGTATATCCCTGGCCTTGAGTACCCCCAGAAAAGGGAACACTCCGGAATCCGAAAGGAAGATATTTTCACACCTAAAAGCTTGCAGCGATCTTTAATAAAAACTAGGTCAAGCAGCAGCTAAAATTTAAAAAAAAATAATAATAATTATAAATTGATGAACCTTTTATGAATCCTGTTTTCAAACATTTTTACTTAACAGGGAAGTTGATATCCGGACAGGCTACACGACTCGTTGTATCCTATGCATGCCCATCATGAGCCATGGGTCAGTGATTGGTGTTGTACAACTCATCAATAAGAAAGATCCCATTCAGAAGGTATTTGATAAGACAGATGAGTCTAACTTCAGAATGTTTGCCGTGTACTGTGCACTGGCTCTCCACTACTCCAAGGTAAGTCATTGTATAATCAAGGGAGAGATAAAAGAAGCATCCCCCCCAAAAAAAATAAATAAACAAACCAAAAATATATATATACATAACAGCAAAAGAAACGTCACCCCCTAAATTTTGATAAGTCTGAGAGCATGTTTAGCTTATGTGTCCTCAGATGTCATGCATGACGAATTTTGAGGTCAACCAAATTTGCCACATTGTGTTCGTGTTACACTCCATACTCATAATATTCTTCATAAAACAAATTATATTAATTATAAAATGAAAATAATAAATACGTTTCTTTTGCTGTTATGTATATATATAAATAACACAAAAAAAAAATATATAAAAAATAAAAAAATTTAAATAAAAAATAAACAAAAATGTATTTCAGCAATCTTGGTTCAGCCACTAAGGCTGAAGGGTCGTTGTCACCCAGGGTACTCCCCAATGGTACCCAGGCAATCATAAAAATACACAAACCTACATAGGTGGGTTTCAATAATGAATTACAAAAACACTGATGCATCAAATTTCCTCTCCTTCCCAAGGTGTACAGCAGTATATTATATTGTGAGCGTGTCCTGAGCGTCACTCAAGAACAACTAGCCTTCCACACCATTGCGACTAAAGAAGATATTGATAGACTCCTAGCAAGACGGAACAAACGAACCCTCATTCCAAAAGAATTGGACAGGTACTTGAACAAGTCTAGTCCAGAGAGCAAGGATATATCTGGTGGTTGGCTTGCCCCCCTCCTCCTTTTGATGGACATGTCTACAAATCAAATTTAACCATCTTCTTTGGGGTGGGAGGGGTTGAGAGGAATGCTTTGACAGTTTCAAGAACATTTTATGCAACAACTGGTTTTATAGTTCATCATCATGGAGTGTCGTGGCCGAGCGGTCTGGCGCGCCGAACTCAAGTTCTGGTGTTGCCAGCAGCAGGGTGTGGGTTCGAGCCCCGGTCGTGACACTTGTATCCTTGAGCAAGGTACTTAACCATAATTGCTTCGTCCTTCGGATGGGACGTAAAGCCGTAGGTCCCGTGTGTTGTATAATGCACGTAAAGTGGATTGTCGTGGCCGAGCGGTCTAGCGCACTGAACTCAAGTTCTGGTGTTGCCAGCAGCAGAGTGTGGGTTCGAGCCCCGGCCGTGACACCTGTGTCCTTGAGCAAGACACTTAACCATAATTGCTTCTCTCCACCCAGGGGTTAAATGGGTACCTGTGAAGGCAGAGATGGTTTGCTCTCTATGCGCTAGAAATGGCAGCAATTGAGCTGTATACTCCCCAGGGAGCTGAGATGGTTTCAGGAATGATTTATGAGCCTTATGAGCCTTATGAGCAGGGATAATAATATAATGCGCCTTGAGCGCCACTTAGTTGGTGGATACGTGCGCTATATAAATCTATACATTATTATTATTATCATCATCATCATCATCATCATCATCATCATCACCATCATCATCATCATCATCATCATCATCATCATCATCAGCTTGTTTCATCCCACTGCTGGGCAAGGCCTCTCCCAAATCTCACCATCACTCTCTATCTTTTGTGTGTCTCTTCCAATCTACAATCCCAGTTTTACAATTTCCCATTCCGAAAAACAGAAAAAAACAAGGATTAATTGCTCCAAAACTGACCAAGCCTGATAACGAAGCACTCATAAAGATAAAAAGATAATGGATTAGGTTTTCCCCTTCCATCTTCTTCACCCTCCACTTTTGGTCAGATGCCCCTGAGTGGGTGGCTTAGGTGGGGGCTTTCTAAGACCCTTTGTAAACACTTTATCCAGTTTGCCTTTGAGACAGAACCCATAAGTACTATTTTATCTTTAGACGGTATTATGAGATTGTTATAGTTTTTGTGGCATTGGGTTGGGGGTGTTGTACATAACAAAAACATTGATTTTTTTTTATCCAAACCATCAATTTACAGCTCAGTTACTTTGTAAAATTTTACTTTGAAATTGTAAATTTCTTTTGCATTGCTTTTATGACAGCTTTGAATTTGATTGTCGTTCCAACCAGAACATCCTATGTGACTTGCTACTTCATATGACCCACAAACTATGTGGTCAAGAGTGGTAAGTTCAAATTAGTTATTTTACAATATTTCTGACCTTTTTATTTTCATTTAATCCAATAACGGGGTGTCGTGGCCGAGCGGTCTAGCTTACTGGATTCAAGTTCTGGTGTTAGTGTAACCTGGAAAAATGGTTCACCAGGGTAACAACGACAACGGGGATAGCTACAGCGAGAGAGGAACATGGATCTAATGATAGGGTCGCGAATTTTCCTTAAATAAATTGGGACAAGTAAATAATATTTCTTTCTTAAAAAAAACTGAACTGTGAATTTATTATGATTCCTCGAATTAGTAAACAAGTAAAAGAAAGTGCGATAATTAAAAAAAACTAGTTCTGCCGAACCAAAGTAAATCGAGTCAACTTGACCAAAGAGATTTCAGCAAATTGAATTAAAGAAAGAAAAAAAACTTTAAAATCACCAATTAAAACCAAATTAAAAAGTACTAGAAAAATCAACTTAAATCGAAAATTCAAACTGAAATTCGAACTGAAATGCAAACTGAAGTTTAAACTAAAAAAAACAACTTAAAATGCAAACTAAAAAACCCGAACTAAAAACCAACACAGCGCTAATAGTGAATTACTTTTAAGCACATTCAGACATTAACCTGTAAATACAAAGAAAGATACCAAAAGAAATGATTAAAGATGCAGTACATGAATTAAAATATGAATAAACCAAAAAAATAACTAACTGACTTATGATGGCTAACTCTTACAAATTCAAATAAGATTACACTTCCAAGAAACTCTATACCCCAAGTACTAACCCAATGAGTTGCCTGTGTGCATACAACCCTGTGGAGCTCATTAAATATGCAAATCCTCCTACTTATCTTGAGAACAAAGGGAGCTACAGTATATGCACATGGCATGGTCAGTGGAGCTAATCTTGATAAACAACTCACATATGTAGGTCTAACTAGCATAACAATTATAGAAAACAAATGCAAAATATAAATTGATCCTTAAAAAGATATATGAGTCCAAAGTTCATGGCAAACCAAGTTTTCGATGCAGTAGAAGAGTTTCAATTAAGAAGATACTTTATGGAAAATGTTTCACAAAAAAACTCTCTTGGCAAAACTTAACTTCATAAATCTTAACAAAACATCAGTGACAAAGTTCTAGGTTTCGAAACTCTATAATGAAAGTACAAATCACCTTTTAAAATCAGGTTATATTTCCAGTATCTGAAAGGTTTTAGCCCTAATTCTATAAAGATCAAAACTTAAACAAAAGTCTTAAGATCCCTAAACAAAATAAATACAGTAATCTAAACATCTTGAGGTAATACATATTATCTAATGAAGAGTCATTTATACATCTGTATAAAAGAAATAACTAAAGACAATTTTAAAGGAAAAACTCACCAGATTATTGAGCAGCAAAGGGGAAATAAGGCAGCGAGTGTCCGTAACTTTAAAACCACATGCTTTCTGTCTGCTGCCTAACTGCTCACTGACCACCTCATGGCCAGGTCAGTGCCAGGACAATATACATTTACTAAAATTAACCAACTTAAGTCAGGGAACCACGCAGGTGAATGGTCTGGTACACTAAAACAATAAACTATAAAGTAAACCAAATTTAGTCAGGGGGCCACTTAGGGGAACCACTCTTATAACATAAGGAGATAAGAAAACAATTATATATAACAGGAGGAACTTCCCATTTTACTTAGGGGAAAAAAATAAAATCCATCAGCAAAAATATGTATAAGTACAGGAGAATTCCACCCCCCTACACAGACTTTCCTTAACTTAGTGTATTTTGAAGGGAAAAGTTGATTGTAGGTGGGCACCCCTGTCTCATGGTCACCAAGACAAAGTCGCTGTGTGGACATTCCTTTGGCCATATGGTAAAGTAGTTAACTCAATACTCTGGGGGGCTTATAAGTGGACACTGGCTAGAGTTTGTTTATAATAGTCTTCTTGGGTTGAGCTAGGATGGACTTAAATTACCTTGTTTTGATTTGATGTTATGTTTTCATTAGATTAAGTAACAGAGGGGGCCAAAATTGCACTCAGTAGTTCAGTTTGTTTTTGATCATTTTAGTACTGGCTCAGTATTAGACTGGCCCAGTCTCTGAGTTAAAAAAAGAAACTTTCATGATTTTATTTGTTTATATTTACTGCTTACAGTACGGGAGAATTCCACTCCCCTACACACTCTCATACTTAAAAGGTGTTGTTGTCCTCAACAACGCAAAAAAAAAAAAAAAAAAAGTCAGATATTCTACAGTTCTATTTACATCCAGTCACCGTATCTTGGTGGTGGCCTGATTACTCTCCTGAGACGATGTTTACCTGCAGGCATCCTGAAGGCATCGTCAGAACTGGATGATTCATCTGCATCGTCATTGGTACTATAGCAAAAGAGGGACCTGTTCTCGATTGGGAATTCATGTGGCTCATCTCTGTAGTCAACTGGTGGTGGAATTACATGTACCTCAGTCTCGGAATCTGAAGAAGACTCAACTGTGGTGTGAATACCGGTGGCTGTCTCTTCCGAAGTATCACTGAACTCCCGTGGTGGTGGAATGACGTGTAATTCTTCCTCTGAAGGAGACTCGACAGCTGCTGATTGATGGTCCCTCCGGTGGTGGTTTCTTCCTCCGAGGTTACATCAAAAGGGACATTGGTAAGCATATTACGATGGAGGGTCCTCATTTTCTTCGAGCCAAGTTGCCTCACGATGTATACTGGAACGTCGTGGAGCTTCCTAATAATCACGTACGGTGTTTGCTCCCACTTATCCTTAAGCTTACATTTACCTCTGGGTGTCTTGTTGAGTGCCAACACTCGATCACCTGACTCGAGAGCCTTCTCCTTGACTTTCTTGTCATATGTATGTTTCTGCTTATCTCTTGCCTTGTCTGCATTGGCTCTGGCCTCAACGAATGCTTCGTGCATGTGCCTTTGTAGGGTCTTGACATATGCGTCATAGTCCTGGTATTGGTTGGTCTCGTCTCGTTGTTGGAACATCACATCCACTGGTAGCTTCGGTTCTCTCAGGAACATCAGAAAGAAGGGCGAGTAGCCTGTTGAATCGTGTTCACCACAGTTATAAGCGTGTGTTAGTGCTTCCACGTGTGATGCCCAATTTGTCTTTCTCATCGGATCGAGAGTGCCTAACATCGATAGGAGAGTGCGGTTAAATCGTTCCGTCATACCGTTACCATGTGGATGATAAGGTGTCGTTTTACTTTTGACCATTCCCATGACTGTACAGAGTTGACGGATGACTTCAGACTCGAAACACTTCCCCTGGTCTGAATGGAGACGTTCAGGAATACCGTAGTTGGAAATGTACTTCTCCCATAAGACACGTGCCACCGTCGTAGCCTTCTGGTCTCTTGTTGGATACGCCGCATAACGAGTGAAATGGTCAGTCACAACGAGTAGGTGCTCATAACCTCCAGCCGATTTCTCGAGGCTTAGGAAGTCAATACAAACTAACTGCATGGGACGTGTCGACGTATGCTGTGTAGACCAGTGCTCCGTTGACTCTCTGGGTGTTTCCTTAGGGTACACCGCTTACAGGTCTCAACATACTTCTTTACACACGTGTGTGCACCTGGCCAGTAGAAGTGTTTCTTCACCTGCTGCAGTGTCTTGTGAAAGCCGAGATGGCCCATCTCATCGTGAAGATTGTGTAAAACTAGTGGTCGCATGTTATGAGGAAGGACAGGAAGATCCCTCACTTTATTGCCGTCTTCCTTACTGTAGACCAGTATCCTGATTTCACTCGAAGGTGATCCCATGATCGCAGTAGCCTCCGTACATCACCTGCTTCCCGCCCGTGTCTGTCGTTGGCTGAGCTTGCCACGTGGAGAAGATTTGAGGTGGATTACACGGCTGATCGTCTGGTCGGCTTCCTGGGCTTCCTGGAGATTAACGCCACCCTGCATACAACTGGTGCCACCGATTTCATGGCGTGTGTGGTGGGACTCTGAAGTCGCCCTGTTGGTGTCGGACACGTCTGATGTACTACTTGAGCCAGAAGTCTCCAGAGATACTCCCTGCTGCGAAACAGTAGTGGTCTGCACATGGTCCTCCACAGTTTTCGGACCGTCCGTTCCTCTATCAACTTCTGCTCTGTTGAGTCGAGTATCCTGGCTACCTCTTCACGCGGGATCCTTGAGAGTGAGTCAGCATTGCCGTTACTTTTGCCTGGGCGATACAATATTTCTAGGTGGAAAAGTGACAGATCACTGACCCAGCGGTGACTATGGGCATCCAACTTTGCACTCTTCAGGACGTACGTCATTGGATTGTTGTCCGTGATGGCCGTGACGTTGTGTCCGTACAAGTAGTCCCGAAATTTTGTTGTGAGGGCCCAGTGGAGTGCTCTGAACTCGAGCTTGTGTGCCGGATACTTGATTTCTGCTGAAGACAGAGTTCTACTAGCATATGCAACGACACGTTCCCGTCCATCTTGTTGTTGCATCAGCACTGCCCCTAGTCCATCAAGGGAAGCATCTGTCTGTACTGTAAACGGCAATGTGTAATCAGCATAGGCCAAGATGGGC
Organism: Zoroaster sp. YZ-2022; assembly: GCA_029582265.1. NCBI lineage: Eukaryota > Metazoa > Echinodermata > Asteroidea > Forcipulatida > Zoroasteridae > Zoroaster > Zoroaster sp. YZ-2022. The sequence goes on from CM055837.1 coordinate 1,592,347, forward strand.
GCAGAAGTCAACTTGGAAATTAGGGTCCTAAATGCTACTTCACAGTTGTCACTCCAGACGAATGGGGAATCTTTACTACCACGCTTTCCTCCAATCAATGCAAAGAGTGGGTTTGCTATCTTTGCATAGTTATGACGAACTTCCTGTAGTAGCCTGTTATTCCAAGAAACCCTCGGACATCCTTCTTACATTTAGGCACCGGCCAGTTCACTACATCAGCAATCTTCTCAGGGTTTGTGGAGATTCCTTCAGCTGAAACGATGTGCCCAAGATATTTAACACTCTTCTGCAGGAAATGGCACTTTGAAGGTTTAAGTTTAAGATTATGCTGCCTTAGTCTCTGGAATACCTCTGTCAGACGAGTGATGTGTTCTTCCAAGGTTGAGCTGTAGATGATGACATCATCTAGATAGAGTAGAACACTTTCGAAATTCATGCCGCTGAACACGGTTGTCATCAAACGCTGGAAAGTGGCAGGGGCATTAACAAGACCAAATGGCATCCTTGTAAACTCAAACAGTCCCATCGGGGTCGTGAATGCCGTCTTCTGTTGATCTTTCTCTCGACTTTTACTTGTAAATATCCTGAAGTGAGGTCCAAACAAGAAAAGTACTTAGCCTTGCCTAGAGCATCCAAGGCTTCTTCAATACGGGTAGGGATAGGCATCACGGACTGTGCGAGCATTCAACTTCCGGTAGTCAACACAAAGTCTGAGGCTGCCATCTTTCTTCCTTACAAGGACTATGGGTGAAGCGAAAGGGCTGTGACTGGGTTCGATGATTTTGGTCTTCTTGAGGTCTTCAATATGTTCGCGAACTTCCTGAAACTCAGCTGGCGGTATACGTCTGTATGGCATCCGAAAAGGGGTTGGGTCGCTCAAAGGGATCTCGTGCTCCACTGTTTCAGTCGAGCCTATATCCATTGAATTCTTCGAAAAGACATCAGCGTTCTGCATCAGCAAGTTCTCAATGGCCTTCTTTTGTGATGGGGAAAGGTCTTCATTCTGGAGGTGGACATCTGCCAGGAAGCCACCTTCAGTCACCGTTTGTTCGGAAGTTATCACCTCGTTAGTATGGTGAGAGGGTGAGGCGTTAACCTCTCGGACGCAAGACAATGTTGCCACGGCTGCATTCCTCCTAACGGTCACCACCTGCTGAGAGAAGTTGCACAGTCTGATGGGTGTCTTACCATCTCGAACTTCCACTAACATCCGCCCGACAGCTAAGCTTTTGTGGTCATCGCCTTCCACAAGTGCGGCGATGGTTCGCCCCCTAGTGGACTTTGGTGCTTTTGCAAAGATAACGACTTCGTTCCCTGGCTGAATTTCAATTTGGCGTCTCCCAGTATATCGCAACTGTCCAATTTCTCCATTGGGTCGAGCAATGTCAACATCATCGGCATTAGCACACTGGAAGGCTGAATACCACGTTTGAGACTTTTGTCTGATTTTGGACATCAATCCTCTCCCATATTTGGTGTGCATGGAGTCTCGTACTGCAAGAATCACATTGGTGCCAATTAGAAGTGGAATAGAATGTCGGAGGTCGGTTACCGGGACTACCATGGTGGGAACATCCTTCATCACTTCACCAAGAACATCAATATCAAGGGTGATATACCCCTGATGAGGAATACTTTGGCCTCCCGCACCATTAATGATGATGTGTGACTTCTTCAGGGCTTGACGTTTCAACGAAGGGTGCCTGGACACAAACTCATCCGTGATGGTGGTTACTTGAACCGGTGTCCAACAACGCCACAGCTCCTCCTGAAACCGCTACGTTGGTGGTACTCACTGGGCCTACTAGACCTCCTTCTTCAGGCTGGTGACTTGTTTGTACTGCTATTACGCCTGGTCGACTCGTTACTTGATTAATAGGGCTCTTCTGCCTAGGTACACCCGCCAATTGCCCAACATTAACAGGTAGACCTAGTTTAACGGCATCTGACTGGTTCTGGCTGGTTCCATCGTTGTTTGCCTGTGCTGGTTCGGACGTGGACATTGTCGGGCAAAGTGACCGATTTCACCGCATGTGTAACAGCATCTCTCTCGTCTAGGAGTAGGATACGGGATGGGACCAGCTGAATTTTGTTGATTTCTGTCAGGCCATCCAGGGTGGTTGACCCTACTCTCCAGATGATGTACTCGTTGGCCCAACACCTGTTGACCCTGAAGTACCTGGTCGAGGGTAGCCATCTGCCTCCGCATCAACTCAGCCAAATCAGTAAGCTGATCCTTGTCATCCACTTGCCTACCTGGAGCACTGGTGGTGATGGCTTGGGCACTGACTTTGGGTGCTGGAGCTGGGGGACGGTCATCCGTCTGTTTCGGGTTGGTGACGGCAGCCTGCTGATTTATAAAGTACCTCTGCCGCCTCACCTCCTTGGTATGTTGAGCTTCTTCACTGATGACCCTGAGTTCCTGGCGAAGGGATTTGAAGGACATCGTCCTCGGTTGCATAGGGGCCAGCTGTCTCACAAGATCATCATGTAAGCCTTTCATGAATTGTGTCGTTAGAAGAAGATCTCTGTCTTCACCTAGTGACCCTTGTCTCCCTGCCGCTTGTTGACCTCCTCCACATGTCTCAGTAGGGTCTCGAGCGCGATGGCGTAATCTTGGCTAGTTTCTTCCGACCGTTGCAATCGGGAGAAGAAAGTGGCTATCGGTGTGGTGGCAGTACTTCCCTCTCCAAACTCCTCAAGCAACTCCAAGATGGCCGTCTCCGCCGTGACTTCGCCTCCACGGGATTCCAGGTTCAGGATGACATCCCGAGCCCGACCTCTGGTGTGGTGACGACCTCCTGGAACTTGAGGTTTTGTGGCTGTGGGCCCTTGGCTTCCATGAGGTACCTCAGGTCACGTACCCAGTCTTCAACCTTAAGACCGTTTCTATCGGATGATGAGCCAGAAAACATTGCAACATCCTTCAGTTTGTGGGAGGTATAGGTCAGCGGTACATGTGGCATTCCCGCTGGTTGGAGAGGTGAGTGCTGGGACTTTGGTGATGGCACCCGTTCTAAGGGGTCAAAACCTGCAAACTGGAGGGCACTCATGTGTGGGTCGGTCAACCGTGATGAACCTGCAGGTTGAACATCGACTGCTGCCGTCGGGTGTTGGTGAAGGGGGGTCGAAGAAAGACCGTGGACTGCCATATGGTGTGGGGTTAACGGATGGTGTGGGCTGCCGTGGAACGACAGGTTGGGTGGACACGATGGATTTGTTGAATCTGCCATCCTGCACTTTGAAAGCTCTCCGACTAAAAACACTGTGTTGGTTTCTTTTTGTAAAAAAAATTGACTTTGGAAAAGATAAACAAAACTGATCTAAAAAAACATTGTCCCAATAAAGTAAGGAAAAATTTGCTAAATTCTAAAAAGAAAATTTATCATACCCGGATCTTCCACCAAAAAAATGTAACCTGGAAAAATGGTTCACCAGGGTAACAACGACAACGGGGATAGCTACAGCGAGAGAGGAACATGGATCTAATGATAGGGTCGCGAATTTTCCTTAAATAAATTGGGACAAGTAAATAATATTTCTTTCTTAAAAAAAACTGAACTGTGAATTTATTATGATTCCTCGAATTAGTAAACAAGTAAAAGAAAGTGCGATAATAAAAAAAAAACTAGTTCTGCCGAACCAAAGTAAATCGAGTCAACTTGACCAAAGAGATTTCAGCAAATTGAATTAAAGAAAGAAAAAAACTTTAAAATCACCAATTAAAACCAAATTAAAAAGTACTAGAAAAATCAACTTAAATCGAAAATTCAAACTGAAATTCGAGCTGAAAATGAAATGCAAACTGAAGTTTAAACTAAAAAAAAACAACTTAAAATGCAAACTAAAAAAAACAACTAAAAACCAACACAGCGCTAATAGTGAATTACTTTTAAGCACATTCAGACATTAACCTGTAAATACAAAGAAAGATACCAAAAGAAATGATTAAAGATACAGTACATGAATTAAAATATGAATAAACCAAAAAAATAACTAACTGACTTATGATGGCTAACTCTTACAAATTCAAATAAGATTACACTTCCAAGAAACTCTATACCCCAAGTACTAACCCAATGAGTTGCCTGTGTGCATACAACCCTGTGGAGCTCATTAAATATGCAAATCCTCCTACTTATCTTGAGAACAAAGGGAGCTACAGTATATGCACATGGCATGGTCAGTGGAGCTAATCTTGATAAACAACTCACATATGTAGGTCTAACTAGCATAACAATTATAGAAAACAAATGCAAAATATAAATTGATCCTTAAAAGATATATGAGTCCAAAGTTCATGGCAAACCAAGTTTTCGATGCAGTAGAAGAGTTTCAATTAAGAAGATACTTTATGGAAAATGTTTCACAAAAAAACTCTCTTGGCAAAACTTAACTTCATAAATCTTAACAAAACATCAGTGACAAAGTTCTAGGTTTCGAAACTCTATAATGAAAGTACAAATCACCTTTTAAAATCAGGTTATATTTCCAGTATCTGAAAGGTTTTAGCCCTAATTCTATAAAGATCAAAACTTAAACAAAAGTCTTAAGATCCCTAAACAAAATAAATACAGTAATCTAAACATCTTGAGGTAATACATATTATCTAATGAAGAGTCATTTATACATCTGTATAAAAGAAATAACTAAAGACAATTTTAAAGGAAAAACTCACCAGATTATTGAGCAGCAAAGGGAAATAAGGCAGCGAGTGTCCGTAACTTTAAAACCACATGCTTTCTGTCTGCTGCCTAACTGCTCACTGACCACCTCATGGCCAGGTCAGTGCCAGGACAATATACATTTACTAAAATTAACCAACTTAAGTCAGGGAACCACGCAGGTGAATGGTCTGGTACACTAAAACAATAAACTATAAAGTAAACCAAATTTAGTCAGGGGCCACTTAGGGGAACCACTCTTATAACATAAGGAGATAAGAAAACAATTATATATAACAGGAGGAACTTCCCATTTTACTTAGGGGAAAAAAATAAAATCCATCAGCAAAAATATGTATAAGTACAGGAGAATTCCACCCCCCTACACAGACTTTCCTTAACTTAGTGTATTTTGAAGGGAAAAGTTGATTGTAGGTGGGCACCCCTGTCTCATGGTCACCAAGACAAAGTCGCTGTGTGGACATTCCTTTGGCCATATGGTAAAGTAGTTAACTCAATACTCTGGGGGGCTTATAAGTGGACACTGGCTAGAGTTTGTTTATAATAGTCTTCTTGGGTTGAGCTAGGATGGACTTAAATTACCTTGTTTTGATTTGATGTTATGTTTTCATTAGATTAAGTAACAGAGGGGGCCAAAATTGCACTCAGTAGTTCAGTTTGTTTTTGATCATTTTAGTACTGGCTCAGTATTAGACTGGCCCAGTCTCTGAGTTAAAAAAAGAAACTTTCATGATTTTATTTGTTTATATTTACTGCTTACAGTACGGGAGAATTCCACTCCCCTACACAAGCAACATAATGTGAGTTCGAATCACGGCCGTGACACTTGTGTCCTTGAGCAAGACACTTAATCATAATTGCTTCTCTCCACCCAGGGGTTAAATGGGTACCTGTGAAGGCAGAGTTGGTTTGCTCTATATGCGCTAGAAATGGCAGCAATTGAGCTGTATACTCCCCAGGGAGCTGAGATGGTTTCAGGAATGATTTATGAGCCTTATGAGCAGGGATAATAATATAATGCACCTTGAGCACCACTTAGTTGGTGGATACGTGCGCTATATAAATCCACACATTATTATTATTATTATTAATAAAAGAAAATTATGTTTTATTTCCAATTAGTTCAAGCAAGTAAAATACTAATTATATAATAAAAGCTTTCATTGTTTCATTTTATTTATAGTTTTGACTTGACTACACTTGTTGGATTTCTTCTCACTGTCAAGAAATGGTACCGTCCGAACCCCTTCCACAACTTTCCCCATGCCTTTAACGTGGCCCATTGCATGTATTCCTTGTTGATGCAATCGCCTGGACTCTTCACAGAGCTGGAGGTTAATTAATAAACCTTTGAAATATTTTTTTCAGAATAGTTGAGGATAATGCTCTAAGAGTCCTGCATGTCAATCAAAACAAAAATTACTTAAAATATCTGAAAAAGGGAAAATATTTTGACTGTTTTTCCAATTTAAATTACTGATTTTTTCAAATGAAAATAAATTAAAAGATATGTTAATATCTCTTCCATTTGCTTGAAAACTGTTTAAAAAAAAAAAAGTGGGCAATATTTGATGTTTTAAAAAGCAAAATACATCACTTGTCATGTCTTAAGTGATAACAATAAACAAATATTTTAGTATATTTGGTGTTTGGTTTTAAAATATTTTCATGAGAAAAGTCCAAAGGGAAAAAAATTCAACTGTGTTGTCAAAAGAAAAATTGCTTGTCATGAATGAAATTATATTAATTGAAAAAAAGATATTTCATTATTTTTATATAATATTCCTTTCAGTGTCAAGCAATGTTTATTGCCTCCATCTGTCATGACATCGACCACCGAGCCCTCTCCAATGCCTTCCTCCAAAAATCTGACTCGCCTTTGGCAGACCTGTACACCTCCTCCATCATGGAGAATCATCATTTCCAGCAGACAATGAATCTTCTCCAACATTCTAACCTCAACATCTTTGCCCAACTGCCAGTCAACACATACAAGCAGGTGGGTGTCTGGAATACTTGAGAAAAATCACACACAAAAATCAGCCCCTCCCCTCCCCCCCCAAAAAAAACAAAAAAACAAACCAAAACAAAAAACACTTTTGGTAAATGTTTTGTGCATCCATACTTCATGGAGATCAAGTAAACTGTGAAAGTTCAGCTCAATTGGTCCACCGGGCCCGTGATTTCTCAAAGTTTTCTTGAAAGAAGACAAGTAGCCACCAAGGAAAGAAAGAAGTAGCCTGTATTGTGTCCAAACCTCTAGTTTCTTGTTTGTGGGGGTGTGGAGAGTCTGTAAATCCTCCAAAAGTAAACACCCAGGAGGTTCAGCGGGCTTTGTCCTCTAGACCAAAGGGAGACCCAGGCCCGCTACCCACAGGAGGTTCAGGGGGCTTTATCCTCTAGACCAAAGGGAGACCCAGGCCTGCTACCCACAGAAGGTTCAGGGGACTTTGTCCTCTAGACCAAAGGGAGACCCAGGCCCGCTACCCACAGGAGGTTCAGGGGGCTTTGTCCTCTAGACCAAAGGGAGACCCAGGCCTGCTACCCACAGGAGGTTCAGGGGGCTTTGTCCTCTAGACCAAAGGGAGACGCAGGCCTGCTACCCATTTTTTCAGGATTTCTTTTACTTTTGTCAAATCACACCCCTGGTTCACACATTTCTGAGGGAAATTGCACAAGTTCATTTACTGTTCTCAAACTGGTCAACAGAGAATTATATATAGAGGTTTTTATTTGCGATAATTTGTTTCTTTTGAGCTTACCAATAATGTATATTGACTTTTCTTTTTATTTCAGGTCATTGGACTCATTCAACACTGCATCATATCCACCGACCTGATGTTATATTTTGGCAATCGTCAGGATTTAGCCAGATTCCTACTAACACAAAGTCTTGACATCAATAACACTGCACACCGGTACAATGAGGGACACATGTCCTCCTTCCCCACCCCCCCCATAAATAAAGCTTATCTCAGCTTCTTAGAGGAGAAAACAAATTCTATTAAAGTGCCACCACAGTGACCTCATGAATCCCTGTGCAGGGGCACGTTTCACAGATGTTTAAAGTTACTGTAGTTGTTTAACAAATTTAACAGACTTGCAGTAGTTTTTACTTCCATTGCTAATCCTTAAAATATGTGGGTCTTTTTCAAGACCTCCATCCACACCCCAGCCCAGCCCACCCCGACCCCCACCCCACCCCCCACCCCACCCCATATAACAAATAATATTATCAAGGTGTGCTGTCAAAGTTGACAACATTTTATGACACCTCTGGGACTTGAAGTGCCACCACAATGACCTCAGTGACCTCATGAATCCCTGTGCAGGGGCACGTTTGATAGATGCTTAAAATTATGCTGTAGTTGGTCTCCTCTCGAAGTTGACAACATATTATGACACCTCTTGAATCTTTTTCTAACCCAACCCCACCAGTTCCAAAAAAGATCTAAATAAAAAAATTGAGACTGCAACCTAAAAAAAAAAGAAATTAAATTTGTTTTTCTTAACAATGAAGACACTGTTGCTTTATTTCATTGTCCAGGACAAAGGTGCAAGCTCTGATGATGACAGCATGTGATCTCTGTGCTACAGCAAAGCTCTGGCCCAATCAGCGAGACTCGGTAGATGGTCTGTACCAGGAATTCTACGCCCAGGTCAAACTTAACCTTCATTTGATTCTGCCATATTTTGAATGATGAGATGATACAGTCTGAGGCATGGTTTGATGAAAATTATAAGTGCCCAAAGACTTTATTACTGGGCTGGTAAAATTCATGATTTATTCCGAAAAGGAACTGGGAGGTGGTGGGGGTGTGATTGCATCATTGACACCAACTGAAGGACTTGTTTGAACTTCTTGGTTTTTTCAGGGTGATGAGGAGAAGAAACAAGGGTTACAGCCGATGGAAATGATGGACAGAGACAAACAAGACAGTCTGGCCATACAACAGGTGAATTTTTAGTCCTTTTTTTGAGGGGGCAGCAAGTGACAACATTCGGAGATCATTTTGAAAAACATAAAAAACATGAAAAAGTTTTTTGTTTTCTCAAACAAAATATGTTTCCAAATACCATAGTAACTGCAGTTTGTCAATGTTGTATATAGTAAGTTATAGACAACAGAAGCATGGAATTGGATATGATCATTTGTAGATTTTGTTTCTTTTTGTTGTTTCTTATTATTATTCTTAAATACTTTTTTCAAGGTTGGTTTCCTGACGAATGTAGCTCTCCCCTGCTTCTCGACATTGTCTGAAGTCGTTCCCTCTGCCAAGTTTCTTCTTGAAGGATGCAAGTCAGTCAAACTCATCTCTCACATTTTCTCTTTCTTTCAACAAATTGTCAATTATTTTGTCCATTTTTGGTTATATATCTTCAACTGTTATTTTGTGGTTTCATTTCCTGAATTTCAACTTACTTAAAAACTCCCATGTTTTAGTTCACTTCAGATATTTTTTTCACTTCACTGTAAATTTTCAGAAATGTTCTGCTTCAGCTGAAACTCTCATGTTTTATTTCACTCTATGTTTCAGAGATAACTTGGTTCAATGGCAACAGGAAACCGAGGGGAAGAGTACAGCGATGTGGGAAGTAGCTACCTCAAGAACACCTCCGGCCACAAAGTAACACACCTCATCTGTATTGATAACATCTCAAAGAAAGGGTGGAGCCAAGATGGCTGAAAGGGAGTAGCACAAGTCGAAAAAGAGGAAAGCATGCTGCCTTAAAAAGGAGAGTGGTAATGCTGAAAAAAGGGGTGTGACACCCATTAAATTCATGGTGATAAAAAGGGGCTTTTTCCCTCGCTCCACCCCTCCCCATATTTCCCTGGATTCACCAATGTCTCAAAGAAAATTTCAAGTAAAATACCACTTCGGCTAAGAGCACACTCTTAGGCACAATCAACTACAACTAAAAAATTGCCCGGAATTAAAAGACTCATCACTCTCAAGTTAAAGAGCATCCAAGTTAAAGGAACGCTGTCAAAAAGCTAAGTAATTATCATCATGCCACTAAAGAAGTGCTCTGACGTAAATAAGTTTTTCTTAAAATCCGTCAAGTACACATGGAAGAACGACTTTGAGTTATCGGCAACCGAAATTCTATCAGCAAGTTGATGTTATCAACCATCCTCAAGTTAAACAGTGCCCTCAAGCATAAAGCAGTTTTGAAAATGCAAGTTTGCTTAATATAACCTCCATTTTAAATCGAGTTTATTACCATCTGTTTTCTCTTATCAGAACACCGTCAAAAACAAGCGGAATATTCTGTTTGATTTAATTTTTCAATTGTAATTGTTGATAAATTAGATTCTATGGTAGATAGACAACTGGTTCTATTTCAAGATTAAATCCTGTAGGTTTTTCTGAGCGTTTGATGTTAATGTTTTAAACACCTTATATTTGTTGTGCATGTGGGTAATTTCATGGTTACTTAACATTTTTGAGGTATTGGGCCAACTCTTAATGCCATAATTTTTTTCACTCATCATTTATTTTACAGTAGTTGCATTATGCTCGGACCTTACCTTACCCAGATCTTACTATGTACTTTAACCCTAACCACCCCAAATCCATCAAAATCCTCCAAGGAGCACTTTTTTGGGAAAAATTTCACCTCTTCAAATGGGACACAATTACTACCTGGCAAGAAGCACAGGCCATAAGTGCTGAATATGAAAGATCAACGAAAATGCATAGTGCATTTTGAAGATAAGGGCATGTTTCCAAAAGTGCACTGATGGATTTTGGAGGATTCAGGAAGGTTCCAAGCCAGAATACCTAGGGGGTTAGGGTTAAATAAGAGAAAATGTGACATTTTATGTTCAAAAAATGTAACGTGAGTAACCATGGTATTGCCCATATGGAGTGGTCTATTGATTATTGATTTCTGATTATTGATAATTCTGATTTGATTAATCAGTATTGATTATTGAATTCATTAAATATTTCTAGTTACTATTTTCTTTCTTTGGTTTATTAAGTACTTTAAAAAGAATATTAACCTGTAAATATTTGAAACATTTTGTAAAAGTAGTAAACATATAAATGTTGATGTTTTTTTAAAATTACTATTAAAGCATTCTAGCTACAAATGTTACAAATTTATCCATAATACACAAGTTAATTGATCGTTTGACCTTATTAAATGATTTCTTACTGTAAATGAATAAAATAAATGGTTTTATTTTAAGTACAGAAACACAAGCATGTCTTTCCGTAATAAATATAGTACTTTGACAAAATTTAATACACTCATGCAGCTAACATTCATTAGGCCCAAAAAAGTCTCCGGTTTCTGGACATAGGTCGGCTTCAAAACCGGTACGGTGACGCGTTTTTTTTTGGTCACTAATCTACGAAACTCTGTTGAAACTAATACTCTGAGCAGCCAATCAGACGAGATAGGTAAGTTGCAATTAGCCAATCAGAAGGCATTAGAGAACAAGTTCAGCCAATCATGTCTGAATGTTTAGAAGTCGCTTTCGCCAATTGGAAGGCATAACGAAGTCACTTTCAGCCAATCATTTGACAATGTATAAATAACTTGCTTTCTGTCAATCAGAATGCTAATAGAGAAGTCATTTTCAGCCAATGATAATGCTTAGAGAAGTCATTTTCAGCCAATGATAATGCTTGGATAAGTTACTTTCACCCGACCACCGATTACACAGATAACTTGAAGAGTTGTTTTCTTCTGCCAATAAAAGAAGAAACTTGAAACCCATTATTAACCAATCAAAATTCACGGAGATCTGCTTCCAATAGAATTCAAACTGAAGTATTTCAGCCAATCAGAAGCCACGCGGTCTCACTGCCAATCAGCGTGAGTAGTTTATGGTCACGACTGACAAAATCACAGTGGCGAAGCACACCCAAGATACTGCAACAAGTGCTGGTGATGAAATATAATTAAGAAATATTGCTTTTTACATAAAATAAGTTTAGCATGTCATGTATTTTAATCGAGTATGTTTGCGTTATTTTAGTATGGAAACTCGCCGTTCACTGCAGTTGTGTTGGGCTAGATAGAGCCTAGTCTTCTCAGCTGGCCAAATAAATGTTTGTTTTGTATAGCTCAGCACTCTATCACATTTTATATAATTTATCAAAGCTAAAAACACCTTAAGACACTTTAAAATTATAAGTAATGTTTTTACTTGGTTTTCCTCTTCTACCAAAAAAGGGGGAAATGCAGACAAATCTGTGATAATTATACAAAATATAAATAAGTCGGGACGGTGAAGCCGAGTGTTTTATTTGTGTGGCCTCACCTGCTGCAGCTCCAGTCTTAGCTAGATAGTTCACACATGTGCAAGTGGACTCCTCAAGGACCTCACCATCAGAACAAAGCTTACCATCGCAGCATTTGTCCGCAGAGGGCGTGTTTTTATCTAGTGCATCTTTAGTTATTGAGATTTGACATAAAGAAGAAAGCATTACATGATTTGATTGCATTCTTTACTTTCGTTCAACATTTGCCTTCTTCGACAATATATATTTTATTTCTAATTTATTTTATTAAAGTCGGTTGGTTCAAAGTTCTACCTACAATTTTGCCTGATTGCATTATACCACTAGGATGGTCTGACTTGCAGGTCAATGACACTTGAAATTTTTAGTCATATCTAACAAATGGGGTTGCATGTTTAAAGAGAAAATAAACTACACTGGTATTTGGTAACTTTAACTCAAAGTTTTCAATACATCATACATCATAAAAGTAACCTATAAAAGTTTAATCAAAATAGTTTCTCACGTTTTGGAGAAAACATCGAAAAAAGGCCGTTCTGTAAAATTGACTGCAATTCCTGTTTTTTTTCTTCTTAGATTAAATAATTTCTCATGATAATTGATACCAAATAACACCAAGTACGTTTTAAGATACCAATTCGTTAATGTGATAATTTTGGAATAACCTAATACCCTTTTTTTAAACAGTTTTTTTTAAGGAAAACAAACAGAAACATTACCGCATAGTTCACATGTATCAGGACAGTCCTTTTTTACCGTCATGTCATTCTCGCATGCTGTTGGATTATAGTGAGCACAGTAGTCCTTGCCGTCAACACATTTCTCTATATAGACAATTAAATAGAACAAAATCGTGAACAAAAATAAGTCACAAAAGTAATTCTTGTCAGTTTCTAACAGATGTAACGGTTCCGAAAGTACAGCTGCATCCATGGGCGTAGCGAGGCATTTTCGTTGGGGGTGCGGAGCCAATTTGCAGACTGTCATCAGAGTCGGGGGCGCAAATTGTTTTTGTTGTTAAATTTACCGACACAACTCTAATATGACCATACAAATTTACTTGGTTTTCCCCAAAAATGGAAACTCTGTAAAGTTGCTCGCTACGGTCCTGTATTCTTTTGAGGGCTACCTGTCAGTATTCTCACGTCTCCCACGGACAGACCAAGCTGGTCAAATGGAGCATGCTTTGTTCTTGTTGTCATCCCAGGATCCACCCTACATTCTCGCCACCTTATAAGAGTCACATAAAGCCACATACATAGCGATGTAGGAAGAGAGTGAGAGTCGAGAATGAGGCATAAAGTTAGGGTACATATGAGCAATTTAAGAGAAAGAAGCGTCGGGAAATGAGTCGGTATGAGCAGGGGGACTGGGTACTTACCGGAGCAGTCTGTACCTCCCCAGCCTGCCTTGCAGTCACATGTACACGAGTCGCTGTCAAGCTTGCCACAGTTCTGGCACTGAAGTTTGCACTCTGTGAGCATTAAATTTAAATATTAGTCCTATTAATTTTTTTTTATGATTTAAGGGAAGCACCTGTTTGTATTTATATTTTGCTTAATATTTATTTATTTGTTTTAGGAGTGTACACCTTCAGTAATTACCTGATTAAAAAATTAATTAATGATAATCTTTTAAAAAACAGAATGTGAAGTTGGTGATGGTACCAAAGATCATGCGAAAATAATCCGTCTAACACGCTTTAATTATTGGGAAAACGACGTGATCTATTTTCCACATTTAGAGCCGATTAGAATTGATGAAATCAAAATATGAACACATTTTCATATTTTTCGTAAATAACACAGTGAGATGAGCACAAAGTTTTACTTCCTGTTGTTAGCTGTATATCTCTTGATTCTTATAAAGCAAATAGGGCCTATGTATTTTAGTAATGGTGTACAATTATATTAAACAACCCCCGTAATCTGGACAAATTTAGGCCTTTTAAAATGGCCATGTCAGTTCAGTGAAAAGGTCCAAACCTACCACATCCGGCACCTGCACCCGAACAGTCTGATCCTGTCAAAAATAAATAAAAAGTTGTTAATTGTTATTGTCTTAATTAAATTGAACAAAACGAACCCCACCCGAAGCGTGTTACCCCCAGGTGCCACTCCTGCTCGGAATTCGGATCCCCAAGAGAAACATAAGGGCCTCTACCCCCTAAAACACCCCCACCCCTTACTGAATCAACCTTAGTTAATAGTCCGCTGGCCGAAAAAAGTATTTGAAGAAGAAATAAAATAACTTACTGCATAGTTTTTTGTCGCACCATCCGGTTCCCGAAGAACAGAGTGCGCACGGAGGCCCAGCTTTGTAAGGGACTCCCTTGGGCGGCACACTTAATAGGAGGAGCAAGCAGATATTAAAATGAAAGATTTGAGGATTTGCCTGGTGAAGTTCGGTTTGCGATATAAACATCGTGTGAGTCATATCCAATCAAAAAGCAACAATGGCTGCTGGACAAATGAACGCTCATGTTGTTTACCCGCAATACATAGGCTACTCTAATTTCGAAGTCAGCAGTATATTGGATTGAAACAAAAATCATTGTCCCTCGTTTAAAGTGTACTCTTCTCCAAACTGCCTGAAGGGGGAAACACTGTCAATTAAAACATCTGGTGTATCAGCGGGAATTCGTTTCGCCTGATACACCTTATTAATGTACAGGCGTAGGCCTAATGAAACAGCATGCTTGATCAGTGAGCTAGGCCGAGGCCGTGCACGCTCTCCCCCCCCCCCCCGCCAACACCTTCCATCGTTCATGATTGTCATGCACACCTGAAAGAGTATTTCTAATATACTGTACACTTTTCATTCGCATCATTTTAACAGACACACACATCACAGTGCTAGATCCATCAAGGATATGGCAGGAGGGGGACCCTTCCTCACCACGTGACGCGCTGTAGCTCCCCCACCTAGTTTGAGGGACTCAGTCATACGGTATTTGGGGTCTTAAAATACTTTTGGCGAGTTATTGAAAATGTTGATAAAATGTTTTTTAACATTTTAAAATAAAGAAACTGGTAAACAAGTTAATACGAACAATGGCAGAACAAATCGAAGAGACACAGCCAACTGCGTACTAGGGAGCAAGGGACGGAAATGCATGTTAAGTGGGATGGGTTCCATCTTGCAATTTCATCTCTAGTATTTGTTTCTTGAAATCAGTTTTACCTTGGGCCGTAGTTACAAACTGTCAAGGTGTTACTCCCACACGTTGCACTGCCACACCCTATCTCCTTCAAGTCGCCAAAAACCAGCTGTGTATGGAAAAGATCGGTTTGAATGAACGACTTTAGGAAAATAGTGACAAGGGGACAAAATCCCATGTTGAAAGATTTAATTCACCAAAAAACTAAACAAAAACAAAAAAAGCTAAATAATATTGCACTTACTGTTCTGTAGTGACCACACTCTCTCTGTGCCGCACATGTCGCTGTGTCATATTCGTAGTCCTTGTACTCATCATACCAGTCTTTCACGGACGCTGTCAACCCGAATGTGTACGTCCCCTGCCAAATGTTTTGAGCCACAATGCCACCGTACGACTGTGGGTCTGTTGGGAACCCATGCGCAAAATTGCACCTTTCTGCCCAGCCTCTTGCTAGATTGGCCAGTTCGGTATTCCAACCCTGGTAAAACAAAGTCAGTATTTCAATAAATAACATTTTTTCCAATATTTTACCGACAATTTCCAGAAATTGCTATTTTGCCCTTAAACCAGACATTTACATTTTTTTCAATTAATTTCAGGAAGTTTTCACTGGTCAGTCAGGAACATTGCCATTTTACTCGAGGAAGGTGAAATAAATACTTTAAAATTACATCACAAACAAACGTGAGAAGCATGGTTACAGTATAAATAATAATAATAATAATAATAATTGTCGGACCCTGTTATAAAATTGTATTATAACTCCTTAAGGTGGTCCGACGAAATTTCCTTTAAGCATGGAATTCCTACATTTTGGCCTTTTTCTAGCTATCTTGCAAGATGGGTAAAATTGCCGTTTCCCACGATGTTCTGCTGACCATAGCATAATCTGGTATGTTAGGAGCTACCCCCAGGGACATTAAGCTGCCAAGCGCAAACCAAACAATCCTTTGTCTTAATTAGTGGTTGGCCACGTTGGCGTAAACATCCTCAAATATGGTCATATTTTGCTGACCATGTTTCATTGGAATGTTTGTCCACTAGTCTTTTTCTGATTGGTCTAGACTCCTCAGGACATCATTGTTTTAAGATTTAGACCAATCAAGAACTTGTTTGAGCACGTATCAATCCAGCATGGTTTTTCTGTGATCTCCTAATTTCGCTCCTGCCCCCTCAGAAGCGAAAGCGACCTCGATGCAAGTAGACGTATCTCTGTTGCATACATACACTTTGATACTTTTCATTTGGAACGCGTTGACTTTTCCCTAAAAGTAGTTCCTAATATTCCTCCTTGCATCTTTACCAACGTGCTCTGTTGATACAGGTAAGCTACCCTTATTTTACTTTCCTAGTATGTATAAGCTTATTCCTTGTGCATCTATATTATTGATAGATCTACAAAGTGGTTGAATACGGACTCAAGATGGATGGAACAGTCCAATATGAGTTTTAGACCAGTCACCTATAGATTTGTTTGAAAGATGCTTCAACTATATGTTGAGATGTATAAAATCACTAAATATTTCTTTGTGTAACCTTTATTATTGCTAACTATGTGTGCGGAAAAGCTTTAGGAGTTCCGTCCTATTTACCGCTAGACTTTATTGTTGCTTATTACCCAACTGCGATTTAGTTGTAGTGCATTTTTGATTGTTGATAGCAGCTTCACACCCGTGTCCTTTTCTTATTTGATGTTCAATGAAAACGTGTCCATTTTCCGATAGAAATCCAGCTCGTTGATTGGAACGCTTAATTGAACCATTCTGTTATTAATCCAAGTTCTTCACCCATTGATTATATCTGCTGATTAGTAGTTAAGATGCTAGATTTAAGTTGTTTTGTTACATCTTCATGCATTTTCCTCCATGTTTCGTGTAACCTTGGAGGAATTCCCCATGATGTGACCAGTCTTGACTAGAGTTAATCTGACCTCAGATACGTTATTCACTTTCACAATTTATGGTCACCACATTCCTTAGCCATTAAGTACATGTAAACCTTACGACCGTTTGCTGCTTGGGTTGTAAACAAAAGTGACCTTGACCCGGTTGACCATTGATGTATTCCACATAATGTACGCACACACGCACGATTCGTGCTGAACCGTATTCTTGATACTTTCCTATTCACGATTTCGTTTATCAGAGGCCCGATATTCCTCCCGTGATTATTTCTGGAAGAGAACATTTCTAAGTTGCCAAGTTCATTGAACGGGTGATGCTGTGTATTTTTTATACATTTTTACCAATTCATTAGATTCTACTTAGTATATTATTTGCTACCTACTTATTTAGTTTAGTATTATATATTTAAATGGTTGATCTTGAATCAGAAGCGAAAGCGACCTCGATGCAAGTAGACGTATCTCTGTTGCATACACTTTGATACTTTTCATTTGGAACGCGTTGACTTTTCCCTAAAAGTAGTTCCTAATATTCCTCCTTGCATCTTTACCAACGTGCTCTGTTGATACAGAACATACGTCCCTAGGTCTCGCTTGGGGAGCCGACCCGGTTCGCCTCTCCAACCTGTCCCGTTTCTCAACCACCCCCCTTTCTTCGGATCGTCGCCTTTTCTGGAGCCCACCTGGACGCCGCTGCTTTGGGACCCGGATCCCTTCTGAGTCGCCAACCAAGCCTGCACGTCCATCCAAGGCCCAGTAGAAGCGCAAAACTAGATAAGATCTATATATGTTATTTTTCTTGTGTTTTGTTGTTATTAACTTCTTCAGTATTTAGAATTGATGTGTTCACCCTAAATTGCGATCTATTATTATTTTCTGGAGTTAACACATTCTTGAGTTTCTTCTGAATTCTGTTCACGTTGGTGAAGCGCCGTTTACCACCTGACAACTACCAAATTATATCAATTGTCAATCAATCTAGTTGACGAATACTACTGAAGAATTTAATACAATTGCATTATTGATTGCGTTGTACCATTCACATGTTATTGTATTTTCATGCCAATACTTCAGTGGTCTAACCGTTGTTCCTAAGTGTAATCAAGTCGTTGATTTCACACCGTGTGAGTGCGTGCACTGCCTTTCACTGGTTAGCCATTTCCAACTGTAACCGGAGCTTTTGCACACCCAGGAATAATACACAGAATGCAAGTAAGGATACCGTAGACCAATGAACTTTAATGAAATCACAAATCTAGAGAACTACAACCAAAATGAAAACGTAAACCCGAAACCAAACACACACACAAAATAAACCCTGTTAAAACAAACAGAAAAATAACAACTTTAAATCAGCACAAAATACGGTTCACCTCATGTTCTATATCAATCTAATTGAATTATTCAGTTAACCACAAGTTTCTTTAATACAAAATGGTATACATAATAAAAATGAAATGGAAGAATTAAGACGCAATTAACAATAATTATGATAAACAATAATAGCGCTTTCCGACAAAAACATCATTACCAGACCCAACAGCCATTTACGTTAAGAGCGATCCCCGATCCCTTTGCAAGAACCCATAAACCAATCAACGGAATAACTAATGGGCCATAAACATACCCCAACCAGCGACAATGGGTCTACAGATCACGGACCCACCATTTCGGCACCATGATAAAAATCCAGTCTCTGGCTAAAACAACCTTCTGCGGCTGTCATCAGCAGGTGGACGATGGTCTAAAATGAAGTAAATTACAATAATATGCTAAAACACAAGCAAAAACCATGCAACCATGTACAGTACGCTCAAGTTCTGCGGTCACTATCTATGTGCATGTAATGACAAGAAATATGCTGATGTCCATGACGGACTCGCATGCAATGCCTCTACAAAACGGCGGAACTTCCATCGTTCATAACTTAAAAAAGCAACACATTCGTAAACTACAATCCCCATGGGAGGACCAGATTACTCAAATCGGACTGTACGAATTGACTTCGAATTACAGCCGAAAAGAAATCTCTATCACTCTCCAACCCAAACCAACTTCATCGCACTTCTTTAAAATATCTTTAAAATACATAAAAACACATACTCGATTAATCCATATGCCTCTCCCGTCTTCCGAAAATATTATTTGTTTAATTTCTCCCAAACATCCCAACAATTTACTTATTGACATCAACGGCGACAAATTATAAAAGTCTGCCATCACTATACAAAGTGACAAATACTGACGGCCTCCTGTAAAGGATTCATTCCAATACGCCTGTCAGATAACCAATAATCCCAAACAAAGCTAGCCCCTTACGAAATTATTTCGAGTTATGCCTCACTCTGAATGGAAGTTATTTTCTCCATTAATCTTCGCAACCACGTCACTGAGACGTATACCAAGTTATCGTAACTTTTCCCACTGCTAAATTAATGAACTAGCCGGTGCTGTGGTCGACTTGACGTCGATTCCCAAAGCTCACCGAACACTTATAGAATTTGTCTCGACACCAAAAAGAAAATGTTTCTTTACTTAAACTTATCTTTCCCCTACTAAACTCTATTACAAAGACAATTTCCAGTGAAAATAAAATAAAAAAATAAGTAAAAATGTATCATTTACCTGTATCAGACATGTACTGTAATAGTCGAAGAACATCCTGACACAAAGACGAAACTACAATTAAGGCTCACTGGACAGACGTTCGCCTTCGCAACCGCCGTCACCAGCAGCGCGTTGGCAAGTGCCAGCCAGGCTCTAAATCGCCGTACCCGCTGCAACCCCCCAAAAATTGCCACAGGGCTAGACAAGGACGTAGGTGTACTGTTATAGCCCTCAGTGGTGGCAAGACCCCCTAGCTTTACCGCGTTTTATAACTCGGACTGAACATTCCTAAATGTAACACGAGAATGCAATAATAACACTACATAGCTAATATTAAGCAAACAAGATACAAAACGTACAACTACAATAAGGAAATTCCTTTCAACGTTGCGTCCATAATATAACCGACATGGTTGTATATTCCCCCGGTTACACAACTTTTGTGCAGATTATGTTTGATTATTTTCGTTAGGCAATTCCTTTGCGAATTGCCGATTAACTTTCGGTCAAGGAACAGTTATACCATTGAAGTAAATATAAATTGTGATTACCTGTTGAATTGAATGGGTTTACACTCATATTGATTTACCTGATGTATTTTTATATCAGCGGTTTGATTACGGAATGTCTGTTGTTTCACTAGCACATTTTACTTGTTGGTTAAGCTTTGCTTCTATTGTGAGTGCGTAATTTACCCTCACGTAAATTCTTGCAACCCATTGAGTACCCAAATTCCTAAAGTATCTTTGGTACGCTTGTTTCATTCCGGTTGCATTTCTTATACTTGTGAAGTGAACTTTGCCGATTGTATTGAAGATCATCCGTAGTGAAATCGTTGAACTCATATTCACATTGTCAATGTTTCCAATCATTACTCTATGCTGATTCACTCATATATTTTGTTTTGTTAATGATGAATTGAGATTTGGTATTCAATAATAATTTATCTTGCGAAGAAAGATCAACTCAATTTCGCTGTCCGTGTGGATTCTTTCTAGAGCAATTATCCATTTTAATAATGAAACGAACCTAGCAGGCTCATAAAATAGAGTGAGAACAACCTGTGACATAATAATATAGGCACTTAACAGGTAAAGGTGGCCTATGGAAATTTAACGAGTACTTAAACGAATAATGATCACTAAATAATAAATCAGGGACTAATTTACAGGCAAGGGTGTCAGACTGACGAGTAATTAACAGGTCAAGAGTATGGCCTAATATATGAGTAGGAAAATTAACATGCCGAGACAAACCCATTGATTCAATCAACTTCATAAAAGGAGCTGCATCTGGATTGCTCACATCATTAACATGTATATTAAAATCCCCAGTAATAATTAACACTTCTTTACACAAAATGACTGATTCCATGTAATCAAGAAAATCCCTTTAAAAAGTTGACACAGTAACTGGATGAACAGCTGAATAAGGTGGACGATATAAGATTATAAACCTAAGCAATTGTGATCCCAGTCCAATTCCCCATTCAGAGTATTCAAAAGACGGACGCTGACCTTCAGAAATTTTTCTAACAGCCATATTTTGACGGAAAAGAATTGCTGTACCCCCACCAGGTCCCGTCATAAAAAATAATGTTGCCAATTCATTACTAGGGAATGAGCTTCTTTGTGAAATAGCTCATTTCAAATTATGTTTTCCTTTCTAATAGGAAAGTACCTACAATTCAATTAAAAACAAACATTGCCAATAAATTACGATAAACAAGGGCGATACACCTCTGAATATATGCATTTTAAATATTAAATATTAATTTTATTATAAATATTAAATTTTAAATGTTTGGAAATGTTGATGTAAATTATGAGGCTAACATGTGTTTCCCAGATATTATTGTACTGTTGTCAACAAGAAATGATATCAACAATTTACAAACGGCAACATATGTTCCTTTTTTACAATCATTATGGCGACATACTAAAATCATTTTTATGTGACGTCATCGCATGGCTAGCTTTGTTAATTGAAGTTGATGATTGAAGCTGATGCAAGATGCGCAGAGCGCATCTGCGCAACACGGACAAAATATTCAGGTTTTCCTCAATAAATATCCATGATTACAGTTGGTAATGATATCGAACATCTTGGAAAATTATTTCGTCTGAAAGAGTCATTTTTAGAAAAGGTGAAAAGTATTATCAATTTGAAATGGGTCACGACTGTTATCCTTTTTTTCACTTATAGAATGAATGCAGTTTCACTATTGTCTCGTTAAAGAACACAATGAAATGAGCTGTAATTTTCACAGGTTGATTTCTGTACATATCTCATGGGGCCAATTTCATAGAACTTGCTTAGCAGAAAAAAAATGCTTACCAGAAAATTTGCCGAGCGGATTTCATTGGTTATCACATTTTCATACAAAATGTATGCATTTTGGCTGGTCGTCCGTTTTATATTGCTTAGTAAAAATATTTGCTTAGTAAAATTTTCTGTTTAGCAGCTCTGTGAAATTGGACCCTGTTTCTTACCCAGCACTGGATGCACTGACAGAACATATTACCAATTTAAAATGGTGTACAATCCTTAAAGACATAGGCCTTTATGAAATAAAAAAATTTCAGACCTGCCATAAAAATTAATAATATAACGTTGCCACATTTTCTTGGTTTGTACAAACAGTTGTAGTGAACTAGAATGCGCAATGACATTTTCAATCCACTATAATATAGCAGGCCAGGACGGTTGACGCATAATGAGTCATAAGCCAACATCTGGAAATAATGTATACAGGTAACTGAATGCGAGAAGCTGTCTTGGTCATTATTATGTGTTAATTGTTGCGCCTCGGAATAGGCATGCGTAGATAGACGATGCATTATAAATGCATTATTATTATTATTATAATTATATGGGGTCATTCTTAGAACGGCTCTTTATGATGAAGGTGCATCTGCATCAAGTACCTATAATCATGTCCTTTGGGGATTTGGAGAAAGCACTTTAGGAATGCAACATTATTCATTGTTGATTATTTTCTCCAGTGGTTCACTCTTGTTATTTCTTCCTTGATGGTGATTATTTTTCACACTTGGTAAAGCAAATTCATTATTCAACTTAATTTTACAGATCCATTGTCGCTTGACACTGTAGAGAGACCACTGTAGGATTTAATAAGCTTTCGTATATTTGCCGATTGTTTCATGGAATTTTCCTAGTTTGAATTGTTGACAACTCAGTGGTTTAATTGCATCTTTTCTCTCATGTTTCCTATTTGATCTTATTCCCAACTGAAGTTACCCAGACTCGATTTGTCATTGGTAGATTGCCAAACTTGAGTTGATATAATTATTACACCGCTGAAGTGTTGAAAATGCCTATGCTCTCATCCATATACTGTCTCAACTTAAATTTTAATGATTCATTACTGATACTGTTTTGTTGATTTTGATATGACAACATAGGCCCTAATAACAATAAATATTTTGATAGCCGGTAAAGAGGATCGAACTAAATTCACTGTCCACCGTGTTTCTTTAAAGAGGAAAGTTCCGTTTTTTTTAAACAATCGAACCATTCGCAGGTTCAACCTGTGACATTTAGAAATTGATTAAATTTCTTCAATAAAATCGTTTCTGAACTCGAATTCAAATTTGAATTTGACAAAATAATATAGGAGCGAACAAAGACATTAGGCTTATGATGAAGCACAGGCTGGTTAAACTTGGATGGGTATAGATGATTATCTCGGGTTAATCTCGGGTCTCTACATTAAGTTTAACCATAAATCAAGGAAGATGGTTTAACTTACGATAACATTCATGTCTGCAGCGCTAGGAGTGACATTCATACGGTATTGCATATGAGCGTCCAGGAGAGATTTAGTCTCACCCGCGGTATATGTCATCACCCCTGGATTTGGCTGAGCTGCCTGCCGAGAATACCTCACTTTCTCCCCGTGGGACTCCCTGGATTCCCGGTGGTGGTGCATGGCGGGGTGGTTGATAATAGCGAAGCTTTTCTTCTCGGAGAGACCGTGAAGATGATCATCTGATAACACCACCGGAGAGAGAGACAGAATCAAGGCGAATATACACACCATGAGGACCCCTTCGCTACATACCGACCGTGGCATCTTCATTCGGAAAGATGACATTTTATTTCTTTAGATTCGTACTTATCATTCCGATGGAGTGAGACAGACTGAGTTGAAACACGGTGTACGGTATACCATACCTCAGGCACGACCGTCCTTGGTATAATTTATGCAAGTATAGAAGGATCGGTTAATTTCACTGGTAGGTTAGCTATAATGACGCGGAACATGATCGGTCTGGTCATTCGAATGTCAGAATATTTTGTACTCAATACTGGTTTGCTTGGCCTATATAACATACGAAAGGAAAACTAGTTTTCATGCGGAAGCGTTAAAGGGAAATCGTAAAAAAATACCCGGCTTATAAAGTCATAATTATGAATTATATCTCATTTGACGCTTCCGTATTTCATGATATCAACAAGGCTAATCTATTTTATATATTTGTTTTACATTTCCGTTTGTCAGTGTACTGTAAGGCCATGGTAATTTTATTTTTGATTGATTGATTTTTTTTTGTCAACAGGGAAATACGTGATACATGTATACGTGGGGACCAAATTTCCCATACACAAAGTATGGTGGCTAATAAGAGAGGCCTCACAAATCGGGCAAACGTTCATACCCCTATATGAAAAAGTCGTTTAAAACACAGCACGGCAGAATTCCAATCAATCCAGTAATTTTGGCTGCAATTGGACATCGTTTCATAGCAGACTTGTTTTGGCCTAAAGGTTGTTTTGACTCATGTCATATTTCTGGAAAGGGAAGTTATGTTGAATTTACAAAAAGGTTGCCGGGCGTCAACTCTTTGTAAAAACATACAAACATAACAGAAACTGTTTTTGATGTTTTATCAAAAACGTATTGTGACGAAATTTTCACTCATTAGTTTTATGATATTCTTAAAAACTATAGTTTAAATTAGCGTATTTTACCGCTGCTAAATACCACTGTTGTACATTCCCTTTCAACCAAATAGCGTAAAGATACTTCACCCAAAATACTAGTTTTTGTATCCCTAAAATAAGTTAATTATTTACCCAACCTTTACCCACCCTTATCGTCATTAGCGGGTCTAAGGAGGGTGCAAAGGTGGCCAGGTTCTCCCCTTTTTAGCGTCATGCTTACCGTACGTTTTTTGCCCCCAATTTACCAATTTGCCCAACCCCCATTTTTACCGCCCCTGGATCAACTCCTTATCATACGTACTTTGTATTGGCTTTTCTATGGTTGCCCTGAAGGGACATCAGACATCACATCACAACAACAATTACAAATATCTTTGCAAATATTTGCGACGGTATTTGAGATTTTGTTTGGTACACCACAAATATTTGCGAAAATATTTGTGATGTCTGATGTCCCTTCAGGGCCACCATACTTGTCGGGTGTTCCATCCAGAAAGTGCACTATTAGTTTCGATGTCCTTTTAATTTTGTTTTTACAAGCATTCACCTCCCACGCATGCGATCATCACAGTGCATTTGAACCACATACAATTTTATTTCATTCTGGCTATCCTTCCTTCCTTCCTTCCTTCCTTCCTTCATGGGTTAGACAACCAAATGGCATTCAGTACAACGTCGCTACAACGATCACAATCTGAACGAACATTGTTATAATAAATATAGGCTCAGTTGAACACCGCACACTTTTTTCGTTTTTTCTTTTGTCTAATATATGGCGGAATATGCAAACCCTTATGCTATGGTCCCACAGAGATTTCGACTCTCTAGATCGTGTTTCGTCAAGATTTTAGATTTTTTACAAAATTTTATCGAGAAAAGTCGAAATAGTCTAAAGAGTCTAAAAAAATAGAAACTGTCGATATTTGTCGAGATTTGTCGAAAAAAAATTTCATTAATCGAAAATTATTAAACCTGACCAATATTTTTCGATAAAGTTTCGATCAAATTTATCGAATTTTGTCGACATTTTATCGAAACTATCGAAAATGAAATCGAAATAGTCTTAACAGTCTAACAGTTCGAAAACCAGTCGAAATAAATTTGAACTCTCTAAATAGTCTAAACAATCGTTACAGTCGAAATAAATCGGAACATTTGTCCAAATTTTTTTAAACAATCGAAAATTATTCGAAAAAAAATCTAAATCAATCTAAACAGTCTAAACAGTCGAATTTTGTCGAAATGCCAGTCGAAATGATCTAAACAGTCGAAAGTCGTCGAAATAAAATCGAAAATGAATCGAAATTGTCGAGAACATACAAAAATTAAAATTTCCTCACGGAAAACAGATATTTTGTCGATATTTATAAGAGATTTTGACGAAATTATTAAAAATAACAAAAAAAACAGGAATCGAAATATATTTCGACAGAAAGATCGAAATATTCCTGTGGGACCATAGCATAAAGGTATTGTGTTATTTATTGAACATTGATTTTTGATGTGACCTCTTGTAATATTTTCTAGAGCAATAGTCTGGTGTGTCAACAACAGCCGTCTGGGTGATTGCATATAGCTATGCACATATTAACCCACTCGAACACACCCACCTAGCAGACACTAGCAGGCGACATCCATGTTGTCAACCATGTTTCATATTGTAGCAAGAGGATTTTCCCGTGTGGTCGGCAGGCCTTTGTCTGGGGCATGTCGCGGCCTTGCTGCAAACAACATACCCATTGGTTCCAGCCATTCAAGATGGAACTCATCGACTACCGTCGATCCGTCTTTACCTAGTCTCATAAAGTTGTCAAATGGCGAGAAGGTATGCACCGGGTTGTAATTTGGATTTATCAGCCGTACATGTTACACTGAGTATGCCTATTGAGTTAATCTGAGGAATATTGAGGAAAGTCTGCCATGTAAAATTATTCCAATTTTACATGTTTTTTTAAAAGAAAATAAGTATTGCAGAGCCAAAATGTTTACATTTTCTGAGAGAAGGCTATGGTATTTTAATGTAAAGTCAATGTCAATTACTAGATTTGTTGTATTTTGACACAAAACAGTGTATATTAAAAAAATATTTAAAAATACTTCCCTGTGACCTACGCTTTCAATACTTCACATGTACTAGGCTGAAAGTATTAACTTATTATGTGTGAAAAAACTACACCCATAACTGCTTTCAAAGTTTCTAATTCTTAAGTTGTAAATAGTATTTTTTTCAAGTTTTACCAGTTTGGCAGTGTACACAGTACGTGGCAGACAAGCTGTGCGTGCACTGTGACCTGCCTATGATAATGGTTCCACAAGTCTTGAAAGTCCTGAAAGTCTGGCATTCACATAACGTTGATAACACATTGGGGTCAAAGCCACGGTTGTTTAGGCCGCACCTCCATGGAGAAAGGAACAGGTCTTATAATTGTTGAAGCTTCTGAGCATTATGTATGGTGTTCTAAAAAGGACACATGCACATTGCAAGAAGAGTGTTGTCGCGTCGCACTAGAAGTGTGTCGCGTCGCACTAGAAGTATAGTCGCGTCGCACTAGAAGTGTAGTCGCGTCGCACTAGAAGTGTGTGGCGTCGCACTAGAAGTGTTGTAGCGTCGCACTAGAAGTGTAGTCGCGTCGCACTAGAAGTGTGTCGCGTCGCACTAGAAGTGTTGTCGCGTCGCACTAGAAGTGTTCACCATTGCAGTTTTTTCTCATATGAAGAGCCGTATGTGACTAAATTTCGACTAATATAAATATATACGACTAAAATAAATGTAAATCCATATATTTACTAGAAAAACCAGTTATACAAAAGCGGCAACCAGACTGGTTGGCAGCTAGCATGCATACGGATTTATATTCCTTTAAAAAAGTCCTCCACAGCCCATACATTATTGTTTTACAGAAAGGTTTTGTTTATGAATTAGTGTTGTAGTTAACAAAAATGTTGCTAATCCTGTTACAAATATTTACAACCTAAACCTAGTCTCGATCCCAACTACCTACATGGAAGGTGAGAATTCTAAACCACAAGACTACCATGCCACTCGAATTTGGCGGTGAATTAAGTACAGAAGAACCTTTGTAAAATTGTATTTATAAAATAATATAAATTGTTCAGAAAAATATTGCGCAGGCCTACAGGGTTCACTCGCCCCCACCGCCCAGGGCCGTAGCGAGCGGGGTCAGGAGGTATGGGGTGTGACACCCCAATAATTGTTCTCAGTCGGCAAATCAAAGGTACTAGAGCAAGAGTTGGTCCAAAATAAATTTTAAGTCAGCAACATTTGTATGTTTTATATACTGATGCCTCTTTTCACAACAAACTATTTTAAAGCAGAACCTTACCCTAAATTCATGGTCACACAATAATGTAATTATATGGGGTGGGGCTAGATGACAGATAATTAAAAGTAAAAAGGACACAAACAGATGATTTTATTTTTATAAAAACTTGTTTTCAATCATCAACCATTCAATATTGTGTACATGTGCAACACTGTCCCAAATAATTATGTCCCACAAGTTGCATTTTGAGATAATCAAATTTGTTACACAACTAACTGTATTAACTCTAGGCAGGAACACATTTAAATATGTTATGGAATACGGTACGTCATTCATCAAATGTTTCTTTTGAAGCATTTTTGTCTATAATTTCAGTATAACTATTTTTTCAAAATGATTTTTTAAAGTTCATGAGACAAACATTTCACATAATAAACAATCTGAATTTATTTTCACTATTGCTGAAGCTTTCATATAGGCTGGAGTTATGCATCAACAAAATAATACATTTCCTTACAGAAAAGAAATATATTTTACTACAAAAAAACTTTCTTAGTAGGTAGATATTCACAGGTCAGTAAGTCTGACCAAGTTCCAATTTTTCAGTGTAACTTTGACTTGTGTCACCATAAAATGACACAGACTCAAGGTTTGAGTAATACGTGTCTGCTATGAAAGTTTAATACATACTTAATATAAAGTTGATGACCAGCTGTAACAGTTGTAATTAAAGAATTGCCAATCATGAAGAATTGTTTTGACATTTATTAATATTTCATCAGTAGTGTTACTTTCCTTCTGTTTCTCTGATTTCTGGATGTTACGAACCTAGAATAGTGACTGGATTATTTTAATTTCTGATTATTACTTATTTCCTATTATTTTACTTTATTGCATTTTCCACTTTTTTATTGTTGGTGATTCCTCAGTTAAATCAAATTCACTCGTCCCCACCAACCAGGTCCTCACTAGCAGCAAGCGGGGTGGGCGATTTCTTTCTGCCAACTAAAATTACCATCCCGCGATATTTCAGCCAGTGATATGTTTTATACATATTCGTGGCTTATTCCATCAGTCCCAAAACACTTAAATATCTGGCTAGCCTTAACATATTAATGAGCTACCATACCAAACCAAAGTCCCTAGGCAGACCAAAGGTCTCTGCCAGAATGTAAACAAACCCACCCAAGGCCATACCTTGGCTGATGATGAGGAGGGACACTGTACTATGGCATGAATAGACAATATACACAATGTTCGTTTGTATCAAAGAATTCGATAGTGCGGAATTTAATAATATAACGACCGGTACTAACACAATTAATATGGAAACCAAGAAAATTGCAAAACTGGAGGCATAAGTCCAGATGGTCTTCATCTGGAATACCTGCAACCAGTAATACAGTGAATTTAGGGTTTCTAATTCTCAGAGTGACTGAACAATGGTAGGCTATAAATTTACAAATAACTCGGAAACGTTAATTTTTTACAAGGTTTACAACAAAATGATAAGTGGAAACGAGATGAATTATAAAACCTGTCATTCAGTAGATTACAATAAAAGTGTAAGCAATTTGATTTAACTGAGGAATCACCAACAATAAAAAAAAAAGTGGAACATGCAATAAAGTAAAATAATAGGAATTAAGCAGTGGCGCACCCAAGGGGGGGGGCTTGGGGGGCTCGAGCTACCCCCAAGGGCCCGCTGATGTTTTTTGTTTTTTTTAAAGAAGGAGCCAGGAAAGAGAGCAAAATCTGAGCCCAAGTCTTGTCTACAGAGGAGTTCGGCAAGGAGTATAGGGCAGTGGTACAAGGGATGGGGACTCAGGAGACTCAAGCTCCCCTCCAAAAGTTTTCCATTTATTCCACTCACTATTATATTTTACGGCGTTGCGTATGCATGTGCATGTAAGCTTGAAGGGCCACCAGTATATATAACAAGCATTTTTACACATTCTCTCCCCCCCCCCCTGCCATGGTGCACCCTGATCAGGGAGCAGCTTTACTTAATTTTATTTTCATTTTCTGTTGTCCGTTTCTCTTGTTGAGGTCGTTGACTGTCGTTGAGGTTACTCGTAAAATTTAAACACGCCCGCATTATAATCAACTCCTTTCCAGTTTGTACACAATGGCCCAGGATTGGGTTTTAATTTACAAAGATTATGTGACACTCTTTTAGCAAACACCGATTGGATAATATTGGGATTTGGTTTTGCCGCCAAATTCGTGTTTGAAAAAATTTAGCTCCGCTTGAATGATCACAAACTTTACGTCCACGCAATGAAAGTATTTAACTATAGAAATCTTGCAGACGAAACAAGCTCAAGTTCTTTACATCAAGAGGAGGAAATTATATGGAAGGTAAAACCCTACGAGTCCGAATCATGCCATAATGTCTTCTTTTTATGACTAGAAACCACCAGGAAACATTTAACATGTGCCGTAGGTTCACTGACGAGCACGACTAGGGACATGGCTGCAGCCGCGCCAGCGGTTATGGTTTGGGTCAGCCATGTCTCTCCCCCATATTGGATTTCAAATAAAAATATTTTGAGCCCCCCCCCCCCCAATCAAATCCTGGGTGCGCCACTGGAATTAAGTAATAATCAGAAATTAAAATAATCCAGTCACTATTCTAGGTTCGTAACATCCAAAAATCACAGAAACAGAAGGAAAGTAACACTACTGATGAAATATTAATAAATGTCAAAACAATTTTTCATGATTGGCAATTCTTTAAGTAAGACTGTTACACGTGGTCATCAACTTTGTATTAAGTATGTATTAAACTTTCATAGCAGACACGTATTCCTCAAATCTTGAGTCTGTGTCATTTTATGGTGACACAAGTCAAAGTTACACTGAAAAATTGGAACTTGGTCAGACTTACTGACCTGTGAATGTCTACCCACTAAGAAAGTTTTTTTTAGTAAAATATATTTCTTTTCTGTGAATGTAATATTTTGTTGATGCATAACTCCAGCCTATATGAAAGCTTCAGCAATAGTGAAAATACATTCAGGTTGTTTATTATGTGAAATGTTTGTCTCATGAACTTTAAAAAATCATTTTGAAAAAATAGTTATACTGAAATTATAGACAAAAAGGCTTCAAAAGAAACATTGATTGATGTATTCCATAACATATATAAATGTGTTCCTGCCTAGAGTTAATACAGTTAGTTGTGTAACAAATTTGATTATCTCAAAATGCAACTTGTGGGACATAATTATTTGGGACAGTGTTGCACATGTACACAATATTCCTCTAAATTAACAGTAGGCCTATATAATGGTTGATGATTGAAAAAAAGTTTTTATAAAAATAAAATCATGTGTTTGTGTCCTTTTTGCTTTTAATTATCTGTCATCTAGCCCCCCGTATAATTACATTATTGTGTGACCATGAATTTAGGGTAAGGTTCTGCTTTAAAATAGTTTGTTGTGAAAAGAGGCATCAGTATATAAAACAAATGTTGCTGACTTAAAATTTATTTTGGACCAACTCTTGCTCTAGTACTTTTGATTTGCCGACTGAGAACAATTATTGGGGTGTCACACCCCATACCCCCTGACCCCGCTCGCTACGGCCCTGGGCGGTGGGGACGAGTGAAACCTGTAGGCCTGCGCAATATTTTTCTGAACAATTTATATTATTTTATAAATACAATTTTACAAAGGTTCTTCTGTACTTAATTCACCGCCAAATTCGAGTGGCATGGTAGTCTTGTGGTTTAGAATTCTCACCTTCCATGTAAGTAGTTGGGATCGAGACTAGGTTTAGGTTGTAAATATTTGTAACAGGATTAGCAACGTTTTTGTTAACTACAACACTAATTCATAAACAAAACCTGTCTGTAAAACAATAATGTATGGGCTGTGGAGGACTTTTTTAAAGGAATATAAATCCCAAAATTCATGTTTAGTACCGTATGCATGCTAGCTGCCAACCAGTCTGGTTGCCGCTTTTGTATAATTGGTTTTTCTAGTAAATATATGGATTTACATTTATTTTAGTCGTATATATTTAATTAGTCGAAATTTAGTCACATACGGCTCTTCATACGATAAAAAACTGCAATGGTGAACACTTCTAGTGCGACGCGACAACACTTCTAGTGCGACGCGACTACACTTCTAGTGCGACGCGACTACACTTCTAGTGCGACGCGACACACTTCTAGTGCGACGCGACTACACTTCTAGTGCGACGCGACAACACTTCTAGTGCGACGCGACACACTTCTAGTGCGACGCGACAACACTTCTAGTGCGACGCGACACACTTCTAGTGCGACGCGACTACACTTCTAGTGCGACGCGACACACTTCTAGTGCGACGCGACAACACTCTTCTTGCAATGTGCATGTGTCCTTTTTAGAACACCATAATTATGTATTGAGCCACGTGCCGTGTGAGTGCACTCCTTTCTCTATGGGGTGCTCCGACTAAAGCTAAATACAAAATGTAATTCGAGTTATTCTCATCCCAAAGGAAACCACCGTCTAGTTTAAAGTGAAAACGCCCATACTGACAAGAGTCCAGTTTGTACAAAGAGCCCCACGCTTGGAAGCTAATTAGGACCATTTTCATGGCCTATAGTGTATTCATATTAGTGTATCCAAACTGGACACCAGGTCATGATATAGGACCATTTTTACACAATACCTCAAATGTGTGGACCTCAAATCTTTGTTTACAGAAACCTTTGAGGCATACAAATTATGATAAACAACTCGGTGCTTGAATTTGGTCACTAGTAGTGGGGTGTAGTCTTGGTTCAAGACTGCGTTTGTATGTTTTGGATACACGATCCGTCGCCACATGCCGCAAGATAGCACTGCACGAACCGCTATCACAACACACACGAACCGCTATCACATATGAACAATGATCTCTAGCCTCCCCCCCCCCCCTAAAATCGTTTTTAAAAAAATTAAAAATAAGGGAGAGAAAAAGAGAGAGAGAGAGAGAGAGGGAGGGGAGAGAAGAACGCACTCCCATTCCCACAGTGTGCTTTGTTTTTCTCTCCCTTTGATTATTTCATTGTAATTTTTGTAGTACTGAAAATAATTGTTTTTGATTCTCAGCCCCCCTAAAAATGTTCTGGATCCGCCCATGCATCGGGTGTAATAGAGATTAGTGCACATGAACCGCTAGCGGTTCGTGTAGCGCCAATCGTGCCGGCCTGTCATGCCCCCACAAATTTCCAGTCCCCCCAGGTGCCGGCCCCACGAAAAAATCCCGATAGTGCCCCAAAAAAGAAAAGAAAAAGAAAAGGGAAAAACCCATAGGCCTACCCCTGGGTCCCCACTGAAAAGCAATTCCCCCTGTGCCCCCCCCCCCCCACTGAAAAGTCCTTGTAACTCCGCTGGATGTACCGCTATGCACGTTGTATGATACACTTCACCACTCAGTCAATGTAAAGTGCCAACACCTGGTGCTGAAATGAACTCGCTGTTTGTTGTGTTTTCAAACTAAGGGCAAACTCACTTGGTTTGGCTTTACATGTACGAATTGAAAGTATACCTGGAAGAATATTGTATTTATCATGTTTACATTCTGCCAAGGTATTTATCTTGATGAACTCCACCAGTGAAGTTTTTAACACTCCATTGTTTGCAATGCTGCAAACCTCAGCTTTAAAGTAACCGTTTTATAAAATTATTCCACACTCTAAAATAAGATCAGATGGATATTTCCCCAACTTCTGCAAAAAATTCCTTTCAAAAGGTATTTCGCCTAATAAATGATTAATTATTTCCAAATTTGTAATAGATGAAATCAACGTTTTCCAAGGATGAAATGGAAGGTAGATTATCAAAGCTTCGTAACTACATGGAGAAGAATTCGATAGGCGGTGTCCTTTTCACCTCCTACCACTGCATCAATTACTATTCAGATTTTCTCTACCTTTCCTTTGGACGGCCCTACGGCCTCGTCGTTACCCCAGAGAAGGTGGTTATCATCTCGGCTCTCATTGACTACGGCCAGCCGAACAGGTACACCCCAAAAATTTTCAGTGACTCGTACCCAGCGGTATAAACGAGTTCGTCCCTAGCCGCTAGCCCTGCAGGGAACTGTTATATACCCAAGCAGAAGATGTTTCGCTCATTGCAGCACGTTTCATTTGAAGTGAGCGGATTGCACATTATTTCATTAACTGCCGTCATGCAATTGGTCAATATTTCTTTACTAATGAATTGTTAATACTTTTAGTTCTGAAAATAACCGGTATATTTGTCC
The DNA here is from genome assembly GCA_029582265.1 of Zoroaster sp. YZ-2022. Lineage (NCBI taxonomy): Eukaryota > Metazoa > Echinodermata > Asteroidea > Forcipulatida > Zoroasteridae > Zoroaster > Zoroaster sp. YZ-2022. Next base: position 1,626,462 of record CM055837.1, read on the forward strand.
TGTTATCAGTAATCTATAGACTTGGGCTAGGTCTATTTAGTTTTCTGTAATTTTTCTAACAACAGGAGAAATCACACCGGGGAGACTGTTGTTTACACAGATTGGCAGAGAGGTAACTATTGGAAAGCCGTGGAGCAAGAACTGGGACATATCAAAGGGAAAGTAGGTTTCTCCATTGAACAAGTCTTTTCACGTGATATTTGTATAGAGGCTAATATAATCTAGCCTGAAGATCTGACATCACGCTTTGAGCTAGAGGCGCGTAAATTACGCCAGATCCTGGCCGTGCGGCCGCTATGTTTTCCCGATGTTAACTTTGACCTTGGTTGGTAGCTACGCGCGAGCCTCGAAGTGTGACGTCATACCTTCATCAGCATAACGTAACCAATGAAACCCCTTGAGTGATACGCCTAGCCTAGAGCCTGTCTATAATAATAACAATAATGATGTGGACTTATATAGCGCACGTATCCACCAAACTGGTGCTCAAGGCGCATTATATTATTACCTCTGCTCATCAGGCTTATAAATCATTCCTGAAACCATCTCAGCTCCCTGGGGAGTATACAGCTCAATTGCTGCCATTACACTGAGCGCATATAGGGCTAACCAAACACAACAACCAACTCTGCCCTCACAGGTACACTGTAAAAATATTGGGTAAACAATTTGTTGGGTAAAATTAATAACGCATTGTTGGTTGATGTTTTCCCCAATAATGGTTATTTTTCCGTTTTGAACAAATAAAAACGGTTGCAATGCTGACAGACATTTAAGTTGAGCATTTGTTATACAACAAGTGGTTAAAAACAACCAATAACCAAAGTTGGGCAAATTCTAAAGTGACTGCCTCGTAGTTGGGTACACCCCGCAAACGAAAGTCCCAGTTGTTGGGAAGAGGCGAAAGTATCGGGCGCTTTTCGACCAAGAATTGGTAACTAACATTAAGAACAAGCGTACCGGCCGTGCGTTCGCGCGCGAATCCGCCACATTATAATACAATCGGCGTCATGGCGGACCAACTACTACTAGAACGGTGGGGAATGCCTCAGTTGAAAGATATATTTGCAAGTGAGTTTATTCTTTATCTCACTCACATGTTCAATGGGATTGTCTTTGTGATATTATAGAAAGGATTTCGTAGGGTTTCCAAAAGTAGGATACGTCATTAGACATGTTTTTGTGTACAATGAGGGAACATTCCTCCATGGTTGACCCGACTGCGTGGAATATCAATGCAGACCGTATTAAAGCAATGTACCACACGTTTGCAACTCACTGACTATACTGTACTGTTTACAACAATGGCTAACGTTAAGGCCTGTGCACGGTACGTGTGACCATGTCAAGTGAACTTAAACAAAATACTTTTATGCAAAACAGTTTGCACGTTGAACTCTCTGCTGTCATCCACTACCAATGCAGAATTACGGTGAGATTAATGACTCCCAGCAGCGGGGCCGTTCAAAATTGTATTTTGTTTATAAATTGGCTTAAAAATTGTTTTACACTGACTTACTTTACCTTTGGAGTGATACAGTTTTAAGTAAACTGTCCCTCACTCCATAAAAGAATGCAGAATAAACCATTGACCAAATGTATTGTGTAAGTTTAAGCACAACATCAGGAAAGCAGAAAAATGCATCCTCTCACTGGTTGCTTTTGTGAAATCAGCATATTAACTAAAGTTTTGTAGTTTTGACAGTTCCACAGTACTTTGTTGCACTAAATAGTGTGTCACAGGACTGTGTGGTATGCAGCACCATAAAGCTGGGCTCTGGTGTACTATGTATATTAAAGAAATTTTTTGTATTTTTTAAAATGTTAACAGGATATAACTAACATCCCTGCATATACAAAGAAGATCGATGAAGAGTGCGTCCTCAACCTTTCATCTTGGCTCTGCATCGGAATAGTAAGCTTCAACCAACTGACATATTCGTCATGGTGGAGAAACAGCCACTGCCACAGCTTAGTCTGCTGAAAGCTGTTGACAGTTGTTACAAACTTCACTTTGTGCTGGACTGCAAATACCAAGAAAGTTGCAAAGGGGTGTGGTCCTTTTTCCAGTCATGCATCTTCAAGCAGGCGGTCCATGGCAAGAAGGACTCGACCACACTGAGGGCCCTGCGGGCATTTATTTCATATAAATCCCTCACACCTTAAGCCATAGATGCATTCACTACACCGGTAAATAATCAGTTCTAAAAAACATGTTCAGTTTTTGATTTAGAGGTTTAGTAATGTTAAAAAGGTTGTGTTATATTTCACTTTGAAACTTGACAAAAACAGAAGAGATCATTATTGTTTTGTTGTCAAAGAAGAATAACCCTTTTTAATAGATGTAAAAATTGCATCTGTGATATACATGTAATTGTTAGTTTTTACAATATGTGACCCGCTCTATTGAAATGAGGCATTTTCCCTAAAGAACGATTCCGTGTAAATTGACACTGAAGTTAAAACACACAAAACAGGTTGGAAAAATCAATTTTTTTATTTGTATATTTTTTGGTTGCCTAAAGCTTGATTTTTCTTGCTAGGGTCTTACTTTTTTGTCAGAAATTTTTAAAAGTTTTAAATGAAGACAAATTCTGAACCGACTTTGTGTGCTAATTGCCACAAGTCATGATTTTAAAATCACTTTTTCTTATGAAAGGTTTTTCAAAATGGGTCAGGAAATTTTCTGTCATGGTCGTCGTAATTTTCTCATAATTTTGGGAAGGAAGGTCACTTGATCATATTTTTTGAATTATTTTAAAGTTTATGAGTTGCTTTTTAAGGTAATATGAATATCTCAAAAATTCAAATGTGGGGACAATGCCTCATTTCGATGGAGCTGGTCACATATTATAGGAATGAGTGATAGGTACTGTATACTCGGTGCTTTCCCAAGTGCTGATGAGGAAAAATTCTACAGGCTAACTACTTGGTTGGGATTTGAACCCACGACTCCCACATATGTAGAGCACGTTCGGTTGTCTAGTGGTTAAGACATCTGCTCTAGAATGCGGGAGGTCGTGGGTTCGAATCCAAGCCAAATAGTCAGCCTGTGGATTTGTTTTTCACAGCACTCGGGATGCACTGATTATACAGTGCTATTAGTACAGGGTGGTTCTACAAAAAGTAAAACCGAGTTTAAGTTAATTGTTCACCCACCTACAATTCCAGAGAATTTGTGTTAACCTAGTATTGATGAGTAGGGTGTTTCAAAATAATCCTGAAAAAAATTCTTGGTATAGCTCAAGATATGGCCCATTACAGATGGCATTCACAAAACTGGCTTGTCCACAGGTGCATCATTGTAAATAAGCATGATTGAACACATTGATTACATGTAAAGTGGCACACGTTTAACAGTCATATTCCTTTGCTTATTTACAATGATGCTCCCATGGACAAGCCATTTTTTTTTGCATGCCATCTGTAATGGGCCATATCTTGAGATCCAGTTAGTTTGTTCTTGCAGTTTTTCATCATTATTTATAAACACCCTACTCATCAACACTACGTAAACACAAATTCTCTTGAACTTTTGTAGGTGGGTGAACAATCACCTTTAACTTGGGTTTACTTTTTTGAACCACCCTGTATAACACATAGCTGTTGGGTAAAACCAAAATAATATAGAGTTACCCTACAATGGATGCATTCACTATTGGTAAATAATCAGTTCTAAAATACTGTTTACAATTTTGATATACAAGTTTAGTTAAATTTCACTTTGAATCTATACCTTGAGAAATAATTCCGTCTGAAATGATGTCACCTCCAAGAAAGTTGTGCGGGAGTCAGATGTTATTTTTGCGGCACTTTGAAGGCCACATAATTAATCTTTAATTAACTTAACATGTACTTGTTAACCTTTCAAGGTGTTTTGTTAAGAAGTATAAAGTTACACTTTTTTGCTAACATTTTCACAGATTGACTTTTGTGTCTCTTTAAAAACTACAGGGTTGGAGTAAGTGTACTCACTCATCTAAAAATCAATGCTCTATCATATACAAGTTCAGAAGTACTATAATTTGCCAACCAAAGCAATAATAATAGAAGAGTTTCCGAATGAATGTTATTTGTTAACCAAAGATTTGTAGATCATTGTGGTCAACGAAATAGAGTTTGGGTTGGAAGGGAAATGCACCCATATAAACCCAGAGATGAAGTGTTGGAGTTCTAGTTAACTCCATTATGTTTTTCTTCTTTTTGAAAACTGTGAAAATGCTATTCAGATGTCAGTATTTTAATGCACAAAGGTTAACCATATTGACAATTAATGTTTGCAGTATTTCATAAAGCTGGAAAGAAAAGCAATCAAAGAAGTGGAGTTTGGTTTTTAAAATCTTTCTAAAAAGATTTGTTTGTGTTCCAAAAAAATGTTAAGAACGTTTAAAACTTTTAAAATATTGTTTCTTATATTTTTTTATTCATAAAATAATCATTAATTTAACCATTAATTGGTGAACATAATCACTAAACAATTGGTTTAATTTTACCCAACGCTTGGGGAAAAAAAGGCTTAATTTGACCATTAATTGGTGAAAATAATTACTAAACAATTTGTTTAATTTTAACCAACGCTTGGGCAAACTTGAAGTACTCAACACTTGGTTAAATGACTTTACCCAAATCGTTGGGTTATACATATTGCCCAACCGTTGGAAGAGCTATGTTTCCCCAAGTATTGGGTAAAGTGTGTGCCCAACATGAATGGGTAAAAGTTTACCCAATATGTTGAGTGAGTTGGTTATTCGCTCATCGTTGGGTAAAAAGTTGGGCATTTTGTTACCCAATATTTTTACAGTGTACCCATTTACCCCTGGGTGGAGAGAAGCAATTATGGTAGTGTCTTTCTCAAGGACACAAGCACCCCGGTCGCGGCTGGGATTCGAACCCACATTCTGATGACTCAGCCATCAGAACACAAATCCGATGCACCAAACCGCTCGACCATGGCACCTTGATATAGGATAAAGACAGGGGACCAGTCTAGGGCTAATGATGCAAAATATGGGATGTTAAAACAGCACGAGTGGTATTTAAAGGACAATATCGTCACGATCAACACGGCATGGAGTGCTAGCTTAAGATTATCTCGTTTAAGACTGAAAATAATACCCACATGATATTACCGTTGCTGCTTCATAAATGAGCCAGTCATTTTCAGTCACTGTGTTCATCTTAAACTAGGAATGAATAAGTAGTACCACTTTTGTTTCATAAGTCCGAAAATTACATGAGAATTGTAATTTAGTTATGCCCATTTCCATGATTAGCTTAGACATAATCCTGACTTCTTGCGTCCCAAGAACAAAGCTATTTAACTTTTTATCTGGGAGGCAGGCAACCATACAGGGTTGGCGCGGCTCACGGCAGTTGGTAGAGCACCAATACGATAATCCGAATCCGAAAAGGTTCGACTCCCACTTCAGTCAATTTGCCTTTTTTCACTCCAACTACTGTTGCTTTGCTTAACCGTAGGTTGGATGCGAGTACGACCACATTCCCTTAGACAACTTCAAGAATTTACAAGCCGCCGTACCAGGCGCTCAAATGGTTGACATAGCCGAGCCCAGCATGAAAATGCGCATGATCAAATCACCTGAGGAGATCGCACTCATCAAAGAGGGCGCTCGTATCGGGGATCTCGGTGGAGAAGCTGCGCGCGCAGTGTTGACAGAAGGTATAACTGAGACGGAGGTTGCTCTGGCGTCAACTCGGGCGATGGTGAGAGAGATCGCAAGAGCGTTTCCTCATAGTGAAATACGAGACAGTAAGTTATAGTAGACGTCTTGAGGAAGACATTTACCATGAAATCAGGTCAAGCATATTTATGCCTTTAAATCCCTATCTTTTTGTGTCAGCTTTGTAGCTCCAAATTATTGAAGCTGAAAAGTCCAAATGTATGGACTGATCAAGCAGTTCATTGATTGATCGCTTAGGAGAAATCAGTTCAGAAATTAGGACATATTATCAGAATGTTTTTGTTTTTTAATTTGTAATTATTTTAAAGCGCCTTTTTGGCGGACATAGGCCGAGCGGTCTAGCTTACCGGATTCAAGTTCTGGTGTTAGCAACAGAACGTGGGTTCGAATCACGGCCGTGACACTTGTGTCCTTGAGCAAGACACTTAATCATAATTGCTTCTCTCCACCCAGGGGTTAAATGGGTACCTGTGAAGGCAGAGTTGGTTTGCTCTATATGCGCTAGAAATGGCAGCAATTGAGCTGTATACTCCCCAGGGAGCTGAGATGGTTTCAGGAATGATTTATGAGCCTCATGAGCCTTATGAGCAGGGATAATAATATAATGCGCCTTGAGCACCACTTAGTTGGTGGATACGTGCGCTATATAAATCCACACATTATTATTATTATTATTATTATATAAAATGTCTAGATGATTTTGTTTTTCTGTGTGAACCGTACCTTTAATTTGTTTTAATACAGTTGTGTGAAATGTGTCGATGACTGTACAGTATTTGATGTTATGAGCGGTAATAACATCAACGTATTGAAATTTAAGATAACCCAACTTGTACGTGTATTGTTTTGTAAACAGCGTGGTCTTGGATTCAAGGCGGCGTGAACACCGACGGAGCCCATAACTCCGTCACCACTAGGCCGTTCAAGAAAGGAGACATCGTGAGTTTTAACACGTTCCCCATGATTGCTGGGTGAGTCCACCGGCTGTTGCAGTCATCAATAATAAATAATTGATCACACGGATAAACGCTTACTTTTTGAAAGTGATTTCTTGATCCTATCATCTTGAAGACGGCGTACAGTTGCGTAGACAGGATTTTGTATTGGGTTTGAGGCACTATAATGGAAGCCTTTGTGCTTTTTTTTGGGAGAAAATAAGTATTTTCAGTTGGTGAACCAGAGGGCAAAGGATTTCAAGGGGAGGGGGTCCCCTCCTCCCATCTTCCTCATTGGCTACGCCACTGGTGTGCGGCGTGTGGTCTTGGCAACTTGGGCATCGTTGGGTAAGCTCAAACAAATTGCACACCCATGTCGCTTTGGCCAGGTGTGTGTGGTAAATACAAATGAAGCACCATTATTATTGTTGTGGTTTTCCACATCTTTCTAATTTGAAAACGCATGTGTTTTCAAAAACGCAGATACTACACAGCCTTAGAGCGTACCCTGTTTGTAGACTACGCAACGGACGAGAACATTCGTCTCTGGGAGGTTAACTGTGAGGTACACCGCCGTGGGATGGAACTCATTCGCCCTGGGGTCAAATGTAAGGACATCGCGCTCGAGCTGAACGAGATTTACAGGAAGCATGACTTGTTGAAATATCGTACCTTTGGTTACGGACATTCATTCGGAACATTGTGCCATTATTATGGCCGTGAGGCAGGTAAGAAAAAGTCCATAAAATGTTCATGGTATTTACTTGTCTTCATATAATATCAGAACCAGACATATAGGGTGTGTTTATTTCACTGGAGATCACAGGGCCTGTTTGTTTCGCACATATCCGGATCTCGATCTCGATCACCAGACAGTCCGTACGGTTTAAGCAGTTTTACGATCCGGATCATGTATTTGCCGATCCTGCTCGCCGTGCGGTGGATACGTGAGATCACACGATCGTGATCCGCCGTTTCTGTACTCCGCTACTAAAATAACTCTCCGGAGTATTTCAATTAGGCTCATTTGAGTTGTAATAAGATAGATGGTAAAGGTTCGAAGTAAAGGTTGTGTCATAAGGATAGAGTAAACTGAGGGAATACAGAACCTTCAGGTAAAACGGACCCCGTTGTACGTTTTGCCGTAGGCACCTCAGTTGTTGTATGAATTACTGTAGGATAATCTTTGGTGTATAGTGAATACTTTCAAAGCAGATGCATAAACATTTTATACGGCAAAACATACCAAGGGATCCGTTTTACCTGAAGGGTCCGTCATTCCTCAGTTTACCCTAAGGAAAGCAAATTAATTTTTGTTTGATGGAATAATTTACTTTTGTTTCTAGGTTTGGAGCTTCGAGAGGACATAGATACAGTACTGGAGCCAAACATGGTGATATCCATGGAACCTATGATAACTATACCAGAGGGACAGCCTGGAGCGGGAGGCTATAGGGAACACAACATTCTAGTTGTCAATGAGTCCGGGGCGGAAAATATTACCCACTTCCCGTTCGGACCCGAGCACAACATCGTTAAGAATTAGGAATTTGGCCTAACTGCGAATGAGAATCAAGCATGTGACGCTCAGCCAACCATGAGCCAACCATGCTGTCAAAAACAATATTGAAATGTACTGTTTATTTTAAAGGGTTACTATCGTCATGATAAGAGCAGACTTTTCAACAGGGCATGGAATCAGTGGCCTAGGTTAATAAGAACACAGTGACTGAAATTTACTGGCTCATATTTATGCACCAGCAATTATAATATGACCTTATCTAAGAGGTATTATTTTCAGTCACCGATTTAATCTAAAACTAGCACTCCGATTCCATGCCCTATTGATCGTGACGATATTGTCCATTTAAATTGTCGGCAGTATCCACTCCTATAATTATAACAATAATTAGAATGGTTAAGTTGTTTGGCTTGAGACTCGTCAGCTCCTAGAATCTTTGATTATCAGAAACATGGGCCTTATAATAGTAACTGTATGTACATTCAACTTGATGCGTCGTGACTTTGAAATGGTTGGTCGCGGATGGAGTTAGATAAACAAGCTGGTTCCTAATTATCCACGGACCCTGTATAGACCTTATGCGTGTCACAAACTGAATATCGCCCTCATTCAGAGGCTAGAGAAGGTCACTCATGCTTCAATGAATCAATGAGTGACCTTCGTTTGCCTCTGAATGAGGGCGATATTCAGTTTGTGACATCATATGCATAAGGTCTATTATGTACTTTGTATTTAAGATAAAGATTAAAGCAGTGAAAAGAAAAAAACATTATTGCTGGGGTAATAAACGTTTAATTGTCAAAGGAAGAACGTGAAGGTTGAAAATAGACTTGATATAAAACTAAATTATATTCATCACTGGAAAAACTAAATTCTGTTCGTCTCTGTAAAACTATTTGGAAAAGATAAATTACCACTTTGTGATGAAATGTTAATGAACTTAAAAGTAAAATCCTAATTTTTTTATTCCTTTTGAGGTGGTCTCTCTTCGAAATCTTTGAGATAATAATGTATTTGGTTAATGAAATTTAGTTAATTTTATTCATTATTTTATGAATGGACTGATTATGAACTGATTATGAATGTTTCTATCTCCGTAAAGAATATTAATTCAAAGCAAAGGCCATATACAAGTGGTCTTTATATTGATCATATTCATAACGGTAAAAGTAAATTTATGAAATTTTGATATCAAAAGTGAAAGTAAATATGACTTTGTATGCAACCTTATAATATCATTAGTTAAAAAGCGCTATTTAAATTTAAAAAGATGGTTAATTATTAATTTTGCAGTTTTTTGTATTCTTGTAATATATCTTTTTGGTAATGAAACCAAGGATAATTCAAAGCAACTTAAGCATGTAAGCCTGAAGAAATCTGTGAAGAGAAAACGATGCAGGGATGTTCAGTTTATACGTAGGAGGAAAATCCCAGACAAAATACGCCAAACGCTATGCACTATCGCTGCCCTTTCGCATACAGTGGTCTAACAACATGTGCCCTCAACAGGTCATGCACTGTGCAAATAGAGAGCAGTGGTCTTAACTCATGCACAGATATCGATGCATGCACAAACTGTATAAGGTCACGAATATGATTTATTATTGTCAATAAAATCATTGAGGGCCTATCGCGTGAACTTTATAACCTGTAATCATAAATTAAAACAAACAACAGCAGGCGCTTCGCCAATCCAATAGAGCCAATCCAAATGATCGTATGTAAATGTATAAAGGAAATAATTTGGAACGACTAGGACAAGTCGATGGAGAGCATGAGTTTTGTACTGGGCAATGTTCAACATTGATATCAAAACGTTTGTATTAATTTCATATAATATAATGTATATTAATTTAGGCTAATTTGAAGCAGATCGACTGGCACTCTACCAGTTTACAAGAATCACTGCCGCTGTATCCTTAAGTAGGCCGGCACCATATGACCAGTTGACCCACCAACTCATCACCATGCAATTCGACATAGCTCTGAAGTACCTGGGTGATTTTGGACGCTACCAAAAAGTCGTGTACTTTTCGCTATGTCTCTTGGCCATCCCCTGTGCCTGGCACAGCCTCGGCAATACCTTCCTCAGCGCCTCACCGGACCACCAGTGTCGCCTCTACGATGGGTACACCTACAATACCTCAGAGGCACATGACGGGATAAAGAGCTGTACCATACCGACGCTTGAGGACGGGAGTTGGGACAGCTGTAGACGGTACAACATATCTACGCCGTCTGATGGCGAGTGTAGCTCCGATGAGCTTGGTGAGACGATTCCGTGTGATATAGGATGGGTTTACGATTCGACATTCTACAGCAGATCAGCAGTAACGGAGGTACACCCAGCAGGCGCTAAGCCTAACCCTAACCATATTTGTATTTTTATGGGACCCTATATTGTGCCGGCAGTTATGTCTGAACCCCTCCCCTACCCCACCCACCCAAACCCCGTCTCTACGCCCCTATTTCCCCTCTCCTACTCCACCAACAGACAAAAATGGAGGCCACACATACTACTGAGGTATGTTTATCACAGGAGTTGGCACATGATATGAACATGACACTCGGGTGGACAAGCCATCCTCTCTGTGTCCCTTTCGGTTTGAATCATTTCATTTGAGAGTTCGTTGTTTTATCGAGACCACTGCGTGAGTTTAGTTTTATGATTTAATAGGCACTTTTGTCTTTATAATCGATAAGAGATCAATATACTACAAACTTTGTTTCCAGTTTCTAATGACCTACCGACTGTTCTTTTTTGGAAAGCAGTTTGGAATAAATGTATTGTCTTCTTTAGACCGCAGAAAGTAAACAGCTTTATGATATTAAAATGAAGCAGGGACTAAACCAGTCTATGTTTGCACACATAGACCTTGGACCAGGTAGATTAAGATGATGATAGCAGGTCTAGTAAAGCATATGAGTTAAGTAAGGTTTGTAGCTTTACATGGTAAAAAAATTATTATCATTACTTTATGATCACAATGCTTCTCATTGTCGTCGTCACAGATGTGTCGTCACAGATGTCAAAGGGTGCCGACAAGGGCCACTTTTCGGTCAAAATTAATAATGTCGGTTATGCTTATGTTGGTAATACTGCCAAGTTTCAATGTACAAATCCTGTCAAACTGTAATTTACACATATTGTCAACTGTGCTTAATAGTAATAATCTGTGATGTACTATTGTACTCAATATGGATTAAGTTGTTGCCAACATGGAAAAAATAAAATAATGTGTAACATTGTATCTTCTGATGACAGTTTTAATAACTTGTTCTCAACAGCCCTAAATTTAAAATAAAGAAATAATAACTTTTTTCCGTGTCCGCTATTGTCGTTTATACAGTTTGATCTAGTTTGTGAGAATGACGCCCAACGTCAGTTGTCAAAGACTCTCGTTCTTGTTGGTAAGATGGTAGGGTCCATCATTTGTGGTCAAATCGCAGATTTTGTTGGAAGGAAGAAAGCTTTCACGCTGGCCATGTTAATAATGGTATGTTGAGCAAAACCTCTCTGTGTGATATTAGTTTTCGTACTCAAAATTTATTCAGAGGAAAATTACTTTGAAGAATATTTTAACTTTTACGTGATATAAAATCAAAACGATTTATTTTTTATTTTACAGAATTACAACATGTATTTAGAAGTAGAGCCTGTCTGTGTGGTAGAAAACAACTGATTTAAAACACTAAGATATTTTTAATTTTAACATTAATGTTGTCCTCGCTCTCGTACTCGAATGCCAACGTTATTTCGGACCTTTTAATTTTTTGACCAGGTTTGTGTTGGAACTGGAGCCTCGTTTGTTACCAACTTCACTCTTTTTTGCGTCATGCAATTCCTTCTCGGCGTATCTGCATCAGGAGCCTTTGTGGTTGCCATAGTAATCGGTGAATATATGTTATGTGATTGTCATAATGATGTGGTAAGACGGTTTGCACATTGCACGCGTATAGTCATACTTTATCAAATAAACTTAGGGCTTTACTTGTAAATGATAGTTTTGTTGTAACATTTTAATCTTTTGCTCTGCCATTTTCCTCTCCAGCCACTGAAATGGTTGGCAAAAGCCAGCGAGCCAATGCAGGAATCATCATCGAGTACTTCTACAGTATAGGGTACATGTCAATGGCCTTGATTGCTTGGAGACTACGAGATTGGCACACCATTGAGCTGGCGATATCAATCCCTCCCGTTATATTTCTGACCTATTATTTGTAAGTTTAAACGACACTGTAATCTAACGTCCTTTCTTCTTTCCATTTTGATACTTTGATAGATTACTTTTTTACTTACTTATTTGGCTTGCTTTTATTTCGTTTATCTCCCTTTTGGTTTGCTTATTCTTGTTTTTCTTAAGTTCATTTAAAAAGCCTGAAGAAAAACAAGGAAATGGGGGTTGGATGTATATGTCTTGTAACCCAACGACTATACCAATTAATGTATTGTACTCAACTTTACAGTAACGCAAGATGTCAATGGAAATTTTCATACATTAAAAACAAATATTTTGTCCTTAAAAAGTATCATCTTTATAAATGAACAATACACGATTATTCATTGCCATATTACGGAATAAAACAATTGCACGCAGCTACATCATCCGTTTATACAGGTCTTGGGAACTTCCCGACCCGTTTCACTCTATTTTTTTGTGTGTTCACACGAACAAAAAATTATAAAACAAGATTATTTCGATTTTTCTAGTATTGTGCCGGAGTCTCCAAGGTGGTTATTATCCAAAGGCAAGAAAGCAGAAGCTGAGAAGATTGTGAGGAAGGCGGCCAAGGTTAACAAGGTGGAGATACCAGAGAGGGTTTTTGAAGACAGCAAATGCGAAACCAAGCAACAGGTTTGTAAAGTCATGGTTGGATATCCCATAAAAAGATAAGGGAACATGTCCATTGTAAACATTGGCAATTTCAATATAAAAAAACAAAATATAAACCATCATTTTTGTTTTGTCATTTGAAACAGCATACACCTGAGAGGACATACACGTTCATAGATCTGATGCGATATCCTAACATGAGGAAAAAAACGCTAAATATCTACTTCAATTGGTAATAACAGATTTATTTTACATTATATCGCAACCATCTTGGGGTTTTCCCCATAATTATGAAGGTCACATTACGTATCCAGACATTCATATTCCATTAATATACAATGTGTTTACACGCATACATGGACACCTGATGGGATGTTGTTTTATTCAGGTTTTTCAAATGTTTTTCCGTGCCCCCATGCCCTTTACATTGGCGGATCCAGCGGGCAAAGGGGCCCTTTTTATCACTATGCATATTCGCACCGTGCATGACCTGTTGAGGGCACGACCACATGCACTGTGGGCGAAAGGGCAGCGATAGTGCGTCGCGTATAGCGTATTTTGCAGTTGATGTGCGTACGCGCGGAATATCTCCAGCGATCATTGGCTGGCAGAAGTACACGCGTGCTTAGTACCATAAAGTGTACGCACAACACTCACACGACGCAAAAGTGGCAAATTCACCGCTAGAGGGCTACGATGTTTGTGTGCCACCCTTTTCAATGTGCCCCCTCGTTATGCTCACGTGAAAACTGTTGCCATCTTGTATTTACCACTCAATAGAGAATTTCACATGGTGTCACCGCAAGAGTGTTACTTGTCCTGTAGCCTATTTAACAAGATTGTTCGTTTTATTTCAAATTTTGAGGATGAGCAACAACTTGGTTTATTATGGCCTTTCTTTCTTCTCGGAAGACCTCGGGAGAAATCCTTATTTCTCTTTCTTTCTTGCTGGAGCCGTCGAAGTTCCTGCCCTCATTTTATGTCAGCTGCTTCTGGGTAGAATTGGACGGAAATGGCTAATTTTCATATTCATGACCGTTGGGGGCGTGTCACTGTTATGCATAATGGCAATACCGACAGGTTGGTATTTTTGTTTTAAGTCAACGTATAGATATATGTATGAAATTGTAACGCTTGAAAGTGTTGGCTAATTTCATTGTGTCATCAACGAGAAAATAGAGAAAATGCATCCAGAATTATCGTATTCATTTGCAAAATAGTTTGATCAATATTATACTAACATAATAGATGACGTAAAAAATTTTAAAAAAGAGGATAATGAACTCGTTTTAATCTTAATCTTTTCCTTATTATTTTTCCCCAAAGATTTGGCAACTCTGACACTAGTAATTGCTATGATCGGCAAGTTGTGTATTTCTGGATCGTATGCAATTGTCTATCTCTACGCAATCGAACTCTTCCCAACACCTGTTAGGTAAAACTCTTCAAAAAAGGTTGTGTTTCCATTTGTTCGTCGGTTCATTCGTCTATTTGTTTTGCTTGCAAGCTTGCTCAATTTCTCGTTTGCTTGTCTGATTGTTTGCAAGCTTTCTTGATTGCTCACTGGCTCACTTATAGCTAGTCTGCCTGCTCGCGCTTGCTTGCTTACTAACTTGTATGATTGTTTGGTAAATTCATGACACTCCACATTTCATTTCTCTACTCAGGAATGTAAGTGTTGGCATGGGTTCCTTCATAGGTCGCATAGGTTCCATAGCATCTCCGTATATACTCTACCTTGGTGACTACACCTTCTTTCAGTTTCCATTCCTTGTCTTTGGAAGCTTTGCCCTGTTGGCCGGAGTATTGACGCTTTTTCTTCCTGATACCCTGGGAGCCAAATTACCTGAGACGATGGAGGAGGGAGAAGCCTTTGGAAAGTAAGGATGTGGAAGGAAGGAGATGGTGTTAGATAGGGCAATAGGGCATGGAATCGGAGTGCTAGTTTTAACTCAGCGACTGAAAATAATACCCCACATTATTAGGTCATGTTACCGTTGCTGGTGCATAAATGAGCAAGTAATTGTCAGTTAGTGTGTTCATCTTAAACTAGGACACTGATTCCATGCCCTGTTGAAAGTCTGCTCTGATCGTGATGATATTGTTCATTTAATTTATAAACTTATATTATTATTATTTACTTGCAAAAGGGATATGACGTTCCGTGAGATGTTTAAACTTCCAAACTTCCGTCGGACGCCAGACCACAACGATGAGGAAATCTTGAAAGAGGCAGAAGAGACGGGAGATGACGAGACATATGTTGCCATGGAGATGAATGCAGTGCACTGTAACGTTGGTGTACAGACTGACGAATGAAGCCTTTAGAATGTTTCTGTACTTTAGATTATGGTAGCATGAACATTGAGGGCGCACTTCAGCGCAAACAGTGCACTTTGGGGAGCTTGGCCAACGCGAAGCATTGACGCTATCTAGGCTTCCAGTTGTTACTCAGTGACGTTACCGAATTGGGTAAACATGGGGGGGGGGACAAGTGACATTAGGCCCAGTGGGCACCCCCTCCTTCGGGCTGAATTTGTTTTAACAATAAACAAATAATACATGATTTGTAACCATATTGAGACTACAAGTATAAATGTCTAGACCCTTATTCGTCACCACACGTTTGTTATATCAGCAATATTGGAGCCCAAGCATGGTCAAGCTCATTTGTGTAAAGGACATCTGACCTACGTGGACAAGATGTGCAGGGACACGTGCTTAACTACAAACAAATGAACCTGCATGAAATACAGGGGGCCATTTGGAGGCTTATATCTGGTGATCATCATTACCCAAGGACACCACTCAACACACACTGTCGTAAAGACATTGTACTGTGTGACAACCCCATGGGTTTGTAAATAAAAAGTTAAGCAAGTTAATCACCCTTCAATTCGCATCTATACCCAAGGTTTGTTTGAGCCACAGAGATCCGGGAAGGCGAATTAGTTAGAATTAGAATCTCGCACGGTCGCCAACACAGCGTGAGGTCACTGTAATTCAATGTACAGTCTGTTTTCTTCCTCCATGGTGAGTGTGTGTGGGTTTTGTATACGAGTGTGCAGTATAAGGGGTTATAGAGTCATGGATGAACATACAATAGGAAAGAAAACAGTGAATACAATACAATACAATACAATGAAGGCATTTATATAGCGCTCTTACACAAACGGTATCACAGCGCTTTACAGTGAGATACAAGTACAATTTAAAAATACACAGTGCCTAAAATAAGTGAGTCTTGAGAGATGTTTTAAATTGACTCAATGAAGAAGCATGACGGATACCAGATGGTAGTTCATTCCAAATGCTGGGTGCAGCAGTATAGAAACCCTTGTTAGCCGCAGTTAAATGTGTAGTTGGCTTTTTGAAGATCCGGGAATCAGAATTTGAACGGAGTCCACTGTGGTTAGGTTGGTATGGTGTCATAAGCTCACAGAGATAGGATGGCGCAGAGTCAGTAACACATTTATAGGCAATAGTCAATGTTTTGAAATCAATCCGGTCTTGAACGGGAAGCCAATCCCGCGTGTTATTTTCAGTGTTCGTGGTACATGTATTAAGACAGTAAACTACTACCCGTAATTCAATATCACCTTAATAAACACCCTACTAATTATTAATCAATTACATTTTGCCTTTGAGAAAGAACCTGCTATAGGTTCGAAACGTAAGGCCAATAACTACTACTAGTTTGCATTTATACTACAGGTCCTTTAAGTTGGTAAACATTTTGCAACAGTTAATTCTCTATTTATCCCTAAAAAGAAAATTAATATAAGATAAGTCTATAGTATATCATTCAGAGAAGTTGGTATGCGTGTGCTTTCTTATTCTCAAACTTTGAACAAGAAAGCAGTATAATAAACATATGGGTAAGGACAAAAAAGTCTCCGGTTTCTCGTCATATAGGTCGGCTTCAAAATCGGTGCAGTAACGCGCTTTGTTTCTTCTTCTTCTTCTTCTTCTTCTTCTTCTTCTTCTTCTTCTTCTTCTTCTTCTTCTTCTTCTTCTTCTTCTTCTTCTTCTTCTTCTTCTTCTTCTTCTTCTTCTTCTTCTTCTTCTTCTTCTTCTTCTTCTTCTTCTTCTTCTTCTTCTTCTTCTTCTTCTTCTTCTTCTTCTTCTTCTTCTTCTTCTTCTTCTTCTTCTTCTTCTTCTTCTTCTTCTTCTTCTTCTTCTTCTTCTTCTTCTTCTTCTTCTTCTTCTTCTTCTTCTTCTTCTTCTTCTTCTTCTTCTTCTTCTTCTTCTTCTTCTTCTTCTTCTTCTTCTTCTTCTTCTTCTTCTTCTTCTTCTTCTTCTTCTTCTTCTTCTTCTTCTTCTTCTTCTTCTTCGTGAAACATATCCAGAGGAAAAAACATAGTTGCAGAGTTCACAGAACCACATAGTTAGACCTTAACATGTAATTGTATCCTAAGTTGTGACGTCATGGTGAGGTCATCAGACATCGAATTACACTCAATCAAAGTTTAATATTTAAAAACATTATATCTCATGAACCACAAAAGATATTTTCACAATCTTTACATCATCTGAAAGATCTTGAATTATGTGATTTTCATACACAGATCTGACCCCAATCTGACCTGTCCTTCCGGTTGAAACCGGAAGTTGAATATTTCAAAAAATCATATCTCATGGACCACATAATATATTTTCACAACCTTTGCATCATCTTAAAGATCTTGAATTATGTTACATTTCGTACACAGACATGACCCAATTTGACCTCTCCTTCCGGTCGAAAACGGAAGTTTCAGTGAACAACTATTCCGTGTGTGAAACGGCCTTGAAGTTCTGTCACACACAGACAAGAGGCATATACAGCACTTACTATACAATACGATACAATACAATGAAGGCATTTATATAGCGCTCTTACACAAACGGTATCACAGCGCTTTACAGTGAGATGCAAGTACAATTTAAAAATACAAAGTGTCTAAAATAAATGAGTCTTGAGAGATGTTTTAAATTGACTCAATGAAGAAGCATGACGGATACCAGATGGTAGTTCATTCCAAATGTTGGGTGCAGCAGTATAGAAACCCTTGTTAGCCGCAGTTAAATGTGTAGTTGGCTATATATGCCTTGTGATGTGTTTACATTCACTGTACATTGCAGTATCTAATTAGAATATAATACATTACGTTTCGTCGTAGCAGTTTGTACACAGTTTTGGAATTGTTAACGCTTGTTTTAACAGATCGTTTTTTGGCATTCATGAGCTCAATTATCTCATCGTGAAATATGATGTGTCGCGATTGATGCAGTCAAATTAACAGTCATCGATGCGCAGAGGATTTTTTTAAGGAATTTATTTGTTATTTTTTGCTTTCGTTTATGTGCAATCAATTTCATGGGAAGAGTTTTCCAATGCGCCCTTGACAAAAGGTTTCCAGGCACTGGAGTTAATTTAATACAAAATCAATTAAATTTGATTTTGATGCAAGAGATCTAGATCTAACTTATGTATTTAATTTCTTTTCTTTTTATTGTTTTATAAACTTAATTAAATTTAATTTTGCAAATGGAATAATGTGTATAGTTTTTAAACGAAAAACATCAACAACTTCCAACAATGATTGTTTAATAACCAATGTGGCAGAAAAAGCGTCTAGAACAAAAAAATAGTTAGTACCTTTTTCCAAAATTGTTGGGTGTTTATTTTGAAACAATAAATGTTGAATAACAATTCCGTAGATGTACAAACAGCCCATATCGCGCGTCCACAGTGACATAGCACACACAGTACGAGGCTACATAGCCTTACTGTTTACTGTCGTACACTGTACATGTGCATTGTGTTGTAGGTGTAAATGTATAATTATTTTTTTAGAAAACAAACAAGCTTCTTCATTCCCATGTTTGCACACCTTAAAACATATAGTAAATATAAGCTATTTTATGAGCAACGTATTTCAGGTCTGAAGTAGGTACTAACGTTATTTTTTCATGACTAGGAGGAAATATTATTGTCAAATATATGACCTTTCAATAATCTGATATGACCTTTACTCTGAAGTACCATTCTCTACATGTACTTCTGGCCAAACCAAAGATATGTAACTTTTTAATGATTTGGTATGATGACCTTTACTTCCAGTCCAAATATTTTGAAGCACTATTCTTTACCTGTACCTATGTGGCAAATCAATTAAACACCTAATGTTTGTTTTCAAACAAACATCAAGTTTATTTTTTTTTTTTTTCGTAAGAACTAGTGAAAAAGCATTAAGTTTGACAACGAGCATCATAATAAATGACACATACAAATAAAGCATTTCAAATGTTACTTTTTTATTGAATACAACACACAAACAGTTACAAATGAAATAATTAACATATATTGTGTGGGCAATGTGGATGCTACAAGTTTTAATACAGAGGTGGGTAATTATTACACAAGTCCATATTTATTACACATTTATCCCATAATACAAATTATCTTCCCTCCCCATCACAAAAAATACTTTTTACACAAACTCCCAATATTATTATCCATGTGTACACATGTATGCCAAAATACAAGTTGTCTTCCCTCCCCCATCACAAAAAATACTTTTTACACAAATTCCCAATATTATTATCCATGTGTACACATATGCCAAAATACAAGTTGCCTTCCCTACCCCATCACAAAAAATACTTTGTATACAAACTCCCAATATTATTATCCATGTGTACACATGTATGCCAAAATACAAGTTCAAGGTCTTCCCTCCCCCATCACAAAAAATTACTTTTTACACAAACTCCCAATATTATTATCCATGTGTACACAATATGCCAAAATACAAGTTGCCTTCCCTACCCCATCACAAAAAATACTTTTTTACACAAACTCCCAATATTATTATCCATGTGTACACATGTATGCCAAAATACAAGTTGCCTTCCCTATACCCCATCACAATAAATACTTTTTACACAAACTCCCAATATTATTATCCATGTGTACACATGTATGCCACAATACAAGTTACCATCCCTCCCCATCACAAAAAATACTTTTTACACGAACTCCCAATATTATTATCCATGTGTACACATGTATGCCAAAATACAAGTTGCCTTCCCTCCCCATCACAAAAATACTTTTTACACACACTATCAATATTATCCATGTGTACACATGTATGCCACAATACAAGTTATCCCCCTACCCATCACAAAAAATGCTATTTGCATAAATGCAATGCATGTTAAGATGACACTGGCCAGAAAAAAAATATGTCAGCCACAAATTACAAGTTATCCTCCCTCCTCCATCACAAACAATGCTTTTTACATAAACTATCAAGTATTATTATCATGTGTAGACATGTACGCGGGGTATGCCAAAATACAAGTTATCTTCCCTCCCCCATTACAAACAATACCTTTTACACATTTACCAATATTAGTGTCCGTGTGTATTATACCAAAATCATTAACAGCCACCCCTCTTGTCTGGCAAAGCTCCTGCAGAACTGCGCCGTGACTTCATGAAGCTGAAACTGTCATGCAAAGTCGGTGACCATAATCTGATCCCACCTCCTATCAATCCGCTAGACCAGAGGATCTCCCGTAGGCACTATGCTGCAGACGTGTCAACAGTACTAGCCCAATACGTCCTGGCTTAGCGACAGATGGGCCGAACAATGGGAAACCTCAGTTCAGTACAACTGAAATGCATGTTAAAATATAAGCATTTATAAATATTACTAATATTGGATTCATATTATGAACAAACCTTTTTTCAGTTTAAAATGATGACATTTAAATACATAAATTAGACCAAACTTATTGACAAGGCAGGAAGACCATGTACATGTAGGTAAGAAAGATGTTGTAACTTATGGTTGGAAGAATTTAAAATTATATGGGATGACTGAACCGGAAGTTAATGTATTCAGTATAGCACATTATTATGTTATTTTAATTATATATTATGAAAACTCATATCTCCTGAAGTAAATCTTGTTTTAACAACTTTATGTGATGACGTCTTCACATATGATGCACACTCGAACACCCCGAGTTTGTTTTTAACAAACTTCAAATATCTAGTTTTATTTATTTTTTTACGCGGGTATTGGAACCAAACCAAATTTCTCATACACAAAGTATGGTGGCTAAGAGAGGCCTCACAAATCAGGCAAACTCATACCCCTAAAGTCGTTTAAAACACAGCACGGCAGAATTCCAATCGATCCAGCAATTTTGGCTGCAATTGGACATAGTTTCACATATAGCAAAACCAAAAAAATGCCAGTTAGGTAAAATCTTACATACTTGTGAGGTATTGTACGTAAATTGTATAAAATATTACTTTTTAATGGGTATTTTTTTAACTCTTATATTATCTTGAATTTGACGTTGAATGAGACACGGCGCCTCGTGGGGGACTTTATATAAAATCATGTCTTCTATACACTTTCATAGTAAAATTCTAGGAAACAACTGTAAAATTTCTTTATAACATAAGTAAAACTTACACAACTCGGGTAAAGTTTAATTTTTACTCTCGAGTTGTGTATTTTTACATTTACAAAATAGATTTGTATTATTTTCCACCATGTTTTTACTTAAATTAAGTTTTTGTTTACATAACTTGTTCTACTTAACTTTTGTTTACTATCTGTTCTCTGGATGATTTTTTCATCAAAATTGAAAATACACGGTAGGCTTGTGAATTGCATTTTAATTACTTGTTTTACTTTAAGGTTAGTTTTTAATATAAATTGGTCAAAGATGGATAGCCCTTCCCAAACAATCACTTGTCATGGTAAACCAATGCTCGAACTCTTATAATTATAAAAAAATACCACAGGAAAAACTACATCGTTCATTGAACTACGGTACTTCAGGAGTGTTCACAGCCATCTACTTGTGCATATTCTATTTATAAAACCAGACATAGGCCTATTCAAAGTTATTCATCCGTCCAGTTGCAGTTTGAAAGCTAGCTATGCTTTTTGTAAATCATCTGAGCGCAACCCTCATTGACTCTCATTTCAATACGTTTCATTTGACTAAAAATACAAGAAAGGTTGTACACTTTTTCTTTCACGCCTACATGTTCGCGTTGCCTTTACAAAAATATGTGTCTATAATATACCCTAATAAAAATGAATGATCACAGCCAAATAATGGAAAAGGAAAAGGAAATCCTGAAACAAATTAAATGATCTAGTAATGGCTATAGGCCCTAGTCCTCGTCCACCATTAGCAATTGCTGACAATTTGGTCACGACACCTGCATAAAAGCCAAGAGCTTGACCAACACAATAATAATTGGACATGGTATACTGTCAACATCACTCCTCACCACCGGCACCTTTAAAAAAAATATATTACTTATTTATTTATTTTTGTTGAGAACCCCACCACTTTTTTATATAGAATATATTATTTTACACTATAGTTATCCGCAATCTGTGTATTTCATTCTTATTCACTGCACACCGTACATAGCTTCCATTGATCTTACTGGGTATGGCACGGCTGATGCGTAACATTTCACAGCTGAAAGAACAGATCACAAACAGACTAGGTAATAATTCCATTTGTTAGGCTAATGTTAGGTCGGAATAGCTGTAACTCCCTTATTGTTTGCGCTTGAATGACTTCAAGCACTTTTCTACTGTGCATTTTAAGGCAAATAAAGGTGAACTGAACTACGATGTCATGTATGATCTTGACTTGATTTGGCCTTTTAAAAAATCTGTTCTTTGATTGATGTTTTGGTCTTTCGTTTTTCTATTAGTTTATACATTCATTTGTTTCGTGTTAACCGTGGCCGCCCATACTCGTGAGCTGTATATAAAAAAATCGTAACTGTACGTGAGATCTGCATATCAACTATCACTGTGTGGTAAACAGTAACACAACCTCGTGCGGCTACACTTTCTCATCAACCGCCATGCAATTCGACGAAGCTCTGAAGTACCTGGGTGATTTTGGACGCTACCAAAAAGTCGTGTACTTTTCGCTATGTCTCTTGGCCATCCCCTGTGCCTGGCACAGCCTCGGCAATACCTTCCTCAGCGCCTCACCGGACCACCAGTGTCGCCTCTACGATGGGTACACCTACAATACCTCAGAGGCACATGACGGGATAAAGAACTGTACCATACCGACGCTTGAGGACGGGAGTTGGGACAGCTGTAGACGGTACAACATATCTACGCCGTCTGATGGCGAGTGTGGCTCTGATGAGCTTGGTGAGACGATTCCGTGTGATATAGGATGGGTTTACGATTCAACATTCTACGACATGACAGCAGTAACGGAGGTACGTTTTGGTTTGTAGGAAGATGGGTGAAATAGGAGGATATGACTTGCCCGCTCTCCCCCTAATTTACCCGGTCTTTATCCCTGTTGTCTCCCTCTCTTATTTCCAATTGCCCGCTATTGTCATCCCCTTTTCGTATTATGTATTTTAATTCCTCCTTTAATTCATATGTATCATTATTTAACTTTTTATAGTATTTTTAACTGCTTTGTCAAATTTTAATAAACCATCAATGATGGTGATGACGACGATGACGACGATGAATTTCTTGGAAAGAATGTCGTATCCGACCGCCACTTTTTAAGGGTTTTTTGGAAAATCTTTTACAACCACTAACCAGTTAAAAAATGATTCCATGGATTTTTTGGGCTACAGAAAGCGAAAACTATCTTTAAAATCCACTTTTATGATGGTTTTCGGACTTGATTTCCCTTCTAAAATCCTCCCCATCAGAAAATAATGATAAGGATCCTATTATAGTTGCCACTGCGCATGTACAATGACCGTGTTGGTCACTTATGGGGGAGTTGACAAGATCAGACTGACATGACAGAGGAAGTCATCGTATACCGGTACCAAAATGCCTGATTTTTCATGAAATAAATATCCTGGAATAATTTGAAGTATATGTTCATCATCATCCATAATATGTTCTCTACCTTACTACATTATTGGTTATATTTAATGAGAAAAAGTGGCGGTCAGATACGACATTCTACCCAATTTCTTATAGACAGACAAATTAAGACAGTGACAGGGGGAAAGGGGAATGGGAAATTTAAGTTATCCAGATAAGACCATAGTGACAGTCCCAATCCATCTTATCAATGTTGAAAACGCTACCTGTATCATATTAGTAAGTGTGACGTATTTACAACCACGCCCATTCGCACGTGCTGGCTCCAACTTGTCAACTTTAAAGATTCTCAAGTCTGATCGCCATAGCACTATATAATCATCATTTTTTTCTGTATTGATAACCTGCATGTTGAATCACTGGTGTTAATAATGTGAATGATCAATCCAAAATAATCCGTTGGAAATGCCAGTCGGTAATGCAATTTAAACATTTAAATATTGGAAAGGTTGGTGCATGAATGAAAATGGTTTCTTTCGGAAAAGTAATTTACATTACCTTAATATTGGTATTACCAGAGAGCAGGGTCCAGATGGTATTACACAAAATGTCATATTCTTTTGGAAGGGATATTTTATTAAATTAATTAGCAAATTAATGATCAATTGTATACCAACATCTCGGGCAAAACACAAGGTAATCTAAGACATAATAATAATATTAATTCAAACCTTGCCTTCCTTCAACAAACGACGGAATGAAGAATAAGAGTTTGAACGAGTGGTGAAAGGGACATATGTAGATATATGTGTAGGTATATGTATAGATATATATGTAGGTATCATGGGCGTCAACAGGTGGGGGACGGGGGGGACATGTCCCCCCCCCCACTTTTGAAAGTGGGGGGGATATCATATCGTTTGTCCCCCCCACTTTTCAGAACAATAATTTAAAAAAATGGCAGGCATATGTTCGATTTTTTTGTATCAATTGCTGACTCAAATAGAATCAAACTCGATATTAGTGAAAACAGCCATGAAAACCTGGCTACGTTCCACTATGACACAGCAGCGTCTTAACCACCTCATGATCTGCCATGTACATCGCGATAGGCTGGCAGCACTAAGCCCACAGAATATTGCAGAAGAGTTTGTCAGATCAGTAGACAGTCGTACACAGATTTTTGGCAAATTCTAACTCAGGTAATGAGGTATATCTTCATCGCTAACTTACTGCTGCCATTTCGATCTGAAAAGACTGAAAATAAAATGCTGGTAACTTGACGTAGAGCTTCAGTTTTGGTGAAAGACAACATTCATCAGTTTAACATTGAGATGACTCAGATGAGCATGTGAAATACTAACACAAATGTTGGGACAGGCAAAAAGTAGATATAATCTGAATTATTCGTGGAATTATAATAGAACTAGGACCTTTAATTAAGGAGCGGATTATCGCGGATCCAGCGGGGGGTCAGTTTTTGTAGCATGATAGTTTGAACAAATAGTATAAATTTCAATATTTTTTCTTCAAGAAATATACAATTATTTAACAAAATATAGCACCATTTAGCACCTAAGCACCCTTAATTATGCAAACAATCTCTAAGGGCACGGGGGACACCCCCTCCCCTTAGATAACTCCCCAGGACACAGATCACTAATTGGGGCTCATGTCCCCCCCACTTTTCATAAGCTGTTGACGCCCATGGTAGGTATATGTATGCATATGCACTGATATCGGTGCAAAAGCAAATGAGCTGTTGTCTGTGCCTAAGCTGTATATTAGCAGAGCTGCCAACTCTTCCGGATTCTGCAGAAGACTTCGCGTATTTGACGGTAATTTACTTACTTAAAATATATGCAAGGAGGCCTCTCCTTTTGTTGCCTCAACTGTAGTGCATAATCATTCTGATTCCGTTTGGGAAGCATAAGTTGGAAAAGTTTGTTGCCGTCCTTTTCCGTATACGCTGGCGGTATAGAACACCATCCCGAAAGGTCAGCTTCCCAAACGGAATCAGAATGATTATGCACTACAGTTGAGGCAACAAAAGGAGAGGCCTCCTTGCAGTGGCGCACCCAGGATTTGATTGGGTGGGGGGGGGGGGGGGGGGCTCAAAATATTTTTATTTGAAATCCAATATGGGGGAGAGACATGGCTGACCCAAACCATGTCCCTAGTCGTGCTCGTCAGTGAACCTACGGCACATGTTAAATGTTTCCTGGTGGTTTCTAGTCATAAAAAGAAGACATTATGGCATGATTCGGACTCGTAGGGTTTTACCTTCCATATAATTTCCTCCTCTTGATGTAAAGAACTTGAGCTTGTTTCGTCTGCAAGATTTCTATAGTTAAATACTTTCATTGCGTGGACGTAAAGTTTGTGATCATTCCGGGCGGAGCTAATTTTTTTCAAACACGAATTTGGCGGCAAAACCAAATCCCAATATTATCCAATCGGTGTTTGCTAAAAGAGTGTCACATAATCTTTGTAAATTAAAACCCAATCCTGGGCCATTGTGTACAAACTGGAAAGGAGTTGATTATAATGTGGGCGTGTTTAAATTTTACGAGTAACCTCAACGACAGTCAACGACCTCAACAAGAGAAACGGACAACAGAAAATGAAAATAAAATTAAGTAAAGCTGCTCCCTGATCAGGGTGCACCATGGCAGGGGGGGGGGGGAGAGAATGTGTAAAAATGCTTGTTATATATACTGGTGGCCCTTCAAGCTTACATGCACATGCATACGCAACGCCGTAAAATATAATAGTGAGTGGAATAAATGGAAAACTTTTGGAGGGGAGCTTGAGTCTCCTGAGTCCCCATCCCTTGTACCACTGCCCTATACTCCTTGCCGAACTCCTCTGTAGACAAGACTTGGGCTCAGATTTTGCTCTCTTTCCTGGCTCCTTCTTTAAAAAAAATAAAACATCAGCTCGAGCCCCCCAAGCCCCCCCCTTGGGTGCGCCACTGCCTCCTTGCATATATTTTAAGTAAGTAAATTACCGTCAAATACGCGAAGTCTTCCGCAGAATCCGGAAGAGTTGGCAGCTCTGGAATTAGTACTGACAAGTAGCGCCATTTGAAATTAGTTTCTTTTTATAGATTCCCATCTGCTGTATTTAACATATGTTTGTGGATCCATAGGCTATCCTTTATATACTCGTCTGTGGTTATTTCGTGTTGCATCACGAAACTAGACCAGCTTTTTATCAATATTATTCCACTGGGCCATAATTACATCATTTAAAAATACGCGCACATCGTGAAATCTCTCATAAACCAGCTGTCCCATCATAACTTACAGCAGCAAAACTACGTGCATATTTTACCCACACAATTCCAATGGAGAAAAAAAACATCGACCAAACGTGACTCCCACATGCATAATCAGAAAAATTGACTCATTTCCTACCTCCGACTTAGAGGAAACAAATACATCATCAACTAATCAATGACATTTTGCCATCAGTCCATTACATCTAGTTTCCTTAACCCTAACTCCCTAGGCATTGTACTAAAAAAATAAAAATCCTTCAAAATCCTCCAACTGGCTTTGTTGTCTAGGACTAGGGTTAAATCCATTTTAGCCTAGTGATCAACGTCTTAGAGATCAAAAGTGGCAATTTTCCACCAGCAAAATGAATTCATGGCGGAAAGGTTCACTGAATTATGTCATACACGCACCTACCTATACCATGGAAAACTAGTCTCACTAACTAGAGGAGCTTGCAGTGAAATAACGCAACATTCTATATTAATTAATGTTCTCTTTTTGCAGTCATGGATGCTATTATTGCTTAGTATATCCAGTTATAGTGCACACCGTCACTGACGTCGAGAGGATACTTCAGTGGTCGGCAAGATGAGTTCTATGATGACATTGAGTTTGGTCGTTTGCCGATTTTGCTGGAGAACCAGTAGTCTTCACTCTTGACATTATTGAGATGTTGAGGTATAAATTTGTTCAGAGATAAAACAATTCATTAGATCAAACGATTCTTTTCTCTCATTGAAAATATCAAACTGATTGATTATCTATAAACTTCAGTTTGAAAATCCTGCCCCAAAAGGTTCCTTTAGCCGCTTTTATCGTCTCTGCCATGGTCACGTTACATTTTGTATTGGGCCCACCTCTTAACCTTTTCAATTCATTACCGATTTGTTTCAACAGGATAATAATAATAATAATAATAAAGATTTTTAGCGCGCACATATCCACCTCTTTCCCTTTTGCAGCCATGTCAAGGCCTGTGCATGCACACCAAAAGAAAAACCTTTCTATGCATTACTCCTATTAGCAAATAACAATCAATTCAGGGAAACGATTCAGGGTTCATTGTACTTGAAGAAGTACAATCAGTTTTTACAAATGCTATACCAAGTTAGTGAGACATTTTAGTGATCTACTAAGATGAGTTTTATAAATCGACCAAATTAACTTAGTGACAAGATTTGAGTTTAGTTGGAAGATGATTCCAGAGTCTCGAGCAGTTTAGAAATTAGTGACCTATGAATACGGGGCCCAAAAGTTCTGTTTTGAAGTTGGTCTTTTCCACCAGCAAATATCATGGCACTGGAGCGCAAATTGTCGTGATGGAGTAGACTATACCATGCCGGAAAAATAATTGGGCGATACAATTGTTATTAAAAGCAACATTTGTGAACAATTAGCATAAGTTTAAAAACAGTGGAACTTAGTATGTGGTTATAGTTCACAGATCAGCGCGGATATGTGACTTGTTTTGGTCGGCAAGATGGTCGGCTCCATGATTTTTGGTCAATTTGCCGATTTTGCTGGGAGAAAGAAGTCTTTCACTCTTGCCATCCTTCTCATGGTAGGTATAAATCAATGAAAAGATAAAACAATTCATTAGATCAAACGATTGATTATCTATAAATCATTGAAAATATCAAACGATTGATTATCTATAAATCATTGAAAATATCAAAAGGTTGATTATGGGAAGTTCCATGGTCACGTTACACTTTACGCCCACTTCCTTGTGCAGCTTTTGCTTATTACCGATTTGTTCAACAGGATGCAAATTACATACACACTGATTGGCTAAAGATGTGTTCATATCCAATCCTACTCAAGGCGATCCAACATGAATACAAACAATATACAAATGATAGCATAGGGAAAAAAATTATGTACTGAGATACATGTACCTACAGTACAATGCAATTACAAATTGTATACATGGCTCTTTGACAGAGCGACTGGTTGTGAGTTTCATCTGGATATTAGGTGAGCCATGCAACGTCCGCAATGTATTTGAGTTTAGACTTGGCGCGAACATCTCGCTGCGATAAAACGACCTATCACCCCAGTTCCGTGAAGTACGAGCTTTAGGAGTGATCTGTCTTCCATCGTCATGAGCAGTAAGTATCAACGTAATAATATTTGTCCGCTCAGGAAACCAGAAGCTAAGCATTTCCGGAAACCCTGCATTAGTCAAGTGGTTAGACAGGATTAGCATAAGTTTAAATCACAAGGTTGTGTTCAAACAGGAAGTCAGTGCACTGTTCTTTCAAGATTACTGATATGGCATGACTTTTTGACCCACAAAACAAACAAACCCCACCAGAAGTTTGTATGTACTGAAGACGAGATCCATTTGAGCATTTGGCCCCCCCTAAACTTTGGGCCTAGATCCGCCGTTGCCCACTGGTTACCGAATTGTTTGCCCAGTCATGCAAGAATTCACACATTATTGCACAACAGTATGCGTCCATTTACAGGCACTTTTTCTAAACTTTGTTTTTCATCATGAACAATTTGTTGGAGAAAGATACATTCAATGAAATGAGTGTTGCTTATGAAATTCCCTTTCATATGATACCAAAATCATTGGCATTGCCTATAAAATAGCAGGTTATTTATTTTACTTCCCCTGACTTCGGCGTTCACAAACACAGAGAGCATTTTGTACACACGTGTATGGCATTCCATATCAGAAATGGCCATTGAAAGGATTGACTTTATTATGTCTGATTTTTATAATAGAAACATGTAAAAACCATTAGACAGATAAGGAATCAGTGTTTCCAACCATTATAGCATGGGTATGGACTGAGAAGAATGAACAAAATACAGATGTTTTAAAAGTGCTGTGTGTGTGGTGACCTTGGTCGACGAAAGTCGCCAATGGTAAGCAACAGGGGGTATGTGTGTTGTCGACTAAAGTCATTATAATAATAATAGAATTATACTCGGACCTCACTCAGCACAAAACAAAATAATTTCATAATTTGTTATATGCACGCTACATAACAGAAACATTCTGTTTACTCACGCTACATTTTTCAGACATGCATAAAATTTTGCTTTTTCTCATTATAGCGTACATATAAAAAAAATCTGAAATTATTTTTTGCTGAGTTAAGGTCTGGGTATTATGCAACTACTGTGAAAAAACTTATGAGTAAAATATATATTATGGCATTAAAAGTGGGCCCAAAACCTCAAAAAATGTAACGTAACCATGGAATTGCCCTTATATATTAATCAATGAAAAGATTGAACGATTGATTATCTATAAATCAATGAAAATTATTCTCAAAGAAGACCAACAAAAACTCACTTCATAATTGATTTCATGCTTGATAAATCTTGACCAGGTCTGTGTTGGAACTGGAGCCTCATTTGTTAACAACTTCACTCTGTTTTGTGTACTTCAATTCCTCCTTGGCGTAACTGCATCTGGAACTTTTGTGGTTGCCATAGTAATAGGTGAATATAAATCTTGTTTTTGCATATAATGATATGAGATACAATTATTTTGGGGTCACCTTTTTATTTTGTAAAGAGAGCATACATAAGGTATAAAAGACGGAGTTTTATAACCAAAAACGATACAAACTTTACTAGCAGTCAGTAATTGCGTTATGTTCCTAAGCCATAGGGGCCTATACTGTGTTTTTTGTTTAAAAAATTACTGTAACTTATTATTGCTGGTTAATACGTCATCAAATCTTTTTAGCATTGTCATACCTCTCATTGAACCCCCCCCCCCCGCCCCATTTTTGCCATCCTACACCCTCCCCTGATTTATTTGCATTCATTGTTCGAGTGGGTGCCTTACAGTTCTTGGTACACTATTTTCCTCTCCAGCCACTGAAATGGTTGGCAAAAGCCAACGAGCAAATGCAGGAATCATCATCGAGTACTTCTACAGTATAGGGTACATGTCAATGGCCTTGATTGCTTGGAGACTACGAGATTGGCACACCATTGAGCTGGCGATATCAATCCCTCCCGTTGTATTTCTGGCCTATTATTTGTAAGTTTATACGACACTGTAATCTAACGTCCTTTCTTCTTTCCATTTTGATACTTTGATAGATTACTTTTTACTTATTTGGCTTGCTTTTATTTCGTTTATCTTCCTTTTGGTTTGCTTATTCTTGTTTTTCTTATTATTTGTAAGTGTCAGAGTCTTAATACTTATATACAGTATTGTGATATATTTGTTATTAAATTACAGTTTACCATACAGCATAATAGGCAGAATATGTTATTAATTATTACAGTTTACCATTCAGCATAATAGGCAGTTGATAGTATCAACTCAGATGCAATCATTTAATTAAAAAAGTTTTAATTCCAAAATGAATTTCTGGCATCCGTAGACGGTATCTACGTTGAACTGAATACGAAACATCTCAATGTATTATTCTTGGAACGTGTTTGCCTTTTGAGAAAGAACCTGCTAGGTTCGAAACGTTCAAGGTTTGATACAAATTCTCCGTGAGGTTTTGTACCATTTGTGCTTGTACCACGTTTTGGAGAAAACTGGGGAAAATTTGTAATAATACTAGTCAATAGACGGTATTCGTTCCCATATTCATGAAGTAACATTTAAACAATTATTATTCTGATTTTTCTAGTATTGTGCCGGAGTCTCCAAGGTGGTTACTATCCAAAGGCAAGAAGGCAGAAGCTGAGAAGATTGTGAAGAAGGCGGCCAAGGTTAACAAGGTGGAGATACCAGAAAGGGTTTTTGAAGACAGCAATTGCGAAACCAATCAACAGGTTTGTAAAGTCATAGTTAGATATCCCATACTTGCAAGACAGAGCAACAGGTCTAGTATACCATGTTCCACTCCGTGCATGAACTGTTGAAGGCACCCATCAAGCAATAACTTGTCGCTGGGGCTTTTTTTAAAATTATAATTATAGGCCTAATTGCTGGATAGCGTGACCTATTGCATCCATTTACAACAAAGTGTTAATGATTATCTGGAGTGTAATTATTTTTCTAGAATAAACAACTTGTTTTATTTCTAAATAATTTACAGGCCTAAATGACCCTACATTACATTATAACTTAGGCACTTCACTCACAGTGCCGTGTGGAAAGATAATGAGTGGTTTTTATATACGGTCCTCTTATGGGCTTTTTCACCCTAATATTTTGTATATATACAAAATGGTTTTGATAGTTGTTTTCTAAAAATTTCAGATTAAAAAGGATAGCAAACCCAAGAAAAAGACGTCTACTTTCATTGATCTGATGCGATATCCCAACTTGAGGAAGAAAACACTCATAATCTACTTCATTTGGTAATGTCTTTTCCAGAATATCTCTATCTCTATCTCTATCTCTATCTCTATCTCTACCTCTACGACGTCAGTAGTGCAAAAAGACACCTCCATTCTCGTCTGTCTTGGGCACTGCAGTTGTGTGGAGTTGGTCCTTCCCGATTCCCACTGCCTCGGCATCTCGCATCACGGCATCTAACCAACGGGTTCGGCACCTTCCTCGACGTCGCCTTCTTCCAACGGAGTCCGGTCTCCATTCCAACAAAGCTCTTGGGAGGCGGGTCTGATCCATACGAATAATTATAACTTAGATGAAATAAAATCGCAATTATTATTAAAAAGACATCTTTGAACCTACCAATTATGTTAAAACGGCTTATAGATTTGATGACTATTATTTGCGTTTTTCTGTAGATACAACAGTGAATATCAGTTTGTTAAAACTTTTGGTGCCCAAATTCCGTCACCACAAGAGGGCGCGCGCTCTTGACAAACAGCCGTTCATCAGTAATCGTTTCATCTATTCATGAAGGCTCTTTTCAAGTTAACTTTATTCTCAACAATTTTCTGAAACATTTTAAATTTCTGCAGGTTGAGCAACAATTTGGTTTATTATGGCCTTTCTTTCTTCTCGGAAGACCTCGGGAGAAATCCTTATTTCTCTTTCTTTCTTGCTGGAGCCGTCGAAGTTCCTGCCCTCATTTTATGTCAGCTGCTTCTGGGTAGAATTGGACGGAAATGGCTAATTTTCATGTTCATGACGATTGGGGGCATGTCACTCTTAGGCACCATGGGAATACCAAACGGTTCGTAAAATATCTAGTTTCTGGAGAAGAACTGTTTTAGTTATGCAGGATTAGGACTACACCGAAATTGTCAAAATGTTCTGATCTTAAACTAATCTTTGTCTTATTTCTTTAAGATTTGGCAACTCTGACACTAGTAATTGCTATGATCGGCAAGTTGTGTATCACAGGCTCGTATGCAATTGTCTACCTTTACGCAATCGAACTCTTCCCAACACCTGTTAGGTAACTTGAGACGTTTGTTCGTATATTTGTTTTCTACTTTTTTGTTTATCTGTTTTGCATCTGTTGGTCTGTTAGGCCGTTTGTTTGTCTTTTTGTTAGGTTTCCTGTTTGTTTGTTTGTTTGTCTGGTTTGTCCATTCATTCTATTGTGTGTTTGTTGGTTGGTTTGTTTGTCTGTTTATTGGTTTGTTTATCTTGTACCTTCCATTTGTTTAATTCTCAGGAATGTAGGTGTGGGTATGGGTTCCTTCATATCACGCATTGGGTCCATATCTTCTCCGTATATCCTCTACCTTGGTGACCAGACTTTCTTTCAGTTCCCATTCCTTGTCTTTGGAATCTGTTCTCTCTTGGCTGGAGTCTTGACGCTTCTTCTTCCGGAAACCCTGGGAGCCAAATTACCCGAGACGATTGAGGAGGGAGAAGCCTTTGGCAAGTAAGTATAAGGATGATAATGACAACTTAAGATGATTTTTGGTTTGATGATGATGGTGATGGTGGTGATGGCGAAGTCAAGGAGTAAGGTGATGTTTATAAGAAGGATAAAAATGAGGAAGGTGTGGATGATAAAGACAGTGACGATGGCAACAGAGATATGAGCATGGGGATGCTTATGACGATGATGATGTTTATGGATGATATTGACAATAGTGATGAGGATGGCAGTAGTGGTGTTCATGACATTGGTAATTATGACAATGACGATCCTAATGAACATTATCAGAATAACCAAAGAATTAGGGGAATGTCTTCTGGTATAAATAACAAAGGTGATTTTAATGTTTAAGATGCTCATTTTCAACTACCATTATTCATGATGTACTCATTTCTTTTCTCCTTTTTGATTTCCTTTAAGGAACATGACCCTTCGTGAAATGTTAGCAATTCCAAACTGCAGCCGGAAGTTCGAACCCATCAGAGATGAGGATGAGAATGATAATGATGTAAAAGAGAATGGCGATGATACTCCAGTTGCCATGAAAATGAGCACTCTCAATGTTTAGTTAACTGTTGGCCCATGGGACTTATAATATGGGACTTATAATATGGGACTTATAATGGTACAATGGTACATTTTCCGCATGGTTGATATATTTTTTTGTGTAGAGGCTTATGTTTTATACATATTATATTGTTTTCCGCATGGTTGATATATTTTTGTGTGTAGAGGCTTATGTTTTATACATATTATATTGTTTATAATCTAGTTATAATCATGGTGAATGCTGGTTTAATCGGAAGTGTGATGGCCTTTGGTGTAACTTGTTATCTTTGGGGGTTTTTAAAGGATAGGTAATGTTTCGATTTATTTTTTATTTAGAATTTTTGTACAAAATCATAAATAAATAAATAAATAAATAAATAAATATAAATAAATAAAATAAAATAAATGCATTGACACGTACATTCTCGTAGGCTGAGATGAGGTTTGGGGATGCGAACGCATTCACCTGAGGTATCTGGCAGTGGCGTAGCCAGTGGGGGAAGGGAGGGGCAAAGTTCCCCACAGAAATTTTCAGGGATAAAATGGGGACGGCAAAAATTTGGCAAAAGAAAAGACAAACTGGAACAGAACAAATAACCATTTATTTATACTCGGTACTCGTTTTTATACCACGGTGTGATCTGCTTCTCATTATTTTATATTGAGATACATGCATGTATCTACATGTACTAGGATTGATTTGTAAACGTTTGATATTGTTAATATACTGTTATACTTTAACACAACCAAGTTCATTAGGATTGTTTGTAAACAGAATAATGTTCGTTCTTGACAAATCAAATAAAGAGGGATGTTTTTACTCGCGGTTTAGTTGTCCAATGCTGAAACGTAACCAAACCATGAGTAAAACATCACTTTGTATTGGATTTGTCAAGAAAGAACTATATTAGTATATAACATGATTTGTTTTTGCATCTAACTCTTGTCTACAGTGACTGTCTGAATTATTGGATGGCCGGAGATGTGATTGTGTATTTTAGTTAATAATGTTCATTACAATTCCTGCAGCGTAACTGAAAGAGTAGGGCCTACACATGATGTCATGAAAGGTCATATCAGTATAAGTGTTACTTAAATTTAAATCCTCTGAACCTTAAAATGGAGACAAAAATGGCTTTGACCCCCCCCCCCCTCCACCTCCACCTCCACACTAAGAAGGCTTGCTACGCACCTGGATACATTCCACTTTCCAAAAAAAAAAAAAAAAAAAAAAATCATTTTTGTTTGATCTTCTCCCAAATTTAGTTTCTAAAATTCATGACAAATAATTTCCTGACTTTACCAAAAACAAAAACCTTCTCATTTTCAAACTAGACTACAGTTCTATATCAAGTCAAGCTGTTTAGATAATTTAAATTTCTTAGGATTCTAACACCGTAATTAATTTAAAAATATGGTTTTCATATTGAAATAAAAATGAAATAATTGGGTGATGAAATGGATTAAAAAAATAGGTGGTAAAAAAAAAAGAAGGCAGTTTCGTGTTTTGAGCAATCTATTTATAATTATTATCTGGTCTATAATATAAGTGCTATTTGTCTACCGTAGAGGGCGCAATCAGATCCAACAATTTATCAAAGATGGCGACTTCCATTCCCACACGGGTGTAATTATAAATCTGTATGGTCTATTTCTGATTTCTTTCTTTAACGTTAGATGCTTTTTTCAAGACGAATTGTTTCTACTAAAGTAATCAAATATCTTCATGAACAATGTTTCGAAGCCTGATAACGGTGTGCTGTGGATCTTCTCGACGAATTTGTCGAAACATGTCGGTAATGGCGTCGACGGCAGCTAGCTTTGCGAGCCGATCAAACATTGCCCGAGCGTGCGCGTTACAACAATTAAGGTGTACATCAGGCACTGGTGGCGGTGCAACGGAGAGGGACTGTCAAGACTTAAGAAAACCTGATTTACTCAGTCAACACATATTTGCAGGTCCACAAAAAATTGGTAGGCTCTTATTTCCGTTAATTATCATAATTCAGAATTCAACTTGTCTTCAAAGTTCAATTTGGAAATATCAATTACTGAATTAGGCCTAGTACTAGTATAGTAGTAGGCCTAAGTAGTATAATTATATATCGTCCATGTACGTAATTCGCCGCACTCGTGAAATGACGCACCTACCTTTGGCTTAGCATTTCTCGGAAAACTTACAAAACTATGGCGTATTACTGGTTACATAAACTTATCTAAGTCGTGCTTGTTACAGAAATAAAAATTATAGTGAAATTGTATGATTTACTGGAAAGTTAGTGCTTGTGAAAGTGGAAAAAGTTGTTTAAGTTTAACAACTGATTTTACTAGATACAAATAGAGATTTACATGACCTCAAATTTTTTTTTCATGAACATCTGTGATTTTATTGTTCTATGCCGTCAACAAGCTCATGTCTGTGGAAACCAAAATATATGAATGCTTTGCATTTGCAATGATTTTTTAAAGAAATACTGATCCTCAAAATGGACACATTCCTTATAGAAGAAGCGAACGAAGACTACTTAATTCGTTGGTGTTTATTTCAACGTAGTGGAAAATTATTGAGAAAATTAAACATTAATATTATGGTTATGAAAAGAAATCTTTTATTTGACAAAATGTTAACAGAATATTTACACATTTCAAAGTACTTTTTGCAAAAATTTTAACCACCTTCCATTTTATTGGTCTTTCAAGAATATTGATTAAAAGTTTTGAGAGCTCCAAATTATACCATTTTATTTTAAAAATTGAAAACAATATTTTTATTTTCAAGATTAAAAACAATTTTACAACCATCTGGAATAAGATGAAACATGATTCAACTGTTTTTCTTCTTGGGTACATTTTCTGTGCCCCCATCAACTTTAACAGTTTGGGGGTGAGTCATTATACCAACATCAATTTTTTGATGACCACAATTCTGTGCGTCTCAAAAAACGGCGCTCAAGATGTCCACGCATATGATCATGCACTGAAATACAGCATTTTACAAGAGAATCATTCACTAAAACACCAAACTGCTAATTTCATTTGTAAGTTACCGTCTAGTTGATTATATAACCTTAGGTGCGTCATTTAGGGTAAATTGAGGATATTAATTATACTATAGGCCTATCAATCCCTTTCACGGTAATATGCACCATGTTTTGAAGGGGCAAGCGCTCGAACTTCACGTACATTCCAGATGTGTGCGTGAAGTTCAAGCGCTGGGTCGCAGACGGCAACGAGTGTTTGAAATAAACAATTTTGCCCCGTGGTTAGGCCATGAGAATGAAAGTCATAGATTTGCGTCCACCGCCCGCATGTCCCGAAAGCTACCGCCTAAATTTTTCATTATTTGCCAAAAAAATCATTATTTGCACAAAAAAGGTATTTCCACCAAACAAATTTAGTTCTACATTTGTAAATCATCCACATCAGTAAAACGAAGTTTTTACCAAATTTCCACCAGTATGTGCGCTATAATCATTAGCACATGTTCTCTTAATACAGTCTTAGTCCCGCGTACGTCGTTCACAAAAAAGGTCGCATCGCGCTAAAACTGTATGATAAACTCTGTCCGATCCGCACCTGCAACTGTACCGCCTTCACATGCACAACACATTCGCTGTTGAGCCTTTGTAATTGTATCTTATGCCTGTGTGTGCAGCCCGCACATATAATGATGCACGTACGTACACAGGCGACCATACGTACGGCGACACGCACGTGCACAGGAATAGCCATAGGCCTAATCAATCATATCATAAATTTATTTAGCTGTTTATCTCTGTACCTTTTACCCTTCACCCTTCCCTCTCTCTCTCACAGGTAGAAAGCATGTATGTAGTGATTAAGAATACGTCAAATTAGAAGAAACATCTTGTGATTGCGCTGTTATTGATCAATGGAAATAATGAATAATGAATAATGAAAAAAAGCCTCATGTGTTTTCGAAATTTCCCGGATGCAAATCTATGACTTTCATTCTCTTGGCCTTATCTTAATTGGTCAGTCGATGCCGACTGTAACGTTGGCGGAAAAACAGTGCAACTTGCGGAAAATGACCCGACGGCAAATTAAAAAAAACTCACCGCTATCGGCGATTTGACACGCTGAATCAGGGTGTCATGCACGGGTGGATTTTGGTATTCAATGTGATTTTTTTTTTTTCGTTATAAAAGGGGGACATGCTAAGTTTGTTAGTACTACAAGGATACATTGCAGGCAAATTCGGTCACAACTTTTCAAATGAAACTGGCCTCCAAAATGACCAAATATTTCAATCAACAAAAATTCGTAACTTTGCATAGGGTTAACCTATGTATCATGACCATTGACCCCTCTTTACAAAATTGTAATGTAGTAATTTTACTCGACCTTGAACTAAAGTATGTTTGTTTAGTAAAGAATATGACCTTGAACGTCAAAATAAGTAAAATGTTTTGTTTTAGATTTATGATGCATTTTTCCCCAGATGTTGAACTAGAGTAGAATAACTTTACAGGGAACGATTTCGTTCAAAAATTTTGCATAGCAAAACTGCGATGCAAAAAATGAATTTGCATAGCAAAATAATTTTTTTGTATAGCAATCTGTGAATTTTGTGTAGCAAATTTAAAAATGCTTAAAATTACAGTATGTAGTGTGCATAGGTAAAGGTGTGGTTTTTTTTTAAAGTCTTTACTGTTGTTTGGTTCATAATATGAATGTCCAAATTTTACCAGAAATAATAATTTTTAGTGTCCAGAAATTGAGCCACAGGTGGTAAAAAAAACTCACGTTGCAGTCCTCCGTCCATTTTCTTTTTTGTTTTACATTATTATATCGATCGCTAAAACAGAGGCAATATCACGAAAACAAATTACCGACTGCGACATGTTCGGGTGTTTTTCAAAGTGAATTTCGCCGAGTGTAATGTTACTTTGTGGTATGATCAAGCTTGATTTTGATTATTAAAATTTGTCAGAAAAATGAGTGGTTGAAAGCGCAATCATATTGTGTGCCGAAATGATTCTAAATCTCACCACTACATATATAAATGAATGCTCATTTTGTTAATTTTGAAAAACTAGTTTGTAATGTTTCTAGAGTTCCTTTGTTGAATACGGCCGTAGTGATTGTATGAAAGCACACATGTGAACTGAACACGGTACTATTGTGTATAGGGGGGTGGCTCAATTGCTCAATGTTCCAACCCCCAAACTCAGGAGAAGAAAAAATAAACACGTGCGAAGCTAAAAAAAACTCGCCGGTTGTTGTGTGTTTTCCATTTCGGGAATTTCGCCCCTAGTTAATTCATCGGCAGAAAAATATTGCATGCACATAGAATTTTAGGCATTGCGGATAAAACCTTGACGGATTGCTGGGAAATAAAGTTGCATGTACGGATTCACATAGGTAAAACAAGTGCACGTGTTCACTGTTGCATCAACACTGTCGCGTCGTGAAGTCATCGTTGACCACGCATGTCGCACGGACGTACCCCCCAGCGTGGTCTAGACACATGGAAAGAAACCCAGTTGAGACGGATCCCTTGATATCCGGTAACGGAATGACATCCGGTAACGGAATGATGTCCATTCATGACCCAGCCAACATTTGCCCATCACCTAGAAAATGTTTTATACTAGACAACTAATCTGTGTATGAAATGGGTGATCCAACAGATTCTTTGGACACAAATGAAAAAAATTCAACAACAAAAATTCACCTGCGGGGGGTCACTTTAGGGAGGTCAAAATTTCGGTAACGGAATTATGGCGAAGGACAAGTAATTTTCAGGTCTTGCATAAATTAATAAATCTCTGTGAAGTTTATTTCCAAAAGGGGTGTTATTTGTAGTATTTAGACTTTAGTAGGGTTAATAACTACAATGCAAAATAAAATTTTAAATATTATTCCTTTATAGAAAAAAATTACCTTCAATCATGGTAACGGAATTACGTCAGGACGGTAACGGAATTACATATTGTATTTGTACAGGTCTAAAAATAGCTCTAAATGGAAGGCAAAAACAGTGATTAAAAAACAGTATTTTACTTGAATTTCTACATTTAGGCATATCCATTTTGTGTTTTTTTATGATATGCAATAATGTTCTCACAAGTACATATCCTGAACATACATAATCCAATTAAATCATGCCAACTGAACAATTTCCAACCAAATTAATGAGTACAAGCCTATAAACACTGTACAAATACATGTGCAATAGCATTCTTTTGCATTCAAACTAAACATTGTGTCATATTTTTCAGGAAACTGTTTTTTGGGGGTTTTTTTATTGAAAAATATTTATGAATTAACATTAAATAAAAGTTTGTCACAGAAGATGTCAAAAGTCACAGTAAAAGTCATTGTAACAGTAATAAAAACTTGAATATAAGTGCAGTGCAAATCCGTAACCATGGTTACCGTAATTCCGTTACCGTATATTAAAGTACTAAGCAAATGTCCAAAAGTGATTTTTATTTTATTTATTTATTTTTTTTTAATTTATTTATTTATTTTTATTTTTTGTTTTTTATTTTTTTATATATAATTTTTTTTTATATATAGGTATATTTAGAATATGCTTCCACAAAGTTTAAGACTGTGTGACAATTTTAATTCTTTCAAAAAACTTTTGAAAACTCACCTTTTTGTGCAAGCTTATAATGAATGTTAATTTTGTGCATTTTGTTTCATGTATTTGTCTTTGTTTATCTATAATGTTCCATATCTTTGTGGCTTTTTCATTATCACCAGCGCCTCGGATTAGGTTTCTAGATAGATGGCGCTTTATAAGTTTCATTATTATTATTATTATTATTTAAAAAAAACAATGTTGGGATTTTTATTTTTATTTTCTTTGCCCAAAAAATTACTTTTGTTAATGATTTTCTCATGTTTTATTTTTAAATTTTTGGAGAACACGAAAAACAATTAATTTTTTTTTGCATACATAAGTAATCTTTGGTACAATGGCTATCTAGACACACAATTATTTTCCCACAAGGCCTCCACTAATCACAATGTCCAAGAGAATTAAATTTTATTATTATTTATTCAGCCATCACAACAAACAACACAATACAACAATACAAAACAATACTTCCAGATGGGCTTGGAGCAACAAAAGCAAAGCAATTACTGTGATCCGTAGACCTGCTGCCCCACACCTGGTTGTAAAACAAGGAGTAGATAAAATATATATTGATTTAGAATAATTTATGTAAATAAAAATAAACAAATAATCAAAAAAGATATAAATAAATACATGTACTTCAAAGGTTTTAAATTTAAATATGACATTAAAAAGCATGAAATATGTGAGAATAAACCAGTTTTTAAGAGTAGAAAAAAGAAACAGAAAAAGGAATACTGATGAAAACAAGTGAAATTAAAATGCACAAGGCACTTCAAATTAAAAATATGAAAAGAATTGATGAAACCTAAGAGATATAGGCACATTACACTGTAAATGAATAGTGAATTCATTAACCCTAACTCCCTAGACAACAAAGCCAGTTGGAGGATTTTGAAGGATTTTTATTGTTTTAATACAATGCCTAGGGAGTTAGGGTTAATAAATAAATGATATAAATTAATTAATATAAAAATAAGTAAATAAATCAATAAATCAATTTTTTAAAATATATGTATATATATATATAAGTATACAAATAAAAGACTAAATAAATAATTAAATAAGTAAATAAATAATAATCCTAATTCAAATCCTAAATTTGAATTTTTAACGAAAATTCCACATTTTGAGATTTACTACCCAAAAATCCATATTTCTCCCAGAAAACACAAGTTTTTTTGCGAATTTTAAACACTTAAATTGGATTCTCTATGAAATTCTGGTCTAGAATCAATATGAAATATTCCTCTATTGCTAATATAAAATTTTGACGGGTTTGTGAAATATGATTTCAAAAATGTTTATAAATCTGTCGAAATTTGTATCGCAAAATCTTGTTTGAAATTCCATTGCAGATTGTCCAAATTACGTCGCATTTCGCGATGCGATACAGGGGAAATCGTTCACTGCTTTATATTTTAATTTGTTGTTGATTTCAGTGTCAAGACCCTATGCTTCAAAAGCAGCATCAAAGTTTTCAAAGAGAATAAAAAAAGGTAAGTATTCACCATTGCTACTTTTAGATTTAGTGTCATGTTTCTGTTGTTCAACATTAAATTTTTTTGAAAATAAATAAATACAATTTGTATTTTCTTCTTAATTATAGAAACATTTGACAGATACATGGGAATGGATCCATCTCATTTCCAACATGGTTTTAACGAGATCAAAGAGTTGGAGGAGTAAGTAAATAAAAATAACACTAATAAAAACATTGAAATTTATGCAAAATAATCAGTTTCAGTTCTAGTAAATTTTGTCCACACTAGAACCATCTTTGTCTAGCTCCTGTTGCATCAGTAAAGATAACAAGGTAGTGAATCACCACACATCATAGGCACCAGTCTATTTTAAACACGAGCCTCATTCTGATTGTAATAGACCTATGTGAAGAATACCAAGATGGTCCCTGACAGATGAATGTTTACTGACAGTATTGCTTAAAACCATATTTTTAAAATTGTGATAAGACTCAATTTTTTATTTCTTATTTTATTCTATTTAATTTTTTTTAGTGCAAGTGAGGATGTGAAGAGGATCTTTAGTCTTGAATTTGCACCAGGGGTGAGTAATCTTATTTTACACTTTTTATTATACTTCTATCTGTAAAGCGTTGTGAGACGTAGTGTACATCGCTATATAAAATATTTTTATTATTATTATTATTAATCTTAGATCAAATACAAAAATACAGAAAAATATCTGAAGGGAACACAGGCAAATTTATTTATTACAAAAAAAATAATTTTTAAGGAATTAACCCTCCTACTTTTGGTACCTTTTTCATACAAGTTGATGCACCATTTGAAACCATTCACTTTTGTGGTTTTGAATGGTGAAATAACTGTGTACAGTATTGATTTCCCCAAATGGTTTTGAATGGTAGGTCAGCTAATACAAAACCTTGTTTGGATCTTTCCAAATGGTAGTACAGCTAATACAAAACCTTAGGTAAAACTTGTAGCTTTGCATGGTGAGGATGATAAGTAAGACTAATTGCAGTGACACCATGTGGAATCTCAATTGAGTAGTAATTAGTTCTGAAAAGAACTGGAGGTACAACTCGACGTTTCGATCAGTATGCTCTGATCGTCCTCTGATCATCCTCAGGAGGACGATCAGAGCATACTGATCGAAACGTCGAGTTGTACCTCCAGTTCTTTTCAGAACTAACTACTACTCAATTGAGATTCCACATGGTGTCACCGCAATTAGTTTTACTTAATACAAAACCTTGTTTGGATACTTCTAAGTGGTGAATCAATGGACCCTCTATGCATTTGAATGGATTTGAACGGTAGTGAAGCTTGCTACCAACACTGTTCAAATGGTATCACCATGTATGTACAAAACCAATGGGCATTTTTGAAAGTGGAAATTTTGAATGGTTTCAAATGGTCTATCAGTAGGAGGGTTAAAGAATAAATTCAATTATTAGAATTTCTGAAATGTTCCTTGGTAGAAAGCCACTATACACTATTGATAACCTCAAAAAACATAAATGACCACAGTTTGACATAAAACTTACTTGGTGTATTAGTTGATAATGGAATCAAACATCCATTGAAATATTTCTCAGGTGCTATCAATTTAGTGAATTTTTTTCCAAAACAAATTTCTGTCATCCATGTCAAATTTCTGTCATCATGGAGTGTCGTGGCCGAGCGGTCTAGCGCACCGAACTCAAGTTCTGGTGTTGCCAGCAGCAGGGTGTGGGTTCGAGCCCCGGTCGTGACACTTGTATCCTTGAGCAAGGTACTTAACCATAATTGCTTCGTCCTTCGGATGGGACGTAAAGCCGTAGGTCCCGTGTGTTGTATAATGCACGTAAAGTGGATTGTCGTGGCCGAGCGGTCTAGCGCACTGAACTCAAGTTCTGGTGTTGCCAGCAGCAGAGTGTGGGTTCGAGCCCCAGCCGTGACACCTGTGTCCTTGAGCAAGACACTTAACCATAATTGCTTCTCTCCACCCAGGGGTTAAATGGGTACCTGTGAAGGCAGAGATGGTTTGCTCTCTATGCGCTAGAAATGGCAGCAATTGAGCTGTATACTCCCCAGGGAGCTGAGATGGTTTCAGGAATGATTTATGAGCCTTATGAGCCTTATGAGCAGGGATAATAATATAATGCGCCTTGAGCGCCACTTAGTTGGTGGATACGTGCGCTATATAAATCTATACATTATTATTATTATTATTATCCAAATAGAGGAATTTTCTTTGGAATGAATACAGACAATTTGAATGCATTTTCACTATTTCCTTGAAACA
Organism: Zoroaster sp. YZ-2022; assembly: GCA_029582265.1. Lineage (NCBI taxonomy): Eukaryota > Metazoa > Echinodermata > Asteroidea > Forcipulatida > Zoroasteridae > Zoroaster > Zoroaster sp. YZ-2022. The sequence goes on from CM055837.1 coordinate 1,671,266, forward strand.
ATTATTTTTTATTTATATTTTTTATTTATTTTTGTTGTACATACATCTTGATTCTAAATCAAGTGGAGTGTCGTGGCCGAGCGGTCTAGCTTACCGGACTCAAGTTCTGGTGTTAGCAACGGAATGTGGGTTCGGATCCCGGCCGTGACACTTGTGTCCTTGAGCAAGACACTTAACCATAATTGCTTCTCTCCACCAGGGGTTAAATGGGTACCTGTGAGGGCAGAGTTGGTTGATTAGCCCTATATGCGCTGTAATGGCAGCAATTGAGCTGTATACTCCCCAGGGAGCTGAGATGGTTTCAGGAATGATTTATGAGCCTTAGGAGCAGGGGTAATAATAATATGCGCCTTGAGCACCACTCAGTTGGTGGATACGTGCGCTATATAAGTCCACACATTATTATTATTAAATAGAGTATGGATTAATTTACATACAGTATACTAGAAAAAATACCATATTTTTTGTATCATTGAAGTGACCTGCACATACAAAGTGAGCATCAAATAAATGTTTTCTTCTCACAGAGAGAGATAAAAAAACTTCAAGAAGTGGAAACCTTTAAAGAAGTTGAACAAGACCCGACAGATGAAAGCTACACCAATTATCTGTTCACAAGTAGTGAGTATCAGAGATCATGATCTAGAAAAAAATTACGATTTGTGCCCTTCCCTCATTTTCTTGTCAGCTCTTTTGTAAAATCATCCCAAATACCATGAGTACTGGGCTCATTCCTGTGGCATGTGATGGTCGAGTCTACTGCTTTATCGTCTAATTGCATCTTTTTATCCGCTCCTTAAATGAAGTGTTGAGGGCGCAATTCTCCTGTTTCCTTGCATGACTAGACAATGTAATGTGTAGCTTTAAAGGGTGCAGATTCTCTCTGAGTCATTGGGTAGCAGTTACCCAAGCCAAGAGCTGTTCATGTGAATCATCAGTGCAATAACTGCTTACATGTAGACTGGTAATCTGGAAGAGCTGCTTCTGTAACATGAAGTTGATAGTGGAAAAGAGCCATCCCTAACCAACACTGACAGATTGTTTTTACTGAAGCAAATTTAAACTTCTTTATTTTTTTTCCCTTTAACTTCTGCCTACTCTTGGTTTTATGTATGTATGTTGTCTGTATTCTGTCCTATTTTGCCTTTGAGAAAGAACCTGCTAGGTTGGAACAATAACAATTATTTTGCATTTATACTACAGGTCCTTTAGGTTAGTAAGCAGTTTGCAACAGCTGATTTATTTTAATTTTTTTCCTTTTGTTACAGTTGCAAAATATACAGTTGCCATCAGGAACCTAGCACCGCATGTCCAGAGATTCACACGGGTAAATATAAGACAAAAACTGGAATTGTTTAGATTTTTATTCTAGTCATCCAATAATCAAGAAAGTAAACTGACTAAATATATTTTCTATAACGAGGAAGGAAAAAAAAACACTTGTTGTGAGATTGAGACCAGTATGATAGCTCAGCAGATAGTTTTGTTACTTGTTAGAGTACTCCGTAAAATTTAAAAAAAATAATTCCAAAATTAATTTCTGTCATCTTTAGACAGAAATTCCACATTGGAATGAATATGAACAATCTGAATGCTTTTCCAATGTTTTCATGACAAATGAAATATACTTTAACTTTCACATTTTGGTTTCTATACATATATCTTGATTCTTATAAAGTATGGATGGATTTATAGACATACCAAAATTTGTATACTGACTTTAAAACAAAATTAAATGATTTCATCAAATTTGTGGCATTTTGTATTTGTAGGATAAGAGAAACAAAAGATGGATGCTGATGATGATCGATCGGCGCCGCAAACACCTCAAGTTCCTGCGCCGTATAAACTTTGACCTTGCCGAGAAATTAATGGATAAACTCAACATTGACTATACCCCGCCCCCTAAATATTGCATTCGACGGAACACTAAGCGTCATTTGGAGAAGAGTGCATTATGTAAGCAGGCTTATATCGATCGTATGAAGGCTCTCCAGGAGTTTACCAATCAGGTACAGGAGGAACAACTTAGAGAGATTGCAGCACTGAAGAAAGATCTCGGGATGGACCTGACCGAAGAGGAATTAGGCAGACTGCAACAGGATAGTTCGTGACTCTAATGAAAATGCCCGTTTAGGAAATTCAACCCATTTGAGAATGCAACCCATTTGGAGATACAGCGCATGTGGACAATTTTGTACAATGGTTATTAAGTATCAGATGTTTTAACAGTGCAACACTACTATAACGAATATGTGTGGCAGTCGGGGAAAACCCATCGGAAGTCGCTACGCACATTTTGTAATTATGGACCGATTTACGTAAAAATTTACCATAACTCCTTTATGTGAAAAATCATAGTTTGAAAGAAATGAAAAACACTTTTACACTATTTTTACTATAATGTCAATTTCACCCCAATTCAAGGGATTTACGTTTACTGCATAGCCAACTTTGAAGCCTAATTTCTCCGTTTGTGGGTTTTAGAACTGTCTTTGAAAGGTCATAACTTTAGTTGTGGTTTGAATATTGAACTCATTAAAACTGTTATGAGATCAGTAAAGGGTGTATTACTTGATTAAATGCTCAACAAGAATTGTAAAAATTTGACCATGTGTTGGGTTTTCCTGGACCGCCACACATATGAGATCCAAACAAATGATCTTTTTAATTTACTGATTCTTGACTTCAATACTAATATATAAAATAGGAGTAAAGGGTCATGATTTATTGTTTAATATAACCAAATAATAATTATAGTGGTGTTCATTATAGTCATGTTGTACTAATTTAGATTGACATCCATTCAACTACCTTGGTTTTATAATAAAAATTACGCTTGGAGATGATATCACATAAATATCTTCATTTTGCATTAAATTACAATACATCTTGTATTCATAATTCCAGAAAATTTTCAGTTCCATAATTTATTAAGCTTCGGACAAAGATTTCTGTCACAAATCAGTTAAAGCCATACTGTCGGTACATTCTTACAGTAAGTTGACAGACCAGACAAAACCAAACAGCCATCAGTTTATGAATGGTGGGATAACTGCAGAACACGGCATAATGTGCACAGTTTAGATGCAATCAGCACAGGAAACCTTGACCTTTGCTAGATAGTGCTTTTCACCTTTCAAATCCAGTCAAGGAATTATGTCAGTTCAGACTAAATATTTTTAAGCAGAACAGAAGATAAATCAAAATGGTTGGTTGTTTACAACATTTTATTAATTTGTCAAAATGATGTTCATTAACATAACATTTTACTTTTTTGAAATAAATTCTGACGTACCTACATGTATACCTGTCTTTATTGTTTATTTATACAGTTCTTAACGAATATTATTTATATTGTTACTGAAAGCTGCTAAACCCAAGAATTGGCTTAGACAATATAATTATCGTCGTTTGGCAAATCTAAACTGAAAACTAGCCAAAACAATTGTTTATTATGTGAATATTGCGAAAATATTTCACCGGTGATTTTCAACAATATTCTTTTTAATAACAAAATTGCTGAAAATCACCGGTGAAATAGCCAATAACACAGGCCATACATCTTTAAATAATTGAAATACAGATTTGTTTACTTAAATTTACCAAGAAATACTTTCAAAAAGTTAGCCATAACCATGGGCGGATCCAGTGTGACTGACAAAAGGCTCAAATAACGTATGGAAAATTGTGAAAGAAAATGAGTGGAACACCGCTCCACCCCCCCCCCCCCCCTTGCCAATGCTCATAAAATTCATGAAAATCCTTTCACAAATTCACTCGAATTAGAGGGCGGATCCAGTGTGAATGAAATAAGGGGCGCAAAATGATGTTTGGTACATTATAGGGGGTGTGAAATTCATTCTGACGCACCCAATCTGTTCGCAAATGGTCCCAATTTATATGCAAATGGTCCTACCAACTATCGTGAGTGTTCTCATGGTCCGTCTGTTACGTCAACTCTACTCTTGCACTTCATACGAATTGAGCGACTTATCTTCTGTAGTCCATATCGAAACCGCTGGTTCTTGAAGTAGAAAATCCAAGGGTTACAAAACACACAAAATACTGGTAAAATAAGTATCATGTCGTGTAGAAACTCGCTTTTTGTCCATTGATTTGAGTAGTCAAACAACTGTGCAAGTGCTAAAATATATATGGGTATTATTGTAAGATGATAGTTTATGATTATGATGAACATGGTAATGATGGTGTTCATTTTAGCCCGTCTAAACATCTCACCATGAACAACCCCTCTCTGCCGGCTCGTCTTGCGGAGTCTCCAGTAAATTCTCGAGTAGAAGAAGACAACTAGGATTGTTGGCAGAGCCATCCCCCACAGACAACAGAGAACTATCAGGGTAATCTCCAAGGGGATTTGTGTACTCGTGCGGCAGATACCGAGCTCTGGATCGAGTCTCGTCGTAATCACAAGGAAAGATTTGGTAACCAGTCCGTTGATCCACACAAAGAGGATCCCGATTTTAGCCTTGTTGATCCCAAAACAGGACCTGTGCTTGATAGGATGCAGTATTGCTAGGTAACGCTCGAAAGTTGACAGGGTTAAACTGGATAAGGCGACATTGCATAAACTCCAAAACGGGTATCGAGACAACCAAAGACGGCACAGGACTTCGGAGGCAGCGGTAGGCGGGAGATCGATCGGGCTCGGCACCAAGATATTGATGGCATGGCAAACAACAACGCAGAGTTCAACGAAGCTCTGGTTGAACATTATTCTTGTAGTAGGGTGTGACAGACCTGAACGTTGAGACAGGAACACGAAGCACGTGAGACCCTGGAAAATCATGGCGATGAGATCAAGTAGAAGGCAGACTGCGAACAAGAACGGCCTGTCATCAAGTCGAAAAATATAAGGAGTTTCCAAATCATGAGGAACCCGTGACGGCCAGGGGGTTGAATTTGTTTCCCACATGATACTGCTTCAGTCAGATTGGATGAGATGACTTAAGGATAATGAACAACATTCTCTACTTTTGCGTTAATTTTAAACGAACCCAGCCTGCAAGTAAAAACGAAGTGATTTGACCGATGGAAAGGGGGCGGTAGTACCGTGGTAATTACAGCATCGCTTTTGTTTGTCCATTAAGTACGGGTATATAATTAAACTGGATCAATCACTCCTTATAAAAGAAGACAGTAGTAGATACGAATGGTCTGTTTGTATATAATTAGTATCTATACTGTGATGGGTTCCAAGTTAATGTCTCCTCGGAAGGCCTTATTGTCTTGTTTTTAAAGGTAACGTGAGGATATTGGTAAAAATAAAATTGTAAAAAGAGTGCCCTATATAAAGTATATACCCATTGGAAATCATATGATTTCCCCTACCACCCCATACACCCCCTACTTAACAAACCCTGGCTATGCGGAAAATCTTGATTCAAAGAGAGTAAATCATATACATGTGAAAGTATTTTATTCAAATTCTGTCCCTTTAAAGGGGAAGCTGTCACATTTAATTAAAGCGACATTTAAACTTATATTAAACCCATCCGACACTGTCAACGTTCATCATGACGTCAATTAGTTGTGGGTCGGTATCAATTCTAAATTGCATTTTATTGCCGATTTTCCATTCCCTAAAATCTTGTCATCTCAAAGCTTTCGTAGCAACGACAGTATTATGCTTTCATTAGTGACTAACGAAAGCGGCTGTGTGGGTGAGTAATGGGGGACAAAATGCACGCACCTGGCAAGCACACAGTGATTCGGCGGTTTTTTAAATTATTATTGTGGGGCTAAAGGGCCGGTCACACTGCAGCAATAACGAGTAAGGAGAACGAGAACGCTGCTAATGAACGCCACCGATCGGTTAAATAAGCGTGCGCGTATTCCGCGCGGTACAATTTAACCAATAGAATGCGTTCTTTTGCGTCGTTTTCGTTATCGTTATCTTGTAATCACTGCAGTGTGACTCGACGAGATCGTCCAGTGATAGCTATTATTGTCATGGGATTATAGGATTTGTAAAGTTGTGGCTACAGTTTCTTAGTGTATACAAACTAGCATTAGGCCCATATGGATTATAGGGGGATTACCTCCAGAGTTAAGCGGTTGGCTACTACAATCCGGCAGATAATGAGATCATTATAATACCCCAGCCCAACGGAACCGGCAAATATACTACTCAAAACAGTTTAGGGAACACCGGAATAATCTCAGTTAAAGCAAGATCATTTATTTCAGATAAACACAATGTTTCACAGAATTGATGAGAACAACTGCACAATGAAACAGATGATAAAGGATGCATGTAGTGATTACACATTTCATGACATGACTACTGAAAGAGAGAGGGGGTTGCAAATGAAAATCCCGGTTTTTGGAGGTTGGGGAAAGATGCCCTCCCGTAACAGAGGCATGCAGTGAATAATTACCCAAGCTTCAATGTACAACATCGTGTGAATAAAAGCACGATAGTGATGGGTAACAGACTAGAGAATTGTAAAGTGTCAATTCTAGAGAAATGGAATGAATATTTTGAAATTTTTGCATTCAGGAGGCTCTGTGTGGGTATTTGTGAGCTTAAAATGTGACTTTATGGAGTTCATTTTGGAAACAATTTCTTAGTGCAGATGTGATAATAATTTATAGTAATATATTTCCCATATGTTCCTGCAGACGAAGCCAAATCAATATTTAGGCTAGACTATATTTTCAACAACAACAAAACCTAATAAACCATGACGATTTTCTTTGTGAGTGAGGATTCAAAATAAGAGCTGATGGCGGATTGGCGAAATTATCTTTTGTTAAAATGCTGCTCATTTTTATTTTCGGTAATATATCATACAGCTGTCAGACTATAACACACTGTTGTAAATATGTATTTTTATTACTTTTTATAAACATTGTTTTTATTGCATTTGGTTATGGTGAATTGGTTTGGGGACATTATAAATCGACACATTATTGTTTTATTATTTAAATGTTTGGGCCGAAATGTAGGGAAAACATTTTGCTAAATCCATCGTAATAATCGGGGAATTGAATCAGGCGAGAGCTTTGTACAATATGTACAACGGCGTGGGGTCACGAGAATCATAAAGTGTTCTTAACTTGGTCAGGGGTTTTTTCTTTATTATTTTGCACAGTTGAAATATAATGTATGCAAAAATATGTAAATTTCAAATGATGATGCCAAATTCCAATTCTGAACGTTGTCCTAACGGCCTCCCAGGCCAACCCAACAAAACATACATAGGCCCTAATTATATCATTCGGGTTCGAAACATTAATTTGTATAAAACAAACGAAAACATTATTATTACGAAAGATATGAGAAATTTCAAACCATTTTCGAACAATGTTAGGACATTTTTGGAAGATGGTATACTAGCCCATATATCTCGAGTATTTTTGCACTTAACTTTGAACCTTGTTCATATGAATAAGGTTTTCTTTTTTCATTTGAATTTTGTAGGTGACTCGTTACTCGGTCTCAGACTCGACCTTCGTGACTCAGACTCGGACTCGAACCCGAACCACATGACTCGGGACTCGGACTTGGACTCGACACTGGGGACTCGGACTCAGACTCGGACTCGAGGTTTCGAGGATTCGAATACAAGTCTGTTATTTCCCAACTACTGAGGCAGAATCCGACTGATCCAATCCAATCCGATATAATATGTAAGATACATGATCCAATCCGATCCGATCTTGTAAAGAGGCGCGCGCTCGGATCGCGATATCGCTCGCGCTGCTTGCCATTCTGTGTTTTCACCAATAGAGGGCGGAAGATAAATAATGGGCGTCAAATGCAAACACCGAAGTTGCTGACGAAGATGGAGAAATCTCTGATTGATGCGGTAGATACTTTTCTTCATGGGAGATTTAAGACTTGTAGATCTTTGTTAGAAGGTATACCCGTTGAGGAATCGAGGAAGTCAAGTTTAGCTCAGTGGTTGATTGAAAACAACTTGATCGTCTGCACTTGTATAAGTTGTAAGGTATGTGCAGCGGCGGGCCAGACGAGCGATCGGGGAGGACACTGTGTTGGTGGCCAGGGACCGGAAGTAATAATAATAATAATGTGGACTTATAATATAGCGCACGTATCCACCAAACTAGTGCCCAAGGCGCATTATATTATTACCCCTGCTCATCAGGCTCATAAATCATTCCTGAAACCATCTCAGCTCCCCGGGAGTGTACAGCTCAATTGCTGCCACGCATTATAACGTTAGGGCTAATCAAACACAACAACCAACTCTGCCCTCACAGGTACCCATTTACCCCTGAGTGGAGAGAAGCAATTATGGTAAAGTGTCTTGCTCAAGGACACAAGCACCATGGTCGCGGTTGGGATTCGAACCCACATTCTGAAGACTCAGCCATCAGAACACAAATCCATGGCACTCATGGCACTCATGCTGAATGTAGTTCAGAGTTGTGCCTTGTGGCCTCACAACAACATACGCATGACAGAGAAACCTTTTTAGAGCCAAACACTTCTAAATACTACAATTGAACATTAATGGCATTAGTGATTTCATTTTTAGTCATGTTTCAAGCCAGAAGAAATGGCAGAAGAAATTATGACTGTCATCAACAACATTTCACAGCATGATATAGTTTATCATCATTTGATTATTCTGTTGATTGTAGGAACAGTTGGTATCAGGGGACCATGTTCCAAATGTCTCAAGGATGATTGACAGGTTCAGCACAATAAAAAATATGATGCATGGTAAGTGTGTAATATGATGTAAAATTGCAATCATAATAATTACAATGTAACATGTACTACTTAATACTGTTGTTGAATTGAGCACTTTACATTAATACTACAAGAGATGAAGTTTTAACATTTTGAGTATGCTGACCGAGTGCTGACTGCTGACTGCAAATCCAAACTCAAAATTAATTAATGTTTTAGTATATCATGAGACATTTATTTAATATGTTAACTTGTACAAGATCCAACTTGTGCACATTTGTTTATTTATCTAAGGCTTCTCAGGTAAGAGCATTTGCCATATTATTTAAAACTATTTTCAAGAAAGTACACTGATTTGAAGTTATTGACATTAATTTTCAACATTTTGCCCGTTTTCTTCAAGGTTTACCACCATCAATGAAGACGCTTCCAGTCGAGATGGTTGTATCCTTCAATAAGTCAGCATTACTCCTTCAGAAAATGATCTCCAGAGATCCACTTCAGTCCGGTTTGAACCAGATCGATCATGCCGCAGCTGATCCAGTTTGTACCAGTTTGGACCAGATTAAGAATATTGCAAGGACAAACTTTCACAGAGGTGAAAATAAAACATGAATTGTGAAAGCTGGGGTCTACTTTAATACGAAACAATTATTCAAATGGAGAACAAAAATCTGGGTGACTTTTAAATTGGACATTAATAGGAAAGTAAATAATGTTGGCAACATGTTGGCATGGATAATAAAGAGCAATCCATGAAGAGAACAAGATTTTAATTAAGCTTTCCTATCCAGTAATAAAAGTGAAATCAACCTTTGCCTCAGAGCTCAAAATTCTATAAAATATTGCGTTCATTGAAATTTGTGAGATTGTACCAGTCTTCCCAAATGGACTTCCAGAAATATTCACTCAATGCTTTCCATTTCTCTTTAACAGTCTGTTCTGCCATGGGAATAACAGAGTTCAGATCAGCTCATTTAGATGAACAACTCGGCAAATTGACTGGTATTTCCCACTTACGTAAGTTACTTTTCAGGCCTTGAATTTCATTCTTGAAGAGCAAGATAACTTGGTTGGTGAAGACTACTTCCATTTAAAAATCTAAATATATTTGGAGAAATTAAAAGAGTCAACAGGGCAGAGACCAAAGGCAATTACTTAGTGTAAAAATGCAAAATCGTTTGTCCAGCATCATTCTTCAGAAAAATTTTCTTGATATCTTCTTGATATCTCCAGTACCTGCAGATGTTATTTCACTGGTGCTGCTTCAGTGCTGTGTGCTGAGCTTATGTCACATGATCAGCAGACAGCATCAACATGCTCTGAGCATCTTGGACATGGCTTTACAGGTGCACTCTGGCAGGGTTCAAGATGACAGACGAAAGGTGGGTAAAACTGTCAAAGGTCATTATGTGCATCTTCGTCATGAGAGAATTTTATGTATCTTGAACTGTGATGGAGTTGGCTCTGTATAAATCTACAAATTATAATTACTTTTTTCCTATGAATTAAATTGTTTTGGTTCTCCTTGATTCTAAAGTTGGCCATTTCTGAATTTTATTTCACTGTTAGAGTTCTTCACTGGCCTTGATCATCAGTCTCCAAATGGGCAACTTTGATGTGAGCGTTAACTCCTTGCAAGATGATAGTAAGTCACCATGGTAACCCAAACAAATGAAACTAATGTAAAGTTGTGGAGCCTAGTGCATTGTGGGAAATGTGTATTCACTGTATCGTTTCCTTGTGTGTCTTTGAAAATATTTTTAGTCTAATTTGACTAGGCAATTTTATAACTTTTTGGAAAAATTATCTTTAAATGCACATTTTTCATAACTCATCCAGGATTGTCGTCACTTGATGCAGGACATCTAACTCGATTCTTATTGGTCGTTTGTTTGTTTCAAACCGGCCAATGGGAGGACTGTCTTCATCAAATTAACATAAAACAGCCAAAATTGCCGGAATCCCTCAACTTGATCCAGAGGTTCATCCAAGGTAATATGTTTGTCCGAGGTAACCGACCATTCAACTACAATCAACGTCCCTTATTGACCAATCAGATTTGTTAAAAATCCATCATGTGTGCTTCGAGTGTAACATGTGTAAATGCCATACAATCTATTTTTTCTGATGAGCATCCTAACAATCCATTTTTGTATGCAGTACAGTGGCGTAACTAAGGTCCAATTTTCAGGGGGGCACTAGGGGGTGCACCACTTTTTCTAGGGGGGCATGTCAATACTTGAATCCTGCAGTCTCAAATAGGGACCTATTTTTTTCAAAATTCTGAATGGGGGGCACCCGGGGGAACGGACCTCGGGTGGGGGGGAGAGCATGTGCCCCATTCCCCCCATAGGTACGTCACTGATGCAGTATATACAAACACACTTTAGATTTGACCGAAATTTTTTCAAGAATGTATAAGGGGGCAAGTCTCAATACAGTTGAAGAGAATAGTTGATATAGTTGAAGAGAATAGTTGATACAGTTGAAGAGAATAGTTGATAGTTGAAGAGAATGGTTGATACAGTTGAAGAGAATGGCTGATATAGTTGAAGAGAATAGTTGATACAGTTGAAGAGAATGGTTGATATAGTTGAAGAGAATAGTTGATACAGTTGAAGAGAATAGTTGATAGTTGAAGAGAATAGTTGATACAGTTGAAGAGAATAGTTGACAGTTGAAGAGAATAGTTGATATAGTTGAAGAGAATAGTTGATATAGTTGAAGAGAATAGTTGATACAGTTGAAGAGAATGGTTGATATAGTTGAAGAGAATAGTTTATATAGTTGAAGAGAATAGTTGATGTAGTTGAAGAGAATAGTTTATATAGTTGAAGAGAATAGTTGATACAGTTGAAGAGAATAGTTGATACAGTTGAAGAGAATGGTTGATATAGTTGAAGAGAATAGTTTATATAGTTGAAGAGAATAGTTGATGTAGTTGAAGAGAATAGTTTATATAGTTGAAGAGAATAGTTGATACAGTTGAAGAGAATAGTTGATACAGTTGAAGAGAATGGTTGATATAGTTGAAGAGAATAGTTTATATAGTTGAAGAGAATAGTTAAATTCAGTTATTTTCTGAATATTTGTCTTGTTTTGTTAATCTGTTATCTTGTCTTTTTCTACTTCAGGATTTTGTTTATATCGGAAAGGCAACTTCAAATCAGCCCAAGAACATCTGACTGCAATCACTGCAAGTCCAGATTGTGACGTCACACTCAAAGTCAAAACACTCAACCTGATTGGCTGTTGCTTAGCATCGCTTGTAAGTGATATTTTAATTAAAAGACTTTGACACTGTTAAATTTATTGTTTAAGTTAATAAAATTATTTTTCAACGACAAACTGAATCTCAGGTAGCACCCAATCAATTTGGAATATAAATATTTTGTAATATTTTTGTTCTCCAGAGATTGCAAACTTCGCATCCTGACACTGGATCTATCCTGGGACTATATGGTCTTTCTTGATTTAGATTTGTTCTACCCTTTTTATAAAATCTTAAGAACCAAGGGGGAATGTAACATGTTTGAGCCGATAGGCTATCATCATCAGTTCAAAAACTTCAAGGAATAATTTCTTTTAAAAACTTTGCATAGCTAAGAAATATTTGTGTGTGTATGTAATGCTAATTTTGAGAGCAAATGTTGAATTTTGATGAGCGAATTGTGTAGCATTGTGCTATACAATTCAAGCAGAATCATTCACTTTATTCCTTAATTTTGCATCCTTTTGCCTTGATAAAGATCGAAATGGCCACTAATTTTGCAAAGGTTTAAATCTCTGGTATTTCTTTTTCTTTTCTGTTATAGAACAAACCCTACACAGCTATACAGACATTCCAAGAAGTACTGAAGGTGGAGTTTAGCTACCTGTGTCCATTGTACAATGTTTCCCTCGTGTATCGATATCTAAGACTTCCAGATGCTGAACTTGAAGCGCTTGATCTCCTCCTTAAGGTACACCTTTAAGCCAAGATCAGACTGGTGTAGGGGTACTTGCCTAATTACCTTTCACCTCCAGTGACCCACAACTCAACTAAACATTTTGTGCAAATTTAGCAAATTTAGTTTAAAGGGAGTGTAAACTTTTGGTAAAATGCCAATAAATGCATCCATACTGGAATGAAGAGATATGTATAAAAACTAGTTCATCTTGCTTCTGAGTATATTCCAGGCAATACCGCCCTCTTTTGGCCACCGAGGGCATATTATTTCAAGGCTCAAATACCTGGAAAATATGGAATATTCCCAGATTTTAATAGAATTGTATCAAGGGGCACTATTTTTTTTAGTTTTGTTCAATTTCTCTCACAATTTTTTTATCAGAGTCTCAAAGAAAAACAATCAAGAAGGGCTCCTCCACCTAGAAATGATGACATCATCCTGGGTCCCTTAGCAACCATGGCATCACTTGATGAGGATGGTTACGGCATAGATGAGGAAGCTCTTAGTGTCACGTTCGTGATGTACACACTAGCATGGAGGTGTCTGGAACTCGGCAGGTACTATCTCGGGGAAAGATAGAGAATATGTTAGGGATAAATGGGAAATTGGGATGGGAATACCCTTGCCTCAAAGAAAATATTGTATGGTTTGGGGAGGGGAGGGGGGAACAGATTCTCACTGGGCAAAATTAACCTCACCCTAGGGATAAATTAACAATTCAAAAACCTTTGCTGTCAGTTCATGATAACAATGAACTTTGTGCATGTAACCTGAGATCTCTCTTTTTGGGGGTATTTTTTTAGGCACAAGGATGCTATAAAGAGATACCAAGACCTACTTAAACTAATTGAGGCTGATTCGTCACTTATAACAAAGGTCGGTAGTAATTTTACCCATTCGAATTTAATGCCAAATTTAAGCATGTGATGTTAAAAATAATTCTGATACTGAAATCCACCACAAAAAGAAAAACTACAGAAAATTTCCCTTCTATTTTGGATTGTTTAAGACACAGCAACAATTTGTATTCATGTATTCTGACATAAGTAAAATAGGATACAGGAAACTGATACAGGAAAGTTTGAGTTTTGAGATTCTCCCTTATTACAGGCATGATATTCTTTCTACTTTTGCAGGAAATTCTACCTTTTTTATTTTGAAAATCCTACCATGAAACCGGGTTCAGACTAACTTTAGACCATGGAAACTTTCCTTGTGTATCATTTTATTGTAAATACCAAGAAAAAAAACATATACATGGCTATAGAGGTAAACCGCTATAGGCTATTATATGCCTAATGATAATGGCAAACATTTTCCTACCTTTTCTTTTTCTCACAAAAAATATCATCCCAGACATGAACAAACATTTCATGATTCATCCCATCAATAAACAAGTGATGACTGAAAACAAGTGATTGTAGCTTTGAGGCCAACATGAGAATGTCACAAAAAGCATACCACTAATTACAACTTTTTAACCATGCAGATAATTTACCTCCTTTTTTAGTCTCCCAGCAGCCGCTTGAAATGTTCCACAGGTCTCCCTTCTATACGGACAATTTATCTAGAGACAGCATTGTCATTATATTATGCGGATGACATAGAACAGTCACTTTCCACTGTTGATAGAATCCTAACCAAAATGGCCGCCAATGGAGAAACTAAATTTGAAACAGCTTCCAGAGAAACGATTAATGATGGAGGCAACAGGAGGCAAAATACAAGTTCTGAATTGAGGGAAGATGCGTTGCCGGGTGTCAGTAGCCATGGGAACAACCATCAAGGAGACAGAGAGCAAGATGCAGTGCCTTCGTGTAGTGGGACTTACACTAACAAATTTGCAGCAAATGAAAAATCAGATTCCACGCCAAAATTAGAATCGGGAACCAGTTTCAGATCATCTTGCATAGGAACAAAGAAAATTACTTCAAGATGTGAAGAAAAGGTCCAAGAAAAACTCTTCATGGCAAACACCCACTTACTGAAATCAAACTGTTTGATCAAGACAAATAACTTATCCCACGCTCTGAGAGTAACTGATGAGCTACTGAGGTATCTCTCTGGGATAACGAGGGTCGAAGATGGATCAAATGATGTGGGATGGTGTACCAGGGAGAAACCTCTTGAGATGGAGGAGATGGAATCTATGGAGGCGGGAGATGCTCCAAGGAGTAAAAGGAGGAAGATTGAACAGACTTCAGGTATTTATTTACCACATTTATTTCCTGGCACAGTGGCTTTCAATCCTCTCAAGAAGACTTGAGCTGAATTTGTTACCAATAAAGTTTGTTATGGAAAAGCATTTCAATAAAATCTTCGACAATTATTCTGTTTATTTCTCTCCTACAGTAATTGAAAACACTGCTGGTACCAGTGCAGATAAACCTGAAAAAAGACAACAGCCAATCAGCAACAGCCTACTACAAATCAAGACCAAAGCCTACAACAATAAAGCACTGATTCTGATTGGTCAGAAAAAGAATTCTGAGGCACTTCAGATGCTGGTCTTAAGCATGCAGTGTACACCAGGTAACCAAGAGATAACTATGCACCGTTTCTTTTACCCTTTGCTCCCCCCATTATTTACACTGGGAGGCTGTCTGACTGCAGTAATATCTAAAAAGTGGATTACATGCAGTCTAGTCCATGGCTCATGCATTCGGAGTATCCTACTGTTTGCACTTCTCCCTTTGCCTAAAATTGTTCCTGAAAGAAGAGAAGTAGCCACCAAGGAAAGAAAGAAGTAGCCTGTATTCTAGTTTCTTGTTTGTGTGGATGTGGAGAGTCTGTAAATCCTCTAAAATGAACATCCAGGAGATTCAAGGGCTTTGTCTTCTGGACCAAAGGGAGACCCAGGCCTGCTACCCATTTTCAGGATTTTTTACTTTTGTCAAATCACACCCCTGACTTCTATCTAAAATTGGGATTACATGCTGTCCTGTGGCAGTCAGGAAGGTCTAATCAGCTAGAAGCTCATGTATTTTGTACGAAACTCTCTGGCCACATGAATGCCCAAAACAGCCTGTGACAATTACACAAAAGTATACAAATCTTTCTGTAATTGTTTCAAGTTCAGAACCCTGGATAGAGATTTTTATACACAGTATTTTGATATATAAACTCCTTGTTTGGATATTTCCTGCAGCAAAAGATTCAAGTCTGAATATTGGTATTTGTTTCCACATAGATGATATTGATGCTCTGTACAACTATGCACTATTACTGACCAAGATGGGAAGAAAGAAGGAAGCGTGCCATACAATGAAAAAACTGCTGCCTTTGGAGGCTAGTCTTAAGAGGTCACCATTATCCAGATACCTTTTGCAGACATGATGGTGACAAGAATAAGGGGAGTTATGACAGTGACGTCAGTGTCAACTAGTATGATGGACAATATTGACTTTGAGTTACACTGTATCTTCATAAACATTTTACCAAATGGTGTAGTTACCCCACGCAGCTAGGAGTTGGTCCTGGATTACTTTCGAAGAAAAATTGCAGAAACCCTGAAGAGGTTCAAAGGTTAAGGGGCAATGATAGAGGTCATAATGAAACAAGAGCTAGCCTCTTCCTCTGTGGTTATTCAGTTGTATCCGTAAAGAGTATCAGTTACTTCCAACCAGGAAAAAACAGATTGTTGATTTCAATTAAATGCAATATTTGCTAATGCTTACCTTTTCCCAATAAAGACAATTATTGCCCAAATTAATAATACTAAAATTTTTGGTAAATTAGATTATAATACAGATGTTAAAAATACATTTTTAAGATTGATTTACATTTTGTATAATTTTTTATCTATCATGCAATTGATGGCATATTTTTTATTCAGTGCTTCCTTTACATTTGAAAAATAGTCATTTATCAATCAACAAACATTTTGAGGGTAAGGCCCAAAAAAATGTTTCCGGTTTCTGGTCAAAGGTCAGGTTCAAAATTAGTGTGGTGATGCACTTTTTTTGGGGGGGGGGTAATATTTTTTTCGCCAACCAGTGATATACATGATACATGTATACACGTTACTGGAACCAGACCAAATTTCCTATACACAAAGTATGGTGGCTAAGAAAGGCCACACAATTCGGGCAAACTTTCTTACCCCGATGTGAAAAAGGAGTTCAAAACACGGCGTGGCAGAATCGATCCAGCAATTTTGGCTGCAATTGGACAAAAAATAAAAATGCAAACACGCAGTTCTAAGGTGATGCGTGCGGAGACCTAAAACTGGAGACTTTTTTGAAGGGGGCCTAAAGCAAGTTAGAGTGATGCATTTGTTGTACTCATTTTTGTTGTTGAAGTTAAGATAATGTGCTCTTTTCTAAATACCAAACTGGAAATTATTTCACTTTTCTTAAAAATGACTGAACCTCAGACAAAATGATTTCTAGGGAAGACTCATACCATCATGAGCTTCTACCATCATGAAACTAAGTAAGGTTCACAGTAATACTTGACTATATTGGTTATTTTTTAATCACCAATTCATTTACCATACCATAAAAGGGACAATATCTTCACGATCACAGGGCATGGAATCGGAGTGCTAGTTTTAGATAAACTCAGTGACTGAAAATAAAATCTCACATAAGGTCATATACCATTGCTGCTACATTAATTAGCCGGTAATTTTCAGTCACTGTGTTTATCTTAAACTAGGACACCGATGCGATTCCATGCCCTATTGAAAGTCTGCTCTGATCGTGATGATACTGTCCCTTTAACCATGACTTCATTTGACAAAAGTGTACATTGCTGAACAAGGAATTCCTGATACTGTTTTTCTATCACTTCCTCTATTAGTAATAGAACAGTTAAACCAACATCCGATAAGATAGTTCATATGTAAGCCATGAACTTTATAGAAGCAATTAACATAAACATTTGTTTCTGTATCCTATGGTCATTGCTAGCTTGATGCACTTCAAAATGTTCCCACATACATTTGTAATCCCTTTACCATGGAGAAAATGCCTTACCACCTCATTAATGAATATGAAGGCTTGCGTTTTCATGTGGCTAGATTTTAAAATGCTTAAATTTGTTTATTTTTTACTTTTTTTTTAATGGGGGCAGGGTGACCAAACTTATTTTGTTTAGCATAGTGTTATTACCAAACTCTGTGGTGTTATACTCTGCAGAATGAGCACAAGATGTTCTTTTACTCCCGGCCCTGGCAACTCTACAGAGGCGTAACTGGGGTTGGTTCAGCAAGGGGAATAAGGGGGTACAAATTAGGGGGCCCAGGATTTTAAGGGGTACTTGAGGCATACTTTTTGACAGGCCTTTATGATGTTTTACTTAGGGATCTGAATGTTGAGCTGGGCGGCACCCAATGGCCAGGCCTGGGGGAGGGGGAGGGGAATGTGCCCCCAGACGAACTAGTCAAGAGAAGTGCCCTGATCATATTACGGAGCTAAATAAACATACACATATAGTGCGGCTGAAAAGAGACTAGCCACTTGCACAAATCGGCGGGCTACTTGATACGAGGTTATACCATTATCTAAAACGGTATTCTTGAGTAACACAATAACTTTAAACAAATAGAAACCATACGAAATATGATAGAACAGATTAAAAAATGTATTTATTAGAAACAATATTAAATTTGTTGTCATCAATGTACAATCCAATTCAAAATAGTAAAGTTTGAATTTTTTTTAAATGATGGGTTAATTTAGTCACTATTGGAAAATGGACGAGTCCAAATGGTTGGTCCTTTTGGCCTGGGCGAGGTCTGCATTCTAACTGCATGATTAGTACTGTGTTATATGCCTACGCATTGATCCGCCATATAACGGAATAACTATACTGATATACATGTACATGTACGTGTGTGGAATGTTATTTGATTTGCTGACAACGACTAGCTGAAGGAAAACTTCGGAATATATACGTTGTTCTTTGAAAATAACCCCGAGAATGGCAGAAAATAGTAATTATGAAGAGAAGGAGGTTCATGACGTTGCAGAAGAGGACATGCCTGGACCGCCTTCTCCAGATGTGAACGCTGAAAATGGAGAGGAAATTGTCCACGAACCCAAGTCGGACAATGAGACGACCACCACAGACGGAGACGGTAATACACCGCCACCTGCTCCCGTTGTGCATAAGGTTCTGAGGCCAGAAGATCAGATGAGGTTATATGCTTGGGTAGGTTTTAGATTCTAATTTGATTTGGTCTTTATTCCATGTATTAAGCTTCAGTTTGGGTTGATATTGTTCGGATTTGACAGTAAGTACTTTTTTTTTTTTTTAGAATTGCCCATTTTCCGGACACGCTGGATTAATACCAAAACTGACTTGAAGGAGAATAAGATGTCTTTGTTACAATCAGGCTGTTGATTTTTCAGATATTTTTTCTGGTCTCGGGATTTTTTACAAATCTGCCTTTGCCTCAAAATTTTCTTTAAATAAAAGAAGAGAAGTAGCCACCAAGGAAAGAAAGAAGTAATGTTAGGCCTACCCGGCAGTATTGTGATTTTGTGTCCAAACCTCTATTTTCTTGTTTTTGGAGATGTGGAGAGCCTGTAAATCCTCCTAAATTAAACATCCAGGAGGGTTAGAAAGCTTTGTCCTCTAGACCAAAGGGAACATAATGAATAATAGTTTCATTAAACATGGTGTTATAAATTATCTTAAAAGAAATTCTGGAAAGAATGTCGTATCCGGCTGCCACTTTTTAAGGGCTTTATTGGAATTTTTTTTGCAACCACTAACCAGTTAAAATTGGTGGTACAGAAAGCGAAGACTACAGTGTATCTTTAAAATCCACTTTTATGATGGTTTTTGGACTTGATTTCCCTTCTAAAAAAAATCCTCCCCTTCAGAAAATAGAAGAAGGATCCTATTATAGTTGCCACTACGCATGTACAATGACTGTGTTGGTCACTAATTGTGGAGTTTACAAGATCAGACTGACATGACTGAGGAAGTCATCGTATACCAAAAATGCCTGATTTTTCATGAAATAAATATCCTGGAATAATTTGAAGTATATGTCCATCATCATCCATATGTTCTCCACCTTACCAGGTACATGTAGGTAAGATTACATTATTGGTTATATTTAATGAAAAATAGTGGCGGCCAGATACGACATTCTACCCGAAATTCTCAAAGCACCATGAATGGAGAAGTGATGTTAGACTAAATATACTTATTGTCTATTTGATTTCCGACAGGCCGGGGATGATCTGAAGGGTCTTGGTGATGATGTCCACTGCCAACAAATCTACATGATTCTAACTCTCAAGAGTGAAGTAAATGAGACAGCAAAGTTCCAAGTAATTACAGAGACGGTCAAGAAATCACCAGAGTTTGACAAATTATCAGGTGAGATTAACCCTAACTCCCTAGGCCCATTTGCTTACACATAACCTGAATCCTCCAAAATCCTCCAGTAGTAAAGCAAGCACATGACATGTATGCACACATATCAGTGTTTCTAATCTGTGATACATGTACATGGCCAGGGACCGTCCCTGCATGCATGGAGCAATAAACTGTCCACTGACCTTGCAATCACTACAACAAACATGGATGTACATGTACCATGGAAAGGCAAGTGTGCCTAATAACCTCAATCCTTCAAAATCCTTCACTTTAGCAAAGAGGATTTTGGAGGATTTGGGAAGGTTAGGGTTAATATTTTAATGATTTTACTTCAAAACTTTCTCAGAAACCCTAAACCAGTTTCACAAACTAACCTTCAATTATGATTACAGACTCGCAAATGAAGTGGCAAGTACACATTATAACTGCTTGGACCATCTATTTGAAGAAAATCTTAGCATTTTATTTGTATACAATTTATAGCTAGGATGATCCTATCGTTATGTTTTCACATAAGCGCTAGGATAAAGAGTACAAAAAAACGTAGAACTACCGTAGCTTGCATGTTTTACGAAGAAATAAACACATTGCACTGTAATAGCTTAAATCTATGAATCTACTATGAGTCTATACTGTATTGTTATTATGTGTATGCCTTTGATCATAAAAATATTGTAACTTACACTGTGTTTTTGACCAATTCTTGCCTTGTTTTGATCTTCTCTGCGGTTCGATTCTGTCCGCACGATGTGTCACATGTCATACACCTACTGTTCCATCCGTTTTCATGGTCATAGGTTCATTTACTGGAGCCGAGCAGAGCCGTATTTTGGACCGGCTCTGGAGCGGTGCGGCAAACAGCGCCCCCGCCCGACTCAATGTGTTAATTCGTGTAGAAAACTTGTGCAATACAAACCCACGGCTGTTTTAGTTTTATTCAATATGTTCAATGGAAGAAATGCGCTATTCAATTGATGGAATTAAGATTTCCATTGGAACCATTATCATTTGTCTTTCCACATATGGTCCTGTGCATTGTCATGTACAATTATCAGAGATTTCCTTAACAATTTCATTGAAATGAAGAAAGACAGAGCAGCGCCGCATGGTCCCCTATTTATACCATTCCGCTGTTGCATTATCCCCAGCTTCTTTTCAATG
Organism: Zoroaster sp. YZ-2022; assembly: GCA_029582265.1. Classification (NCBI taxonomy): domain Eukaryota; kingdom Metazoa; phylum Echinodermata; class Asteroidea; order Forcipulatida; family Zoroasteridae; genus Zoroaster; species Zoroaster sp. YZ-2022. Next base: position 1,692,404 of record CM055837.1, read on the forward strand.
AAATTGAACACAGTGTAAGTTACAATATTTTTATGATCAAAGGCATACACATAATAACAATACAATACAGTATAGATTCATAGTAGATTCATAGATTTAAGCTATTACAGTGCAATGTGTTTATTTCTTCGTAAAACATGCAAGCTACGGTAGTTCTACGTTTTTTTTGTACACTCTTTATCCTAGTGTTTATGTGAAAACATAACGATAGGATCATCCTAGCTATACCATTGATTGCAAGCTGGCTATTTTTCTCTTCTTCAGCTTTGTTCATAGCAATTATAGCACTGATTTTTTTTAAAACCCTCCTATGACTGCAAGGGTCAAAATCAGTCAAAATGTTGATATACTTGTCAAGGTACATGTATATATAATGCACTTAAAAGTCAAACACTGTCAAACCTCATGTGTAGTTAGTACATTTACATGTCAAAAATGAGTAGACCATTTTTGACTGGTAAAAAGCATTGTCTTATATTGTTCAGGGTGGTCAAAATGACAGTAAAAACCATTCAAAAAAGCCCCTGTGTGCACATTTGGGTCAACACTCAAAACGGGCAGTTGACTGATTTTGACCACTATAGCTACTTGCCACTAAAGTGCAGCTGAAGTAGGAGGATTAATAAATAACGGGGGCCAGCCTATTTTCCTTTCAGTCTCTCTTTGGTCGCATAGATTTGTATGGGAAAAAATACAGTAAAGTTCAAATATTGGTTAAAAAGTTTATTCTTATTATCAAATGTTGTAATAGTTTGTTGATTTTCCCACAGTGGGTAAATTGCCCGTGCTTGTTGACCCAGTGTCAGATCGAGTCATCTCAGATGTACAGACCATCATCGACTACTTAGAACAAGTCTTCAGGGAGCCCTGTCTCATACCGAAAAAGAAATCTTTGCAGCAGGTCGGGATCGATTTGTACAGAAGATTCACAGGGTACGTAAAAAATAACTGCCACTGCCACTTTTCTATCCAAATTATGACAATTATTACAGATTTTCCTTTATTAAAAGATGATACACTTGAGGAGAGTCAAGTGAAGTCAAGTGAGGATTGGAAATGATGTTTTGGGAGATTTTAATCAATGAATATATGCACATCCAGTGAAATGTTGGCCTCTGACATCTGCTAAAAACACATGCTTAGACACTGTGCACAAGTAGCGGTTGGGTTCGACATTCTTTCCAAAATAACCTGTAGGATCCATGATGTAAGAGAGATTGTCTTTGTTGTCCTGACTACCATATTGTTAGCCATGTACATGTATGGTGTGGTCTACATGTATGTGCAGACCCCCCCCCCAACATCTTCAACCTCTACCTGTTAGTGTATGAAAATTGAATACTTACTTTGTCTTTCATCAAGCAATGCATAACATACACAGGAATTAATATTTTCAATGAATTTCATCAATGAAATGTAAAATTTCAAAAATCCAAGTTCACGAACTCACAGACCATCTTCAGTGATTTTTTTATTTCCACCAGCAAAGAATTTTCCCTGTTAACAGTCCAACTCCTCTGTAAAGAATACCACTGTTACGAAGATGTGATTTAACAAGACATGATTTTGAGTTAGAGGATATACTTTTAGAGGTAAATACAAGGTGATTCCAACAAGTCTTCTCTGTATCACCTTGAGAATGTTGAACATTTTGGACGCTCCTTATTTGTTATTTTAAGCAAATTTGTTATCTTAAGCAAAAAGTGATTCTTGTTATCTTTCTTATCCAGGTATTTGAAGAACACAAACCCCAACAAGGAGGAAGAGATGAAGATGGCTCTGAATCGGGAACTGGAGAAGTTAAATCTTAAACTTGAGGAGAGCCAAAAGAAGTACCTGGATGATGATCACCTGACACACCCTGACCTCCGACTGCTGCCAAGACTTAATCATGTAGTGGTAGCAGGCAAGATCTTCAAGGTGAGGAATCTTCAGTGAGGAAGCGTCTCAAAACTTTTTGGGAGCACTTTGATTTTGAACCGTTTCCCCATGTCCTTGTACTCTAAATATCTTCCTCAATCCATCAAATTCCATCACTTTTCAGTAACATGACCACCCAAATTTTGGATTGAAATTTTGATGAAACACACCAATCCAGATTTGGCAATAGTCCTCTCCCCTTTAGCAACGCTAGAAATCTTAGTCACTCACCTGTATAAAAGCAATTATGCGTGTGAGTGTAGTTACAGTTGTCATAGAAAGGCATGACCCTAGTGGTTGCTATGTACTGTTTTATTAACAGGCCAGATAGGTGTATTGGTTCACCTGGACTGAGTGTTATTGGCTGGCCTGTACAATTGTGAATCCATCAACACCAGTTGGGCTTGTTGACTGATGTTCTGAGTTCAACTTTATGACTCTTTATGTCCTTCAAATTCAAAAGAAATTGATATCAGTAACCAAAAAAATGCTGTGACACTACTTCACTCCTCTGTCTTGCTGATATCTTTTCATTATTTGACATTCACCAAGTGTTGCTTCTGAGGTTTTGTGTCGGTATAAGAATGCATACATTCTTCCCATTGTTGAGTAACAATGTCCATCTTGATAGCAGGGCAGTTGCCTAGCGCTAACCCAGGCATAGCTACTAAGGTCATTCATGTTCACTGATAAAGATCACAGAGATAAGATTGGGGGCTTTGTTTATGATCTTGAGTACCTGTGTATGCTTACAGTATACAAACAATCAATCCTGATTATTTACTTGTAAAGTTACTTTTCTTGGTCAAGGTGTGTTCAGACTTCGTGCAAACAGCCTTCAAAGGAAATTGTGACATCAAAATACTGAGATTCCTCTTGTATAGTAACTTTTATAGTAACTTTTTTTACCTTTTAAGCTGTATTGAAGGATTACAAATTCCATGGTTTTATATGCAAATTCCATGGTTTTTATATGATTGAATAAAATGAAATTGAATAAATTTAAATTACACAAATTTTAGCTTGATGATGGAAATTTGCTTTCACATAAAGTATAAAAGGTCTTAACAAAATCAATAAAATTTTGCCGAACTCCAGCAGTCTATGAAATCTTATCTAATGTAGTCTAGTGTACCTTTAGTTTAAATCTGCAAACTTTTTGTTTTTCTTTTTTCAGGGCTATGAAATCCCAGATGACGAGAGCAAATACGGAAGATTGAAACGATACCTAGAGGACTGGAAACAGGAAGAGGTTTACCAGGAGACTAAGTATTCAGACAAGGACATTGAATTTGGCTGGTTTAAGACACGAGGTTTGGACCGATTGTACATCAAGACGAAGACAGGATATAGACTCAAATAAGGCAAGCTTTAGACCATGTGGGTATTGTTTTTTCAACAATTGTGACCCGCTCTGGCAAAACACGAAACTTTTCGGCATTTACCATAATGCATAACGGCCATGAAAAGGTCAAAAATTTACCCCAGGGACCAGTTTGAGATTTTCATGTCACCATATAGAGTTAGAGCATTTTCTCTAGATTTTGATGGAAAAAGAAAAATCCTGAAACGTTCTTGGGAACATTGTTAATTTTTACAATAAATTTAGGAGGTCACTCTGAAAAGTTGGGTCCAAGTTTAGGGTTTTGCCAGAGCCAGTCACAATTATTCTTGTACATTGTAAATTACTTAAATCAAAATTCACAATTGTACATGTATAACATTAACAAGGTTCGGTCTATAAAAAAAAACGGTATAATGAAGGAACATTTGGTTACACCAAATTTGAACCTTGGCTTCAGAGAATGATTTCCCTTGTATCGCATAGTAAAAAGCCACACAAAATTCACAATTTGCTGCTCAAATTTTCACATTTGCCATTCATAATTAGCACTACATACACAGAAATATATTCTGGCCTCAAAATGTTACTATACAATTTGCTACTAAAGAAAAATCCTGATTTGCTATTCAAAATTAGCATTATTTATAAACACTAACCCTCCTACTATAGCTGCACTATAGTGGCAAGTAGCTATAAAGAGGTCAAAATCAGTCAACTGTCTGTTTTGACTGTTGACCCAAATGTGCACACAGGGGCATTTTTGACTGGTTTTTACTGTCATTTTGACCACCCTGAACAATACAAGACAATGCTTTTACCAGTCAAAAACGGTTGACTCATTTTGACCTGTAAATGTACTTACTACACGTAAGGTTTGAAAGTGTTCAACTTTTAAGTCCACTAGATATATCTTGGCAAGTATATCAACATTTTGACTGATTTTGACCGTTGCAGTCATAGGAGGGCTAATATATTTAAGTCTAAAATATTTGCTTTGCAAAATGTTTGAACGAAATCATTCCCAGTTTATAGAATTGTAGCCACCAATCACTATATCCACCAAACACTAGAGTGAATGTTTTGTGTAGACGCCATGATGTTATACATGTACATGTGGTTGCATTGTATCTCCTAACACCTACAAACTTGTCCATATTAAGATCTTGATAAAGTTTGAAACTTTTCTGATATCTTTCATTTGCCCCCCTTCAAAATAAGATTCTCTTTTTGAGAAAACAGACCACCATATTGCTCATTAATTAAAAACAAAAAACTTTAATTGCCAAATTTGTTTTAAAAATAATTTTAAATTAGTTTGAATTTAACCATAAGTCTCTGTTCATGAGCAGAACATTCCCTCAAACCAATTTGAAATTACCACCCAAAAAGGAGTTTCTTTGACTTATTAAAAGTGGCTTATTTCATATTATAATTGTTCTTTGGCACCCCTTCCTTATTTAAATAGGTTCATTTGAGATGACTGATATAATGAGACAGAGTTACTCTGAAATGATTCAAATGTTTATGAACTCAATGTTATTTGTTTTTAAATATCTTCCCGAGATGCGGCGTCCCACCTTGATTTAATGCTTTCCATAGATTATGTAGGCAAGAACCAGACTAGTGGTTCTTGCTAGAACCAGTGCCCAATATCATAGAGCTTCTAAGTAGAAAATGCTGCTTAGCAAACGTACTCGCTAAGCACAATTTAGCCGAGAATGTGCCAGAAACAAGGTATTGTGAAAAATTGGTTGGTAAGCCATTTTTTTTTGCAAAGCACCAGTTTCATAGATGCATACATTTTGTATGAAAGTTTGGCTGGTAACCAAAGAAATCTGCTAATCAAATTGTTTGTTCATTCTCCTGATCTTTTGTGGCAAGTAGCTACAGTGGTCAAAAACTGTCTGTTTTTGACTGTTGAACCAACTGTGCACACTGCATTTTTGACTGGTTTTGACTGGCATTTTGACAACCCTCAACAATACAAGATAATGCTTTTACCAGTCAAAAACGGTCAACTCATTTTGACTTGTAAGTGTACTTACTACACATGATGTTTGACAGTGTTTGACTTTTAAATGCACTAGATATTGTTGGCAAAGTATATCAACATTTTCACTAATTTGACCCTTGGAGTAAGAGAAGGGTTAAACATTTTTTCTGCTTAGTAGCTCCATAACATTGGCCTCTTTTATGGGCATTAGTAACAGGTTAACCAGTTCGCGTCGGAGGCCGTGTATACACGCACATTTTTTTTTGGACAGCGGATCGGAGAGCGTCTAAACACGCCACAGGATTCTCGGGAATATTTGTATAGATTCCTGGTCGACGTGGCAACGAGCCATAAGCATACGGTGGAAGACGCGGTCTCCCTGGTCACGCTCTGGTGAGCACCATTGTTCGTGTTTGTGCGGTAAAAATAAACCCGCCACGGGGTTCGGAAAAACTTTTTTATTCCCGGTGCGAACTGGTTAAAGAGTTTCCTGTTTCAGTAACCGATCACTGACATTTACAAAAATCTGGACCTCAACTATGCATGTCCAGCCAAGTTGATAAAGTTGTGTAAATATTTAAAATAAGAAACTCTCTTTAAACATTTAACTGGAGGAATAAATAACTGATGCATGACCGTTAACATACAATTGTTGGTTTGTTTTCTAATTTGCATATATTTATATAATATGGCATTAATTTGTTATTCGATTGACAGATGGCCAAATGCAGTCACTGACATGCAAGCACATAATAAAACATTTAGTCTTTTCACAAGCCTAGTAAAGTCACATGCTCTGCATAAATTATTCACTTCTTGCATGAACAGTTGAGGGCATTATTTTCTAACTTTTGTACAGGACTTATTCTATGGAACATTGTTAGGAAGGTGAATGTGTAATTATAATCCGTGAACGGTTTTCGCTTGTCATGCTTGTAGTCATTGTTTACACAACACTTGTTTTTGATGGCTTGCACGTTCGTGTCATGATCATCAATTGGTAACATTAATTTTGTCAACTGATATAATTGTCTCATATTATAATAACCTAATTACATAAGTAACGCCCTTTGACACTGTAAGTGCTTCCTGATTTTGACCTTTGACATTCACCTTTGACACTCACCTTTGACACAGATGTTTCCTGTTGCTTTGTGGTGTCATTTGTTAGATTATAATTAAGATGCGTAGCCATTTAAATCACATATCAATTTATGCATGAATACAAAATCTTTATACAATTTCAGAGGCCAGTCAGTAGGGATAGGGTAGACTTTCCAAGTCATCCCTGAACTGCTTTTGCTCAAGCAGGGGAACTCAGTGATAGTCATTGTATAAATTTCTGCACTTATCACCGCTGTGCTTTGTTTTATAAAGTAAATATATTTTGAAATAGGTTTTTGTGAATTTTTCTGCATCTTAGCTAAATCTAAAGAGCTTTTCCCATGTATTCCCACCTTCACGGTAGTTGTAGAACTAATTGATAGAATGTATACGAAAAGAGTACAAAACCTTCTCTTATTGGTTGTCTCACAAACCAATCAATTATTTGTATACCTTACACCTGTGCAGATGATTGATATGAAGGGCTTACATACATGTAGTCTTGTAAAATATAAAGTCGGCACTACCTGTAGATAGTCTAGACATGAAGGAATTTACACAATGCTCATAGTGGTGTAGTCAACAAGTCCTGGGTTCATCCGATGACCTAGTTACATGATCGTCACCTGTTGCAAAATTCTCAGTAAATTTGAAGTTTCCGATGGTTCTGATGATGATGGGGGAGATTGTTCCTTTAGTTCTTGCCTCCCTGACTACCAGTGGTTCATTGTCTTGAGAATGAAGTTATGGAATCTCATATTTGACTGAAGTTGGGTTTTTGTGGACCGCTGGTTGGTTCCAACCTGGAGGTAGAACCTATCTTTATGGTTTACGTTCAGGAAATGTTTGATTACCATAGTTTATTAGTCTTAACCATATTGCTGCCATCTTTGTACATGTACCCATTCAGCCTATCAATCAAACTGGCATGGATTAACCAATAGGGACATGCCTTCCTACACGCAAGGTGTTGGCCAGGATTTAGAAATAGGGTGTCCAAATTTGCTGGAAATTTCAAAACAGGGTGTCCAAATTGTTCACTTACAATACTTTTACATGTAAATGACGGATGAAATATGGTGTCCAAAATTGAAACAGGGTGTCCAAAAGACACCCAGACACCCTCTGGCTAATACTATGCCTACATGTATGGCAACGGTAATTTTGTTGGTCATGTACTTGTTTTAAACAGGTGCATGACTGATTTTTCCAGTGTTGATGGGGGTGGGGGGGGGGGGGGGCTATTGCCATAACTGAATGGGTGTATTTGTAAAAGGGTCCAGCCTATATTCCTTCAAGCCTCTGTTTGAAAAAGATGGTTGCAGTGTGATTGAGGCTTATTTGGCCAGTCAGTTGTACTGAATTAAAATACGTTCCTTGGAAACTGGAGCATCTTACCCTTTCCTAACACATTTTATCATTTTGGAAATGAAGGGAAGGATCTTTGGGTTGGTGTCTGTTAAGCGTAGTTTTACTTTTATTTGCCGTTTTTGTTAATTACTCAACATCTTTTTTTATTGACCTCCTCTAGATATTGTTGATTAGAAATTTCCTACTTCTAATTAAAATTAGCTTAAAGCGTCTTGTGATTTTTAGTTTAATTGGTCAACATACATGTAGGTACGTACTTGTACATACATATACTATGTCATCAGGCTAGGACGTTAACTTGTTTTCTGACACAAGCCAGTTGGATGCTGAAATCAGTCTGGCAAATAGTTTACTATTCTAACGGTATTTGATAAAGCTGTCAGGGCTTTTTAAAATGTTACCAGCTGGTTTTTAAACAACGGTTAATTTAGCTGTCTCTGGCAGGCGGAAGTGTTAAAAGTCCACCCCTGTATGTCATGGTTAATTTTTGTTGTTGGTGTTGTTTCTTTACAAGTAAATTAATTGAGGATAACGAATGATTAGTATTCAGTAGATATTTTATTTCTTTAACCCTTAATTGCTTTGTTAAACCGTGCTCTGTGTATTCTACTTGTAATGTGTATTAAAAAAAAAACTTTTATAATGGATGTACATTGTACACTCGTTAATATATTATGATTTTGTATTTTCTGTGGCAACCCAAAATGCTGGAACTGCTGAATATGCAAATGTATTGGTCGTAACGGTCAATTTGTAAAATATAATTTTGCTTACAGAAAATCTCTTACTGTTCTTTCCAGTCTGTGTATATGTAAACACATTAAAAGTGGAAGAAGAAAACCCAAATCAAACAAGTTTAGTGCTGTAAATTATAATTTTCAACAAGAAAACGTCTGCTCAGAACAGTAAGGACTTATAAGATTAATTAAGTGTAATTACCTAATTAAGTACAAGATAATGGGTCTTGATTGCTAAATATAAATTGTGAGTACTCCCATTGTTAAATAAAACATAAGTTCAAATAATTAAGTTTTCTTAACATAATGGAATTGCACATAATTTATAGGCCTTATAAGTCCTTTCTGCTTCGACCCGATGAAAAGATCAATGCATTTTCAATTTTAAAACTAGTTTCATTCTCAATGTTGCCTTCAGTTGTTTGGCGACCAAATTTGTTTCATATGTTATCTCTGAACTTTTCTCTTTTTTACAAATAAAAAAATGGAAATACAATTTTTTGAGATTCTAAAGAATTTAATTTTAAAGTTTTGTTTCTTCCATTTAGTGACCCAGGTGCGTTTATGTTTATAGTGATGCTTTACAAAAACAAACAATTACTGGTGTATTATAATTTGTTTTACTTGAATTTTATTTTCAAGTTTGTTTCAGACTGTTCTAGGAAAACGACCAATGGTGAGTGAGATCAATAAAAAAGCACATATAAATATGGAATTATTTACATATTTGAAATGGAAATTTTGTGAATGTGTTATATTGTCAGGAAAAACAAGAAAATAAGAAAATACCCTGATTTTAAAGGAATAATAAAATTGGACGCCATATTTCCAAATGCTTTTACTCTGATTTGAACTACAGGGTACAAGTACAATAGCTGGGTAGTATTCAAGCAACATGGTGTTATTTCCTGGATTAAGGTCCCTGCTCTTACTCTCCAACCAGCTTGCTGATCACTTAGAGTGCCCCATCCAATACCTAGAAGAAAGCTGGTACTTTAAAGCAGTTCACCCCTTGGGCCTAAGACTTGATAACCTGAACCATCCAGGACAAGATTTGATGTGCCTCAGTCTACAGTCTTATATAAGACTGTTCTGGTTTTACTTTCTGGATGCAACCCTTAATATGGGATGAACTTCCATTGTGTAATACCCACTCTGTATGAGAGATATAACTTCCGACATTAGGGAGCTGGTGTGGACAAGTGGTGCAGAAGGAAATCACTACATTTCAGGTTGTGGGTTCAAATCCCAGCAAGATTAAGAGTAATGTTTTTGTAATTTTATTGATTGTAACCTGGATTTGAACCTCTCACCCTTGGACTACAAGTCCAGAGGTTTAACCACTGCACCCACTGCACCCACTGCACCACCAATCCTCTCATACTTCAATGTGTTCGTTTCTAATAGATATATATTGCATTCAAATTAAATACAACAAATTAATATAAAAGTGTTTACTCACTGGGATTTGAACCACTAACCTTTGCAATGAGATTTAAGAGGTATAACCACTATACCACCAATCCTCTCATACTTAAATGTGTTCGTTTCTATTAGATATATATTGCATTCAATTAAATACAATAAATTAGTATAAAAATGTTTACTCACTGGGATTTGAACCCCTAACCTTTGGACTAAGAGTCAAGAGGTATAACCACAACACCGCCAAGCCTCTCTTACTTCACTGTGTTGGTGTCTAATAGAGATATATATTACATTCAAATTAAACAGTATAAAATGTTTACTTACTGGTTTTGAACCACTAACCTTTGTAATTAGAGTCAAGAAGTATAACCACAGTACCACCAATCCTCTCATGCTTCAACATGTTTGTTTCTAATAGATAATTGCATTCAAATTAAATAGTATAAAAATATTTACTTACTGAAATTTGAACCTGTAACCTTTGTATTAAGAGTCAAGAGGTATAACCACAATACTACCAATCCTCTCATATTTCGATGTGTTCGTTTCTAATAGATATATATGCATATATGCATATATGCATTTATGCATTCAAATTAAATACAGCAATTTAGTATAAAATATTTGTGATGCGATCTGGGAAAACCCGTCGGATGTCGGCAAACTTGTTTTGAAGATAATGGCAAAATAGTCCCCCCAATTATTATTTTTTGACAATTTGAGTTTTTGTTACCATTTTAATTGTTAATATCTAAATGATCATTCTTGAAAATATTAAATAAAAATTCCATCGTTTTATATGTAAAAACATATGATGACAGATAATTAAAAAGCTGTCTTTGTTTTTCGTTTCCGCCATTGTTTTTTAAGGACAGCAATGGTTAGAACTTCCCGAGAGCATAACTCAAGTTATAGACAACCTAGAATCATGAATAAAACAGTTTTGAAAACAGCACAATGTCCTCGTTAATTTGATGTATATAACACAACAAATTTCAAATTTCACCATGTGAAGGGTTTTCCCTGATCACATCACATTTACTTACTGGGATTTGAGCATCTAACCCTTGGACCCATGGAAGTATTATTCCAGTGTGTTTATTTCTAAAACATTGCAGTCAAATTAAATACCAAATAAAATCTTAAAATGTGCTGCATGGTCAACAGTTATAAACAAACATGTTATCAATTGAATAAATTGTCATGGCTTACACTTCAATACATACAGACAATTTCGATCTATCTTGTTTATAATTTGAACATTACTATTTTCCTTATAATTCAAAATTGGAAAGTACACATGGTTGTTGGTCATTTTTTTATCATGATATACCACACACAATACATGACCAAACTCATTCATGCAAATTAAATTGTCCGAGTAGTGAATGACATTGACATAAGGTAAATTTTTTTCACAAATTTTACGGAGGTGTACGGGGGTGTCACAGTCACTATTGTGTGTGTTAATCTTACCATGTGGAAAAAATACTTCCTCTTGTTCATGGCTTTGTTCAGAAATTCTTTGATAATACATCATCAAATAATGACATTTTTGTCAAATTACTACTCAAGTTATGGGGTTGGTGTGCGATACAGGGATTTTTTATTTTGAGAGGGGTGTAATGGGTGTTAGATGCCCTCTTTTTAGTCTGCACGCCAGTACATTTTGGAGAAAAGTACAATTACAAAAACAAATCACAAATTAAGAGAAGACTTTCAACAGGGCATGGAATCGGTGTCCCAGTTTTAATAAAGATGAACAGAGTGACTGAAAATTACTGGCTCATTTATGCAGCAGCAACGGTAATATGACCTTATCATGTAGGGTTCATGAGTTAATCTAAAACTAGTGCTCCGATTCCATGCCCTGTTGATCGTGATGGTATCAGATACTGTCCCTTTAAAGCTGGCCACAAATTCAGACTGCACGTCTGAAGTGATCATCTCTACACTGGCAGTACTATCAATTTAATCTCCTGCTGCAATGGCTTGAAGATAGATACAGGAAAGATACAGGAAATCAACCATTCCACAACTCGTCAAAATCCTGTAATAATTTTGTTTTAATGGGTAATGTAATTGTCTCAATTTTTTATTTTAATCCAGCATGTTTTGCTCATTAGTTATTATCCAAGCCTTTTAAATTTTTCACTATTTAACTTTTAACTCTTTGGTCCCTTAATGTTTGGGTGATTGTATTTTTATATGTAATAATATTTTTATCATTGTAAAGTGACCCTTTCAGCTACAGCTGTTGGTCATTTTGTCTTTGAATACCAATAAATAAAAAATAAAATAAAAAAATAAAAAATATTTTGACAGGGAAGTAATGGATATATGTTCTGTCATTATTCAGCACCCCAAAACTTGAAGGAAAAAATACTTCAGTACATGTACATGTGGAGAAAAATACAGACAAAAAATTAAACATGGCCACAAATACAGACTGCACAAGGGATCATCTCTACATTGCTAGGCAGAGTCAATCTGGAGCCCAGCAGAAATGGCTTCGTAGGGTTTACTAACAATACAAATCCGTATAATCCGGGACCCACCTGTTTGCTTTGATAAGTCAATATTGCGACATATTATATTAATAAACGGTTGCCATGACAGCATTATCACTGTACAATATAAATAGCACTCAAGTCATACTTTAAGTCTGCAATACATGTACATCTATTTATATTTATTAAATATACATCTATTTATATTTATTAAATTATATTGTCATGTCAATTCATCATGTGAAAACTTGACAAAACTTCAATTAAAGGGAACGTATAACATTGGTTATGTTGACAAAACTGCTTCTATGAGTATGCTTGCTCTCTTTGAATCAAGATATACACGTACATTGAAGGAATGGTATAACATTAGTTATGTTGACAAAACTGCTTCTATGAGTATGAGTATGCTTACTTTCTTTGAATCAAGATATACATGCAAGGGAAGGTACAGCATTAGTAATTTTGGCAAAACTGCTTCTATGAGTATGCTTACTTTCTTTGAATCAAGATATACAAGTACATTAAAGGGAAGGTACAGCATTGGTAATGTTGGCAAAACTGCTTCTATGAGTATGCTTACTCTCTAAATCAAGAAATACATTCAAGGGAAGGTACAGCATTAGTAATTTTGGCAAAACTGCTTCTATGAGTATGCTTACTTTCTTTGAATCAAGATATACAAGTACATTAATGGGAAGGTACAGCATTGGTAATGTTGGCAAAACTGCTTCTATGAGTATGCTTACTCTTTAAATCAAGATATACATTCAAGGGAAGGTACAGCATTAGTAATTTTGGCAAAACTGCTTCTATGAGTATGCTTACTCTCTTTGAATCAAGATATTAAACAACATTAAACAACCAAACTGTGAACGTTTCAGATCAATGCGGAATCTGAGTGAAGATAAAGAGTGATAAATCAATCACCACTGTTACAGAAAACATGTGAAGCAAAAAGTTCCTTTTTTGTAAAAGTACATTTTTCTTGTGTTTTCTCTGAATTAAGAGCATTTTAGACATAAACATTTTTCAGGATGATTGGTTGACAGACTTAACATCAAGTTAGCTTTCAGATAATAATTCAGTATTTTTGTATTCAGGTAATTATCGATGTTGTACCTTCCAAACTACTTCAGTTTTCAAACATTTTATCCACCAACCTAAACAATTCTAGTGAGTTGTTCCAATGTGGAATAATAAATGAATGATCAAAAACCGAAAGTAGAATACGGTGAGCCATGTAACAGGACAATGTCACTGAAAAAATAAATATTGTTTACTTTATCATGTACTGATAACATTATATTAAGGTTAGTTCCTTGTAACAGTTGTGTTCTCAGGTAATTATCTCAATTTGAAACACATGGTCAAATTAACCAAATCTGAAATGTCTGTTCCCATTAAAGGGACAATATCATCACAGTGTGGAATCCGAGTGCTAGTTTTCGATTAACTCATTGACTGAAAATAATATCCCACATGATAAGGTTATATTACCGTTGTTACAACATAAATGAGCCAGTCATTTTCAGTCACTGTGTTCATATTAAACTAGGACATTGATTCCATGCCCTGTTGAAAGTCTGCTCTGATCATTACGATATTATCCCTTTAATTTGTTTATCTATAATACTTGCAACCACCTTTCCAATGTGGCCACTTCCAATTAGGTGACCATAAAATACAGGTTTACCTTGTTCACTCCACGTACATAAATCAACATCGCAACATATGATTCATTCAGTATAAATCTTCTCACCTGGCGTCTAAGATCATGGTTGAGATAAATCTCTGATATCAACCTGCTATAAATACATGCAGCCACCTGTCCAATGTGGCCACTTCCAATTAGGTGCCCATAAAACACAGGTCTTCCTAATTTACTCCACCCACATAAACAGCAGACATTCCGTCTCGGGATATCATGCATTACATATTCTCACCATAGGCCAATTACATAGAGCTGCTAAGCAGATAAATTCACTAAGCAATTATAAACAGACTACCAGCTGATATCTACAAATCTTGCATGAAAGGCTGGCAGTTAACCACCAAAACCTACTCAACAAGTATTTCTGGTGAGCAAATTTGTAAAATCAGCCCCTGCAGATCATTATCCAGTATCAATCTCCACGCAGTATGGATTCGATTCTGTACTCACAGCATGACCAGGTTATTACAGGCTCGCACCTGTTTGTTTTCATAACTGAGTTTTCTGATTTGATACTTCACAGTTCTATCATAGAGCTATGGTTCTATTCAGTAGGATAGAGAATTACTACAGATTTCACGGTGGTGAAGAGATTGGGAAATATGCAAGAGGGGATAAGGGCAACTCTTGTAGACATTATGTATGGAATACATGTATTTTTTATTTTTTAAGTGGAATTCTTCGGTTATTTGATTCATACAAGGAGCACGGCCTATTTGTTTACATTACAGTCAATATATTATCTAGATTACAGTATGCATTTATAGGGAAAGTCAACAATTAAAATAATGTGCAAAATGAATGTTCACTATATTAATAATCACTATATTATATAATTTCTTTGATCAAAATATTCTCTGAAATTTATTTGGTATACTATTACGAGGTGCACTCATTGATTACTCAGCAGTCTCAATGGGTTTTTTTAATTTTATTTTTTTACTTATTTATTTTTTTAATTTACTGTCAGTCACCCTAAACAAGGCCAACAGCCACTAGAGTGTAAGGGGTTACATATATGCGATATGTCATCCACCATTTACGCAAGATTACATTTGTTGATGTTTTTCTTAAACTTAAATAGATTGTAAGTTGGTGGAAAGCAATCAGCTGGAAGGGCATTCCATTGTAATGCTGTTCTAGGGAAGACGCTATCCAAATGTACATGCATGTGCAGCAACTCTTCTCCTAAAAAAAACTTCACCCCTTCCCAGTGCTATATTTACTGATCACTCAAAACACATTATACCAATTAACTTGATAACAAGTTCATATTGATTGACAATGCTAACCATAAATTCCATGATAGTCAATGAGATATATATATAAATGGTAGCACTTTTAAGACTAACTAAACTTAAAAATAGGCATAAGCTTTCGTAGCTACAGCTACTTCATCAGATGCAATGAACTTCATTGCATCTGATGAAGTAGCTGTAGCTACGAAAGCTTATGCCTATTTTTAAGTTTAGTTAGTCTTAAAAATGCTACCATTTATATATATATCTTATTCTACCTGACTAACACGGCTGCATACAGATTGATAGTCAATAAAATTCCATGATGCCATCAAACTTATCGGAAATGCCCTTACCAGTCAATATTTGCCCAGTGGACCTTGTACCCCAGGGGGCGGGGTGGACTCCAAAGATGGAATTTAATCAAGGACTTTTCTACACAGTGCTGAGATTACATTCGGAAATAATCATAGATTTTACAGCTTAATTGTTGTGCAAATAAGTATTATCTTGACTTTGCAGCGGAAGGAACAGCCACTTTTCAAAATATGGAAAAGAAAATATACTATCCATGGAAAAAGAGGAATGCTTTAAGTGTCCCTACCTTTTTACAACAGCTTATTAATTTATCTGTGTTTTGCATTGAATAAATTACAATTTTATGAAATAACTATGAAAATTTATATCAGTTTTCAACCTCAAATCATTAGCTTTGATAATGCAAATGATCGCCTCATTTCCCCTGGATGTTTGTTGTCTTAATCATTTACTGAGATAATAATTTGTTAATTTTGTCAAAATTAAAGGTAATGCACAAAAAGCCAGTAACACATCACTGATTTTGTTGCATGACTTTCTCACACAATTTAAAATCTGCATAGCTTGTGTAATACAACATTTGACACATATCAGGGCTGTAATTTGACAAAAGTAAAAAATCCTGAAAAATGGGTAGCGGGCCTACGTCTCCCTTTGGTCTCGATGATAAAGCCCCCTGAATCTCCTGGATGTTTAATTTTGGATGATTTATAGACATTCCACACTAACACGAAACTGTAAGTTTGGACACAATACAGGCTACCTCTTTCTTCCCTTGAGGCAAAGTGATATTTGTAAGAAATCCTGAAATCCTTAAAAATCCTGAAAAACAAAGGCCTGGCACATGTACAAACATGCTCATTGACTTCAAGTGTGTTTTACATGGGCCGTTACCCAGCCCCTTAAAGCTTTTTTGTAGTATCCCCACTATATGTTAAAGCAATCTCAATTGCCAATATTCCACATGATCTGTAATCTCATATTCACTGAAGTCATGGGCGGATCCAGAACATTTTTTAGGGGGGGTTGAGAATGAAAAACAATTATTTTTCAGTACTACAAAAATTACAATGAAATAATCAAAGGGAGAGAAAAACAAAGCACAGTGAGGGGGGAATGGGAGTGCGTTCTCCCCTCCCCTCCCCCCTCTCTCTTTTTTTCTTTCTCTCTTTTTTTCTCTCCCCCTTTTAAATTTTTTTTTTTTTTTTTACGATTTTAGGGGGCTACAGTTCCCCTTATCCCCCCCCCCCCCGGATCCGCCAATGAAAGTCCAGTAACAATCTGACATTTCAACATGTTACAAATAACATCATAGACTCCAATGTATCATATTCATGAATATACCATCCATGATTGCTTCACCATTACTGCTGACACATGAACTTTTAAAAGCTCAGTCTGCATGTCATGGGTTCAAAACATTCTGACACGTACATGGCAATTATATTCCAACATGAAACGGTTAACCAACAATAACACTATATAAATATGTACCCCCTCGTCTTTTTATTTCCTTATTTTTATGAATTGCACATCTTGCATTTGTGAATGGGCAATGAAAACAAAGATATATACTGTGTACCAAAGCATTTACTGTGTATACACTATATGCAGGTACAAATAAGCAGTACAGCAATGCCTTCTAATTCATTGCGGTTACAAGAGTACAAAGTTCAACAAGTAAGGAGCTAACAAATGTTCCAAACAAACAGACATTTTTTTGTAAACGTGATTAAAATTTAGGTGGCAGCCAGTGCTAAAATGAACTTTGGCTGTGTATATTTATCCTGACCTATTAATGGCTGTGGTAATATTGCCTTAAATGGTCAGCTAATGGAGACACTCTATTTGAGGTCACCCAAGCTTGCATTCAGTGTGGTATTAGGCACAAAGAATTGTATTACATGTGCCCAACTGTGTTAAACAGCGCCACTATTGACCTGTAGGCTTATAGGGTCAGATTGTTAGTCTCCATGCACCAGCCGCTACACAAAATGAAAGCATATTATGGAAACAATGTTATTCTATTTATTGCCCTTTGTTTTGTGTCCTGAGAACAGTGAACCAGAGTAACATTCAGGGGTGTGATATAAAAACAGTAAAAAAAATCCTGAAAAATGGGTAGCGGGCCTGGGTCTCCCTTTGGTCTACAGGACAAAGGCCCCTGTTTAATTTTGGAGGATTTACAGACTCTCAACATCACCACAAACAAGAAACTAGAGGTTTAGACACAATATAGGCTACTTCTTTCTTTTCTTGGTGGATTTTGAGGCAAAGGGAGATTTGGAAAAACTCCTGAAAGCAGGAAAAATCATGAGAGATCACAGGCCTAAACATTTAATCTGCCTCAGTGTTATCATTTGTCATGAACCTAGCTGCTGTCAAATATTGCGGTCTAGCTTACCGGATTCAAGTTCTGGTGTTAGCAACATAATGTGGGTTCGAATTACGGCCGTGACACTTGTGTCCTTGAGCAAGACACTTAATCATAATTGCTTCTCTCCACCCAGGGGTTAAATGGGTACCTGTGAAGGCAGAGTTGGTTTGCTCTATATGCGCTAGAAATGGCAGCAATTGAGCTGTATACTCCCCAGGGAGCTGAGATGGTTTCAGGAATTATTTATGAGCCTTATGAGCCTTATGAGCAGGGATAATAATATAATGCGCCTTGAGCACCACTTAGTTGGTGGATACGTGCGCTATATAAATCCACACATTATTATTATTATTATTATTATAATATTCTCCATCTGAAATGAACAATTTTGTTCTTTGTAACAATTGTTCTTAAGTAAGATTTGTAGCTTTGCTTGGTGAAAGGGATAAGTAAAGACTGTTTGCGGTGACACCATTCGAAAAAAATTCTTGCCTGCACGCAACTACGCACTAATCCACTGTCCTCCAGCAGTCTACTTAAGCAGCAGTGTCTCCCAGTGTCCGGCATTCTCCTGAAGACGATCAAAGCATACTCATTGAAATGTTGAGTTAACCACCAGCTCTTTTCAGAACTAATGGTGTCACTGAAAACAGTCTTTACTTAACAATTGCTTTTACTGCATTAAATATTAGCAAAATATCAGCAAAATTAAAAACAAACACTGAACCACATGAATAAGATATGAAAAGTTTCATAGCAAAACGCTATATATCCATTTGGCTGAGATGATATGTTTCAGATTGCAGAGAAGCTGGCAAGGCATTTATCGCAGTTTGGAATAAAACGTGTATAATGATTGAGGTTTATATAGTGGTTATATCGCATTTTGCTAAAAACTGAGTTGGAACTTGTGTTTGCCTACCTGTGAACGATGTCTGAGTGGTGTTGCTGCAAAAGTTTTCAATATGGCGTTTATCGCGTTTTGCTATGAAACTCTTCATATGTTTGCATAGATGTTAGCCCTACATGCAGCAATGTTGCAGCAAAGAACATGCTGGCAGTTTTGATATTTTGTACAACTGGTTTGCACGCAGCACTTTAAGCAGAAGAATTTATTCAAGGATTAAATATCTGGATTTAATTACGTCTACGACTCCAAACAATTCAACTCTAAACTCCAACACCAACGCAAGAATGAAATCAGTTATTAGGCCAAGCTAATTCAATATCTCACTGACCTTTCTAACAGGATAAGATGGTGAGAATTAATCACATCATTCTGCCGAAATTCCAAAGTCAATGAAGACTACTTGTAATCATTCATAATCATTCATTAGGCCAAAAAAAAAAAAAATTCCGGTTTCTGGTCTCTGCATGCGTCACCTCAGACCTGCACGTCAGCATTTTTTTTTCTTTATATGAAACGATGTCCAATTGCAACCAGAATTGCTGGATCTATTGGAATTCTGCTGTGCTGTGTTTTAAACGTCTTTTTTTGCATAGGGGTATGAACGTTTACCTGATTTGTGAGGCCTCTCTTTTAGTCACCATACTTTATGTATGGTAAATTTGGTCTGGTGTGAATATCCGTATACATGTATTTCACTGATTACCAAAAACAAAAGCATGTCACCGCACAGATTTTGAAGTTGACCTATGACCAGAAACCAGAGACTTTTTGGGGGGGGCCTTACTAGTTCAGCCAATTCTCAATTATACCTCACAGACCTTTCTTCCTGGATAAGATGTCAAGATTTATTCGCATTTGTGTCTAACAAAATTCAAAATTACACCAACAAGCCCCGAGTCTGAAACCTATGTGAATGGCCAATGTATTTATGAGACCACCATTTACAGCTTGGTGCTGTGGTCAGATTTAGTAGACATCATTGTTTCCGTTTCTGTGATCCAGAAGTGGAGGATCCAGTACGTGTAATTACATTTAATTTATTGTATTTAATTTGACTGGACAGTGGTGTCTTGTGCAGTTCTAATGACAGTATGATTAACTATTTTAATTTGTGTCTGTATTAATCAACAAAGCAAAGACATGTATAATAAAACTTAGAACATTAATATAAAATTCCCACAAGGACTACATGTGCATACATAAAAATTTAGTCCAGATGGTCTCCAGGACGTGTAGTTTAATACTTCACTGACCTTCCTTAAACGTCTAGGATTGATCACATCTGTGAATAAAGATATTCCACACTCCAATACTGACTACGATGCAATCCTTCAAATGGTTCAGCCAATATTTTTGAAGAGAATGTTCAATTAAAACCTCACTGACCACAGAGATGACAAGAGGCGAACAGAGATCCATCTCATCTTCTCACAGCATCATTTGCTGGTCTTGGAGAACACCCCAGAGTTTCATCAGCCATCATTACGCTATTTGTTCTTCTTATCTTGGAGATCGAGATGAATAGATTCACTTGTCCTTTTCTTTGAAGTAGGATGCTGTAAACAAAAAGCAAATACATGTATGAAAAGGAAACAAAATAAACAATGAAATTTAAGATATCATTTTTAGTTCTAGTGTAGGACTAGAACACAAGGAGTAAAACAAGTCAGACAATTTCTATGAAACATAAACCTAACATTAGTCATTTGTGACTGGATCCTACAGAATGAGTCTTAAGGATTTTTTTTATTTAAAAAAATTCATCTCAGTAAAACAAGCACATTATCAATTTATTAAAAACATTTTTATATCTTGTGAATTAAGACTTTTAAGGGATAAAATAATGTGAAGATTTTTGTTGTGTCTGTGGGTCTGTAACATAGTAGCCAAATGATCCACAAATGCATATTACATGAAGTATATAAATTGTCATCAAACTAAACTTACCTAGTTTTTCTACAGCCTCAACGCACACACTTGCATACATGTTATCATTGTACGTGCCGATAATGATGAGGGTACCTGTCCTTACAAGAACAATGCCAAGCTTTTCCTGAAGAAAAAAATGAGAAGTTGGAAATAACAAAACTTATATTTCAAACAAAAATTTCCGTGTGAACGTCTGGCTTTACAAAGATTCCTATAACCAGGGGCTCATTATATACAAAAAAAAGTGCCCAGTTTCTCATTGTTCGGAGCTCAGCTTCAAAACAGTGTCTCCACTCAATTATATTTGTTGACAAACATGTGAGTTGACACAAATGAGCAAGATGTACACAAAAGATCCCACAAGTATGCATATCCTGAAATAAAAATAACACTTTAAATTATTATTATTTATTTATTATTATTATTTTTTTTTATGGGGGGGGGGGGTTATCAGTAATGGGGGTGGGATGCAGGGATTCTGCAGGTGACATACTGTGGGACCTAAAACATGAGACATTCTTTTAAACCTTAGCTAGCCACATCCCTCGAAAGATGAGAAGTACTCACCGATTTGGCATAGATGGAGCTTTTGTCTGCACGTACACACTGATAAATGCGATCATTGAAGTACAAGCCTTTCTCCCTGGTTGCTGATGGGTCCTTAAAAGCATCAATGAACCGCTGGATCTGGTCTGTGTTGACCTGGAAATCAATCAGATGAGGATGACT
This sequence comes from Zoroaster sp. YZ-2022, assembly GCA_029582265.1. Taxonomy (NCBI): domain Eukaryota; kingdom Metazoa; phylum Echinodermata; class Asteroidea; order Forcipulatida; family Zoroasteridae; genus Zoroaster; species Zoroaster sp. YZ-2022. The sequence continues at coordinate 1,714,027 of CM055837.1, forward strand.
TACTAGAGGAACTGTCCAGTTTCAAGTTCTTTTCAGAACTAATTACTACTCAATTGAGAATTTCACATGGTGTCACCGCAAATAGTCTTTACTTAGAGGAACTGTCATTGGTTACAGGGCCGGAAAGTAACTTGACTTTTATTTGAGTCTCGAGTCATGAGCCACAATGGTCAAGTCTTAAAAGTGAAATTTCAGCAAGAAACCCATTACGATTTTATGATGTGTATGCTGGTAACTTCATTGTAATAATTATCAATTATTAAATAAAAGATTTCAATGAATCATTACTTATTCACTGTACCTACGTGTAAATTCTTCTTACCCGGTTAGTTCAACCTGAAGAAGCCTTAAAGAATGATAGATTTGACTCATTCAGTGTTATAACAGGTCTGGGATTTTTTTGTGACTTGAATGAAACATAACATTCACAAAATGTTGTTTCTTCTGTATTCAAAATAACTTACGCTAAATCCTGCCGAGCTGGCACGTAGGGAAATGTCCCTTCGTCTGACGATGGCACAGTTCTCAACATGCTCAGTTGCAATCAGAGCATCATGAAGAAGATTCTGTAGTTGGTTCATCTTGACTCTATCCTGGAGGAGTAAAGGAAGATGACAAAAACATCAACAACGATTACATGAAAAAAAGATGTTATGCTGCACTAACTATGACCAGATTTGTGTCTGTATGTGTATAGAGTTGTATACTGAAACAGAAGTTGGTTTCAGCCACAACAGAGCTGCCAACTCTTCCGGATTCTGCGGAAGACTTCCGTATTTGACGGTAATTTACTTACTTAAAATATATGCAAGGAGGCCTCTCCTTTTGGTGCCAAAAGGAGAGGCCTCCTTGCATATATTTTAAGTAAGTAAATTACCGTCAAATACGGAAGTCTTCCGCAGAATCCGGAAGAGTTGGCAGCTCTGCCACAAGTATAACAGGGCAACTCTAGCAATATTTATACCAACGATCTCCAGGTAACTTTAGCAGACGTCAGTCTTCACCTCTCAACCTGCTCAATGATGATTGGCAAGTAAGATTCATACCGGAAGATCACTGACAAAATAATGCCATCCAATTAATTAATCCCTTCATTTGTTATGAAAATGCATATTTTGCCAACATTTAATTGCTAGTTTTCATAAACATTTTCCGTAGCCATAGAGGAAACCTACCTGTGCTGGTCTGTGGGGAATTTCAGGATCAATGTGGTTAATGACAAGGTTAACCAACTCCTCAATTTTGTCTAGTCGCATATAATCTCCGATGTCAACCATGACAATCTGCTTACTCACAAATTCACAAATATAAAAGTGATCATCAAAGAGCAGAGTAACAGTAGGAGAACATTTAAGACCAGGGAAATTGTTGGTTACGGTTTCAGTTTAATAATTTTCACCAATAATTTAAGCAGGTTATTTGCGGTGATGGTTGTGTTGGTGATTGATGTGGTTGATTCAGGATTTCTGCAAACTACAAGATACAATGTAGAGAAACTCGTCCACTGCTAAACAGTATATATCACTGATGATTCTCATAGATGGTTATGCAGAACACTATGAATATATTTCAATCCAGTGTCATACAATGTAGATCATGTACACCTGTAACAATCTTCCAATTATGTATTTAAGATCACAATAGCACTTGTTGATGCATTACATGTACATCCGAGAGTTAATTATCTGCATCAAAACTGCTGACGATTGCCAAAATAACTGCTGATGATATTGCTATATAAGCAAGACTGAATGTAACAGTAGCTTACACCAGGGACCAAGTCATTCTCCGAATCCAATCAATCATCCAACCAATCAATCAATCTCCTTATATCATACAACGTAACAAGTATTACTTCACCGTGCATATAACCCAACACATTAATGCTTGTCTGGTCCATGACAGGTACAGTATCAGTGTTATATGCATTGGTGCATTAAACCTTAGGATCCACTGAGTCATGAGCTTTATGTACACTATATGATAAATCATCAAAATATTTAGATTTATTTGGTTATTTTTGTATCTTATAAATATTCTGTTGGGATAATTTTTTTAAATCATTTAATGTACACATACCAATGTTTATGAAATAAGGTGTTTATGTGTGTAAATTAACAGTTTTAACACAACAGAACAAAGTAAACACTGGCCCATTCTGGTTCCCTCTGCATTGTTTGCACTTGGCAACGGTAACCATGAAAGGGCCTGCAATTAATTTCCCCTGTGTAATATGAATAGCGCCATCTATTGTTGCAATTTAGACATGTTTATTCCAGAGCCAAGCTCTTCTGATCAGTGAGTTACTTTGATATTAAAATTCTCAAAAAATCTTGTATTTTCTACGCTACAAGTACAATTCTCTTCAGTAAATCTTTCTGTTTTCTCAATTTATTGATGAAGTTGAGTTGAGATTAAAAAAGGAAATGTCTGCCCTAAAAACAAAAACGCTTCCAAACTTAAAATTTATTTTACATTCACATTTTTCACTTATTGAAATTTTGTGATTGTTTAATTTTGAATTAATTAGAGAAGCAATGAATCACTTTCATGTTAAAATTTTAATTCAATATAATGACACATTGATTTAAAAATCAATTTTGCTTAATAATTTTTATTAAAATTACATGGGGTGTACCGGTGTAGTTCAGATAAAAAAACACAAAATAAAAAAAAGGTCTGCAGTGATATACACCATCAAAAATAATATGTACCTACTGATATGTTCATAGTAACTTACCGGTACAGATGATGAAAGAAGATTGATTCTTGGTTTCTGCTCATTCATTAGACTGAATTCAATTTAAAAATCACAGGTCCTCTCATGAAACAAACAAAACCCAAAGTCTTCTGGAACTCCTTCAACAAATGGTTGTTAATCTCATCAACTCCTTAAGATGAACAGAGCACACTGTTCCGGCGAAACATCCTGAATGATCCTCACTACCTGTTCTTTTCAGAACCACACTACTTCTTCCGAGAAGATATTATTACACATGGTGTTACCTGTAAACCTAATATTTCTCATTAACTCTGTTTGTGATGTCTGACTTCTCATCCGGTAAAATGAAACACCAGCCTTTTTACCGAACAGTAGGAATGCTTCTCAACAATACCGAGCACATAAAAACTGTGTAGCAGATCATCAAATGTTTCAAGGCACAAAGATATTAGGTTCAAAATTTGAGCACTGCACTTAGATCCTGCTTTCCAGTTGACTAACCAAATGAAATGAATACTTTAAGAGTAATAAAAAGAACTACATGAAACATTCCATGGGATGATTACATGGTGGGTTGTTTTTCTACAAAAGCCTTCAGGAGAAACAAGTTCTTCTTTGAGGGGATTGGGTGACCAAAGTCAAAAGAAACAAAATATGAACTGAGGTGTGAAGTAATCAGGGTTCGACAACAGGCTTGGAGCATTTTGTGTTGGATGGATAACGATGCAGTGGGTCAGGTTATTACTGCATTTTAAAAAGCTCTTTTCTCTTCTCAGCCAATCCCCTTAGACATAAGTTTGGGGAAATTTAGCAGGAAACTTTAAGGGGATTTTTAGGGGATTTTAGCCGCAAACTTCAAGTCAATGATCTTCTTTGCTGGGTAAGTTTTCCTTAAGATGTTTAGGTCTAGTGTCAGCCTGGTTGCGCTTACATGTGTCAGCCTGGTTGCGCTTACATCAGTCAGCCAAATTATAAAAAGCTGTATTCTCATCTAGCATCTCAGTACCTTAGGCCTAGGGCTAAGTCTGGTAAATGGGGAGTTTTAATTGTTGAAATTTTTCTTTAAGATGATTAGGAAGGAACATCTAGTGTCAACCTGGTTGCACTTGCATAAGTCAGCCTTTATTAAAGCTCTTTTCTCATCTAGCTGCCCAGCCCCTGGGCATATAGTTTGGTAAATGGGAGTTTTAACTGTGATAAACTATTAAGTACATGAAGATATTCTTTGCTGGTAATAGTTTTTCTAAAGTCAGTTGTGCGAGAATCAACCTGCAGTACTAGACTGTTGTAAATGATCACTTGTTTGAAGTTCACACCTGTATACTGTGTCACTCATTTTTCTAAGTCTCCCCTAAAAACTAACAGGTTAAAAACTTAACTTAGTTTTTTGATAAACAAGAGGTTTTACGCACACCAAGACTGGAATTTAATGATGCCAACTTACCAATTAATATCTTCCACTTGGTTTGGTTTCTTGAGGTTGGATTAAACCAATCAATTATAGTTTCTAGATTCAAGATTCATCCAAAGAAGACCCTATATATGAAATTTAAATGTAAACCTAATTGCAAAATAATTGTTATTGGCCTTACAGGGACATGATACTTGACAAAAGAAACAACTGACAGCAAAAGATGACCCTCCAAATTCCAATCTCCATCATATCCATGTGTTAAATCCATTCAGTTAAAGTGAATCTTTCATCTTTCGTCCTTTCTCCTGAGGATGATCAGAGCATACTGATTGAAACGTCGAGTTGTAACCTCCAGTTCTTTTCAGAACTAATTACTACTCATTTGAGAATTTCACATGGTGTCACCGCAATTAGTCTTAATTATCCTCTTTACCATGTAAAGCTACAAGTTTTACTTATGAATCTTTCATGGTCGGTTTTACCGAAAGTTGGCACCTGCTGGCACAACAAACTAGACAAAAGAAACAACTGACAGCAAAAGATGACCCTCCAAATTCCAATCTCCATCATATCCATGTGTTAAATCCATTCAGTTAAAGTGAATCTTTCATCTTTCGTCCTTTCTCCTGAGGATGATCAGAGCATACTGATTGAAACGTCGAGTTGTAACCTCCAGTTCTTTTCAGAACTAATTACTACTCATTTGAGAATTTCACATGGTGTCACCGCAATTAGTCTTAATTATCCTCTTTACCATGTAAAGCTACAAGTTTTACTTATGAATCTTTCATGGTCGGTTTTACCGAAAGTTGGCACCTGATGGCCCCACAAACTAGACAAAAGAAACAACTGACAGCAAAAGATGACCCTCCAAATTCCAATCTCCATCATATCCATGTGTTAAATCCATTCAGTTAAAGTGAATCTTTCATCTTTCGTCCTTTCTCCTGAGGATGATCAGAGCATACTGATTGAAACGTCGAGTTGTAACCTCCAGTTCTTTTCAGAACTAATTACTACTCATTTGAGAATTTCACATGGTGTCACCGCAATTAGTCTTAATTATCCTCTTTACCATGTAAAGCTACAAGTTTTACTTATGAATCTTTCATGGTCGGTTTTGGAAAGTTGGCACCTGATGGCCCCACAAACTAGACAAAAGAAACAACTGACAGCAAAAGATGACCCTCAAATTCCAATCTCCATCATATCCATGTGTTAAATCCATTCAGGTAAAGTGAATCTTTCATCTTTCGTCCTTTCTCCTGAGGATGATCAGAGCATACTGATTGAAACGTCGAGTTGTAACCTCCAGTTCTTTTCAGAACTAATTACTACTCATTTGAGAATTTCACATGGTGTCACCGCAATTAGTCTTAATTATCCTCTTTATCATGTAAAGCTACAAGTTTTACTTATGAATCTTTCATGGTCGGTTTTACCGAAAGTTGGCACCTGATGGCCCCACAAACTAGACAAAAGAAACAACTGACAGCAAAAGATGACCCTCCAAATTCCAATCTCCATCATATCCATGTGTTAAATCCATTCAGTTAAAGTGAATCTTTCATCTTTCGTCCTTTCTCCTGAGGATGATCAGAGCATACTGATTGAAACGTCGAGTTGTAACCTCCAGTTCTTTTCAGAACTAATTACTACTCATTTGAGAATTTCACATGGTGTCACCGCAATTAGTCTTAATTATCCTCTTTACCATGTAAAGCTACAAGTTTTACTTATGAATCTTTCATGGTCGGTTTTACCGAAAGTTGGCACCTGATGGCCCCACAAACTAGATCATTGTTATTATTATTTTTTAATTATTATTTTATTCAACCAAAACAACATGGAAAATGTACAGTGTACATGCTCTGCGAACATGGCGGCCTACCCGCAAGCTCTGTTTTGGGCTCTCACTTTTGCTATCTTAATTGCTGTTCCCAGCCTTCAAATTAGTCCAAATTGTATACCACATGATAGAGTTGTGCCTGCTGACCAACCTGGTTTCTTCAATCATGGATTTGCAGCAGAGGAAACTGAAATCTGGAGTGATTTTCACTCAGATTTTATTCATCTTCAAGCAGTGTTCCAAGCCAACTGCATCTTCCACTGCACGCCTGATCAACTCCATTGTGACCACCCTGCCAGTCATTGTTCTCAACAAGCATCAGTGTACTACAGCAAGCTTTGTGTTCCTATGGGCATCCAATATGGCTGAACATCAAACCAAAACTCAGAACTCCAAAACACAGTAAGTTTGGTAAAGCTCCAGTTACATTACCCCAACTCTACAGCTACTTTTAACATCCCCCTGGCTGCTGCTGGTGACATAGAACTGAATCCAGGACCTATCAAAGATCCCTGTGGTGAATGTAGTCGTCCAGTTAAATGCAACCAAAGATCTCGATCTCTGTGAGGACTGCAACAAGTACTGGCATCAGAAATGCATACCTGCTATGAGCATTGACCAGTACAGAGTTCTCATATCAAGCACAACAGACTGGTTTTGCCCTGGATGTACTGCATCTACAGTATTGCCTTTTTCTTCCTGTGGTGATACATCATTCCAGGATGTCTTTGGTAACACAACTGATGACCAGTTCGAACTCCTCGAACCCACACGTGATCCCATCCGACATGCATGTGCAAAGAACTCTATTTCTGGGTTACTTTTCAACGCTCGTAGTGTACGCAGCAAACAACAGGAATTGAAATCATTTCTGGAACTAAATCCCATGGACATCGTTTGTGTCACCGAAACATGGCTGTCAGCTAGCGACACTGAAACAATCTCTTCGTTAACCGGTTATACAACTATTCGTCGAGATCGAGACAGTCGTGGTGGTGGTATTATGGCCATAATCAATGATACACTACTACCAACGCATCTTGACCACTTAGATCCTGGGAACATTGAACTCACTTGGCTATCGTTGTCTGTGAAGCGCTCCAATTGGTTAGTTGGAGTTATTTACAGGCCTCCAAACTCTGACAGAACATTCTTTGACAAACTTCAAGATGCATGTGATGCAGTCCAGACTGTTCTTCCTCAATATGAAGGTCTAATTCTACTTGGTGACTTTAACATTAATTGGGTAGCTGAGTCTACTGCTATGACCAATCTCCAAGATATCACTGACTCCATTGGACTTACACAGATCGTTGATGATGTAACCCGTCCTGCTAATAACTCGTCCTCAACTGGATCCACAATCGACCTCATATTCACGAATCGGCCGGAGAAATTCTCTGCAGTGGGGTCCTTTGCAAATCCAGTCAGCAGTGACCATCATGCAGTTTCCTTCACATTCAGCGCCCCCAAATCTCCCCCACAACCAGCAATCGTCCGGTCATTTCTGCAGTTCAGGAAAGCTGACATGGCACATCTGGAGACTCTTTTGCATCTTGCACCATGGTCTGCATTCATGGACGACTATGATCTGGATGCATCATGGGAAGGATTCTGGATATCCTGGAGGCTGCAGTCCATGACAGCATACCTAGAAAGCAACATCGACGCACTAAATGTTCTCCATGGATCACATCAGAACTGAAGAAATTAATTCACCTGAAGCATAAACTGTTTATTAAAGCCAAACACTCTAGTTCTAGTTCAGCATGGCTCCATTATAAGCAAATACGTAATAAGGTGAAATATTCAACTAAAACTGCCTACTGGAACTATGTCAACGGTCTATTTGCAGCTAAAGATAACAAGCGCAGTTTTTGGTGTTTTGTCAGAGACCAACGAAAATCAAAGTGTCCACCAGCATTCCAATATGCTGATAAACTGCTCCAGAAACCCAATGACATTGCCCAAGCGTTCAATGAGTTCTTCATCTCGGTTCACTCCCCAGCAGAAACGTGTCCAGCAACGCCGCCACCCTGCACACTTCAAATTCCAGAACTTCCCCAATTTCAAATTGAACTTGGATGGCTGACTAAGTCCCTACATAACCTAAACCCTCACAAGGCTCCAGGCCCTGATGGGATTTTGCCAACCATCCTACGATCTACAGCCTCTTCCCTTGCCCCGCCATTGCTACGCCTGATGAATTCATCACTGGCTCACGGCACCCCTATAGATTGGAAGTTATCTAATGTCACACCTGTGTTTAAATCTGCCAAACGAACCGACATTAAGAACTATCGGCCGATTGCCCTTACTTCCATTGTTTGCAAAGTTCTAGAAAGGGCGGTCGCTGATAACATCAATAACCATGTGTCCTCCTGTTGCCTTGGCAACGCTGATCAGCACGGCTTTACAGCACGCAAATCATGTGTCACCCAGCTGACTAATGCCATTTATGATTGGGCTTCAATCATGGACAAACCACGCCCACCTCGCATCGACATCGCCTTCTTAGACTTTAGTAAAGCCTTTGACGTCATGCCCCATCACACACTACTTGGTAAGCTCGCACAGAATTTCAACATACGGGGACATACTTGGTCATGGTTGAAAGCATTTCTAACTGGTCGACATCAGCGAGTACTGTACCATGGAGCTTTTTCTTCCTGGTCTCCCGTTACATCAGGCGTCCCCCAAGGAAGTGTTCTTGGCCCTCTACTGTTTAACATGTTCATCAGCGACATATCACAAACTTTAGCCACTAAATGTCTTCTCTTCGCTGATGACACACTCATCTATCATCCCATCAGTTACCCTGAAGATGAACTCCTCCTGCAAGCAGACCTTGATGCCCTTGGCCGGTGGAGCGAGTCAAACGGAATGAAACTTAATACAGATAAATCCAAGATAATGCATATGACTAGATCAACAAAGTCATTAGCCCTTCCACAGTACTCCATACATAGTTTTCCTTAACCGTTGCATCCACTTACAAGTACCTTGGTGTAACGATGAACAGTACCTTAACATGGAAATCCACCATGTTAACAGTGTAGTCGCTAAGGCAAGTAAGACACTTGGTTTCATCTGGCACACCGCAGGAGGAACTTCGACAAATGCACTAATGTCTCTCTACCGGTCACTCGTCTTACCAGTTCTTGAGTATGGGTTGCCTGCCTGGTGCCCATATACAGTAAAATTGTCATCTAAACTAGAACGGGTCCAAAGGAGAGCGACAAGGATGTGTCTGAAACAGCAGAAAGGAACAATGCCGTTGAGGACAGACTTAGGAAACTGAACTGGCAAAGCCTAGAATCTAGACGCCAGTGCTTAACAATTCAATTCACCACTAAATGTTTATACAGTTTAATTGACTGTCATACAATCAACTCTAATACTTTTGTTAATACTCGCCACTTAGACACACTCACATTTAATCATCTCTATGCAAGAACACTTAGCCTAAAGAACACCTCTATTCACTCATTTCCACGTATTTGGAGTAGTCTACCTACAAATGTTAAGAATGCCCTAATTATAGATTCGTTTAAGTGTTTTAGCATTTATTTACGCAACCATTTCCTTGATGTCTAGATGCCTATTCGATACTTACTGATTTTGTGTAAATTTTTGATTACTCATGTTATTGCTAGATTGCTTGTCAGTACATTCATTGTTGACTGTCTTATATTGTTGTTGTGTTTGTTTGTTTGTCTGGCTGTTGGAGCGTTTGCTCGTTTGTTTGTTTGTTTGCTTGCTTGCTTGTTTGTTTGTTTGTCTGTGTGTTTGTTTGTTGGGGTGTCTATTGTTTGTTTGGTTGTTGATATTACTGTTTCATTGTATTGACTGTTCCAGTGGTTTGATTCATGTTGTATCTTTTTATTTACATGTGTATACATTTTTATTTTATGCATAGATATATCATATTTTATTTTTCGAAATCAGTGTTACTTTTTAAGACTGGATTGATAGGCTTTCGAGTCACAGTGTTTAAGTACACTTTTATTAATCCTGGCCATCTTAAAATGGATTTGTTTTGTTTTGTCTTATCTACGCCTGCCTTTTTTCCTGCCTTTAAATTAATTTATTTTCCTGTGTTGTTCCATGAGATGGCTTCTGTCACCTCTTATCATATTTTCCTTAATTTGTTTCCTGTTAATTCGAAAGAGTTACCATGATTTATTTTCATGTATGATTTGTATTGTTTGTATTATTGTTGCATTTTCTGGCCGAATAAAAAATAATAAATAAATAATAATAATAATAACAAAAATAACAAATAACAACACCAGGTACAAGCAGATGCTAAACAAATACAAAATCAAAAGGACATGTATTCAATTAGCTCAAGCAGCAAATAGCAAAAAACAATGAATTCAAAACTTTGAATAAAAGGAAAACAAGAAACCAAGTTTTTAAAATGGCAAATGGCACAAAGTATTACAGTTCTTCCCAACATACCTACTATATAAAAATTATAATAAAAGATCCTGGGCACGAAGGTCATGGAAAGTCAATCAGTACACTCATTCTTCAACTTTAAAAAATTTTCAAGCGAACAAGCTCAAAAATAGAGTGGATGAAATGATGATGAATTGATGATGATGATGATGATATCTGAAGTGCTGTCCAAACTCCAAACATTTTTTTTATCATTAACGTTAAACTGGTAACAGTTAACGTTAAGTTAAACGTATAATAATTTTTTCATCTTTGTCTAGCCCCATTCTAGGGCCAATACACTGGACTCCCTCCGTACCCTAGTGCCATATGTACAAAAAAGGAATGACTTGTCAATTTTTGATCTGCTAATTGTTACAATCTAAAATTTTGTGGTTAGGTAAGCTTGCCCAAGCAGACACTTTTGGCATGAAGTTTGCTATTGTGAGATCAGTAATTTTGGTGAGATCAGTAATTTTGGTGAAATTTTAATGTTATTAACGTTATTTTTTTTTTAAATGTTTCGAAAATTTCATGAAAATGAGATTTCCCAGAATAACAGATTTTATGCCAAAAGTGTCTGCTTGGGCAAGGTTACCTAATCACTAAGTTTTAGGTTGTAATAATTAGCAGATCAAAGGTTGAAAATAAAGAAAAATCGCTCCATTTTTGTATCCTCAATTTACCCTAAATGACGCACCTAAGGACATATCATCAACTGGACAGTAACTTACAAATGAAATTAGCAGTTTGGTGTTTCAGTTTGTTTCAGCCAAGGATTCTCTTGTAAAATGCTGAATTTCAATGCGTGATCATATGCGTGGACGTCTTGAGCAGCATTTTTTGATACGCACAGAATTGTGGTCATCAAAAAAATTGATGTTGGTATAATGACTCACCCCCAAACTGTTAAAGTTGATGGGGGCACAGAAAATGTACCCAAGAAGAAAACCAGTTGAATCATGTTTCATCTTATTTCAAATTGTTTTTAATCTTGAAAATAAAAATATTGTTTTAGATTTTTTAAATAAATGGTATAATTTGGAGAAGCTCTCAAAACTTTTAATCAATATTCTTGAAAGACCAATAAAATGGAAGGTGGTTAAAATTTTTGCAAGAAGTACTTTAAAACTTTGAAATGTGTAAAAATGCTGTTAACCTTTTGTCAAATAAAAGATTTCTTTTCATAACCATGATATTAATGTTTCATTTTCTCAATAATTTTCCACTACCGGATTTTAAGTATCATAACGCAATCTGTAATTAAGTAGTGTTCGTTAAACTTCTTCTATAAGGAATGTGTCCATTTGAGGATCAGTATGTCTTTAAAAAATCATTGCAAATGTAAAGCATTCATATCTTTTGGTTTCCACAGACAACAGCTCGGTGACGGCATAGAACAATAAAATCACAGATGTTCGTGTGAAAAAAATTGAGGTCATGTAAAACCCTTACTATTTGTATCTCAGTTTGCCTAGTAAAATCAGTGGTTAAACAACTTTTTCCACTTTCACAAGCACTACATTTCCAGTAAATCATACAATTTCACTATAATTTTTATTTTTGTAACAAGCACGACTTAGATAAAAAGATTTCTTTTCATAACCATGATATTAATGTTTCATTTTCTCAATAATTTTCCACTACCGACGAAGTAAATACCAACGAATTAAGTAGTGTTCGTTCGCTTCTTCTATAAGGAATGTGTCCATTTTGAGGATCAGTATGTCTTTAAAAAATCATTGCAAATGTAAAGCATTCATATCTTTTGGTTTCCACAGACAACAGCTCGTTGACGGCATAGAACAATAAAATCACAGATGTTCGTGTGAAAAAAATTGAGGTCATGTAAAACCCTTACTATTTGTATCTCAGTTTGCCTAGTAAAATCAGTTGTTAAACAACTTTGTCCACTTTCACAAGCACTACATTTCCAGTAAATCATACAATTTCACTATAATTTTTATTTTTGTAACAAGCACGACTTAGATAAGTTTATGCAACCATAGTTTTGTAAGTTTTCTGAGAAATGCTTTTCCAAATGCTAAGCCAAAGTGCGGCGAATTACGTACATGGACGATACATCTGGTGCTCGGGCCAAGGATACGGAGGGAGTCCAGTGTATAACGTTAGACTGGGGCTAACGTCATGTCATGTTCACATTAGGCCATGAGAATGAATCTCATAGATTTGCATCCACCGCCCGCATGTCCCGAAAGCTACCGCCTAAATTTTTCATTATTTGCCAAAAAAATCATTATTTGCACAAAAAGGGTATTTCCACCAAACAAATTTAGTTCCAAATCATCCACATCAGTAAAACAAAGTTTTTACCAAATTTCCAGCAGTAGTACTAGTAGGGCCTATGTGACATGTGCGCTCTCCCAATAAAGATGTGCAAAACAATAAAAAGAGTCTTAATGACCAAAATTCTCCTTGTTACTCCTCTTTGACCCTTCACAGTCGCAGGTAGAAAGCATGTACATAAAGTGATTAAGAATACGTCAAATTAGAAGAAACATCTTGTGATTGCGCTGCAAAACGTTAGTATAGAAGTTATGAAGACGACACCTTTGACAACAGGTTAAAATATGAAAATTAACATACAGGATCAAATATAGAAAGCAACTTACTGCTAGCTGCGCGACAACCGCTTTTGCAGACGACACGAGCTTAATTTCAATATGGCGCTCACAGTTCAAAGGTTGTCTCTATGACAGCGCAAGCGCATGAGGTGCACTGACTGGACCGCGCGGCCGAACAGGGTAAATCGCCAGCCGTTTCATTTGTCCTTTAGATCATTTAATTCCTGTTAAGTTTATATAACCGAAGTATTTGTTTCAAAGTATTCGATTTGTCAGTTCATAAAGACATTTCCATATGATCTTCAATAAAAACAAAAATGTTTGACAAGTTTTGGCAGCCAAAAAGTTGTTGCTATTTTGTCGCCCAAGCGAACTTGTTATAGCGCAAAAAGTTGTTTGCACCTCATTGCCAATTTGGGCGCTTATCATGGCATTGGGCTATCTTTAGGACCTGGCAGCGTTTTTTTTTTTTACACCGCAGCGACGGGTTTTGTGCAGTAAAAGTGCCAATTCCGGTCTTGAGAGAGAGACTACGAAACCCTAGGCGCGCGACGATAGAAAACTCCAAGCTGCAGTCGACCATGGCGCGCGCTCTGGAACTCATGGAGCCATAGATCCTAGCTCCGTTGATGCATGGTAGGCTTTTTTTGCGTGTCGAAATTCCCTTCGCGCGCATGCGTGCTGAATGGGTTCATAGTCTTGACACAAGGGCGAAATGCGCACAAAACCCGTCGCTGCGGTGTAAAAAAAAAATACGCGACCTACCTACCTGGCAACAAAGCTGTGTGGTGAGTATTAGTAAACACGTCTGAGATACTGGACTTCCGTGGTGATTGAAATCATTGACTTTTTAATCCCAATTTGTCAATGGTATTTTAAATATTAAACAGCGATGGCGACGAGGGAAAGAACTCAGGGAATAAAGGTTCATTCTCCGGGTCTTCATGAATCACTTGTGGCCGATTTCAAACCAGAAGTTCGTGTGAAATCGTCGGTAAGTTTCTTTCTACACATTACACTAGTTCGTTCATTTATGGGGAGCCAGGCTGTGCTGTGTAAAGTGAAATGTGCACGGCCAGCGACGCACACAGCAGCGGGATGGACCACCGTTGGCACGGCAATGGATGATTGATAGGGGTTCGTGCAAATGGTTTGTACTTCGCTTTTGTAGGTTGTGTTGACCTACAAATTTACTAAGAGGCATAAATCCACATTCCACAATTTTAGTGCCCAACAATTATTAAATGTTTACGAGTATGCACATGGTATGAATATGATGAAGAAATGCAGGTTTTAGTACAGTCTACAGACCTTACACTTTTCAACATGCAAGCAAAAATTGATTTACATTTTTTAAAACAAGGGAAAGAATGTCGTATCCGGCCGCCACTTTTTAAGGGCTTTTTTGGATTTTTTTTGCAACCACTAACCAGTTACAAAATCATTCTATCGATTTTTGGTGGTACAGAAAGCGAAAACTATCTTTAAAATCCACTTTTATGATGGTTTTCGGACTTGATTTCCCTTCTAAAAAAATCCTCCCCTTCAGAAAATAGAAGGATCCTATTTATATAGCTGCCACTACGCATGTACAATGACCGTGTTGGTCACTAATTAGTAATTGTAGAGTTGACAAGATCAGACTGACATGACTGAGGAAGTCATCGTATACCAAAAATGCCTGATTTTTCATGAAACAAATATCCTGGAATAATTTGAAGTATATGTCCATCATCATCCATATGTTCTCCACCTTATCAGGTAGGTAAGATTACATTATTGGTTATATTTAATGAAAAATAGTGGCGGCCAGATACGACATTCTACCCAAAACAAGATTTAGAAAACCTCAAGATGAAGATAGTATTCTAATAATTTAGGGGGGTGCTTATAGTAGGCAGTTTCATGAAAATTGGAAGTTGCTTCAATTCTTTTAAATGTCATATCATCACTGGATAGAGCAAAAAATTAGAAAGAAAATGAGGGGTCAATGGTCATGATAGGTTAACCCTGTGCAAAGTTACGATTTTTTGTTGATTTAAATATTTGGTCATTTTGGAGGCCAGTTTCATTTGAAAAGTTGTGACCGCATTTGCCTGCAACGTATCCTTGTAGTACTAACAAAGTGTCTATATAGCATACCCCCTTTTATAACAAAAAAATCTCATTGAATACCAAAATCCACCCGTGCGTGACACCCCGATTAAGCGTGCGTGACACCCCGATTCACCGAGTCAAATCGCCGATAGAGGTGATTTTTTTTTTAAATTTGCTGTCGGATCATTTTCCGCGAGTTGCACTGTTTTTCCACCAACGTTACAGTTGGCACCACGATACTGGTGTATCCTTTTTTCGTGGTTTCAAGTTTCGTGAAGACCATCCAATACCTCTAAATTGATGATGAATTTCCGTCATGCACAATGATGAAAAACGGGTCGTAAACACGGCGATATTTCTAACGTCCGAGTTCGGATATTTTGCATTGAAACGAAGCAAAATTTATGAATGAATCTAAGATGGCGTCTACAGATTAACGATTAATCCGCACAGCGACAACGCGAGCTACGGACAGCTAGCGCAGCTAGCCAGGGGGAACGTTTTCGCGAGAACCCGGATGTGAGTGAGTCGGTCACAATCGCGATGTCTAAAGTTAGCTTTTGAAGTGCGCCGCCAGCGGCGGCTTGCGTGAATCTGCCTACTTATAGTGACTTTTCAGTGCAATTTATAATTAGCATTGCATAAATGATTAACAAGATATCTAACGTTAAAAGGTAATGTTGAGCGCAAACTGAACTCCTTGCGCAAACTTAAATTATCAGGACCACGCAAATTTCACTGCACAAATTAAGTTTGCGCGCGCACGTTATAATAATTTGCGCAAAGGCACTCGAGCGCAAATTGTATACCTTGCGCAAACTTATTCTTTCAACTATACGATAATAAAAATAATGTGAAAGTCAAAAAGGTCATGTCCGGGAATTGGGCACAGAACCGGGCAGACGGTCCCCTAAGGTGGCGCACTTTTTATGTCAACAAATCCCCAAGTGAATCTCTGATATTCTTTTTTTTAAGTTAAAAGATTATGATTAACTATTCTAATCTTTATAGGATACACCCAGTTTCGTGTTTGTCTGAAATTATTTGCTTATTTTTTAGCGCAAATTGAGCGCGCACAATCTTGAAGTATCCCTCCTTATTGCAGAACTAGTTGAAAACCCCCCAATTGGATATTTGGCGTTGCAAAATTCGGAAAAGATCTCAACGTCCACGCACGACTCGGCAAGTTCCGCCATGACAGATGGTGCATGATGATCGATGCATGCGCATGCGTGTGACATGTATGACGTAAGCGTGCAGTTCATGTCAAGTCGAGAAGGAATCTAAAGTGCAGTGCGCAAATTTAATTTGCGTGCGCAAGTTTGCAGCGTGCAAACTTCAAGTTTGCACGGGCATCCACTTTGCGCTCAACAGTAATATTTCATCAAGGACAAGGATGAATGAGACTGTCTGTCTCTGTGTCATGGCTGTGCAAGGCACTGGCATATCGGTTATACTATTATTTCATGTTAACTTTGTCATTGTGTAAAATTGCTACAAGCTGAACAGACAACCGTCTACAACATAAACACTAGTTCCGATTTTAATATGAATTTTTCATCAAAAGTTTACGTCTATTCTTTGATGAAATATATTTTGGAGGAATTATTTTAAAATTGTAAATAAAATGTTGATACATTAAACTCAATTAATTCACAAGATGAAATGAATGTTGGTAAAATGAAATTTTTTGTTTAATAAAATAGAGAAAACAAAATTCCACTGAGTACAGAACTAACATCTTCTAGCAGAACAGAGTCTTGCTCAAGCAATCTAATTATTGTTAAATCTATTCTACTCGTTATTTGAAGAGGACTTTATTTGAGTGGACAGTGTCTCATTAGGAGAGAAGCTTTAGGTCAGCTGTGAAGTCACGTTAGCTGATGAACGTGTCACTGCATAGCAACCATACTAAGAAGCTCAAAGAGACACCTTTCTCTCTCAGATCGATTTAATGATTAAACTTCTTAGCAACTAAGTATAACACAAATTGTGCATTTTCTTGTGTAAAATATTTAGTTGAGTCTAGGAAAAAAGTTAAATAGTTAATATCTCATCTGAGGATTTACTTTTAAAGAAACCTCTAGCAAATATTTAAACAACATTTTGGTAGTTATTTTTAGGGTAAATGCAGATTACAGTCAATCTACTTTTCATTATTGCACTCAAATATTATGCAGTATATAAACCTATGTCCACTATTTAATGTAGGTGACTCTGCACTTGTTACATAAAAAACACATGATTTTGGTTTCTTATAAATAATGTTTTTAATTTTTTTCTTCTTCTAAAAATGAAGCCGGGCAGACGTGAATCAAGAAGAAAGCTACCAGAAACAAAGAGACCATGGTCAACACCGGCCAGTCGATCAAGTATAACATTATCAGCTAATAGCAGCCGGTCATCACTTGACCAAAGTGCCAAGATTCAGAACTGGTTGTGCCAGAAATCAATACGAGGTGTTCAGGTAAATCCAACTGTATTTTTATTCAATTTATCCACGATTATCACAAGTGAAAAACTTACTGTGGGAAAGGAAATAATTTATAATTAGCTGTCCTAAACTGCTCACGAACCAAAAGCACCATATTTTATTTTTTGAAAAAATGATAGTAAGTGACCTTATGTTTTGACCCTAGCACAAATCAATACGAGGTGTTCAGGTAAATCCAACTGTATTTTTATTCAATTTATCCACGATTATCACAAGTGAAAAACTTACTGTGGGAAAGGAAATAATTTATAATTAGCTGTCCTAAACTGCTCACGAACCAAAAGCACCATATTTTATTTTTTGAAAAAATGATAGTAAGTGACCTTATGTTTTGACCCTAGCACAAAGCAGCAGGATCAAATATCAAAGGCACATCAACCCGGAGTTCACAGAACTGTTCAAATCCCAAACTAGTTAATTTTTATTTGTTAATTTACTTGAGGAAATGAAAAGAAGTCACTTTAAAATGACACATTTCACACACAAAAACTGTGAAATGTATGGTTTACTTCATTCATTTGGGCACTTAATTGCTATATATTTGTTTGGAATAGCTTATTTTGGAATATTTGTTTCCCTTTCTAAATGAAAACTAACAATGCTCCGTTTAAAATAAAAATTGCCTGTAAAATATTACAAAACACAGACGATACGTATTTAATAACTGATGTAAAAACAGCCAGGTACATGCAGTCCTACGTGACTTGACACAAATTTTATTTGTTTAGTTCTCTTCCGTGGGGGGGGGGGGGGGGAGGGAGGGAGGGAGGGATGGGGTTGAGGGATCGAGAAAAGATTAGTCCCTGCATTTTTAAGAAGAGAGAGTAAATGTTGACCATTCTGAATGACCCCTAATAAAGGGGAGTTTTTCTACAGCTTCACCCTTTATTGCCACACCAACTAAAATCCCATTAGTGGTCATCACTCCTTGTATGTTTGCGGAGCTAATTTACTCTGGTACAGGACTATTTACCGCCTGAAGACCTCGTTGATTTCACAACCTCATAAATCAACTCATGCATTGTAATAAGAGGACTCCCACATTAAGTGCAAACATTGTCATCCATCCGGAGATCAAATGAATTTCTTCCGCTGTTGGCGTAACACAACTCGTTAGGTTTGGTTCCCTGTCAAGTAGTCAGTAACGCATCGATTGCTTGTATCACCTAGCAACCTTAATAACTAACAGATGCTCTTGATATTACAATGATAAATCTGATGGTATGTGTCATGTACATGTACTCAGATGTATATGAAAATTAATTATTTCCCCGTCGGTTTTTATTGAAATTGTAATGTACCATTTCTTATTTAACCAAAGAGCAGGAAATCAATTATCATCAGGAATTGGCAGCCAATCAATTATAGTATTTTGGTTATATCAATAGTTGTCAGAATTTCATTGTAACATTATCATTTTTGAGATGGCTCAAATCTGTCTTTTGTATAAATTATGGTAGGTTTGAATTTTTTGACCATTTTCATTTTGATCTGATTTCTATTTCTATGTGAAATACCACTTGGGTCCATGACCACTTATGATATTTATTCACTCATTAGTTTTGGCTCATCAACCTTTGCCTGTAACTTGCTGCCACCAGCTAGCATATCCATTCACTAATTATTAATTATTTCCTGTCCTATTATTAATATACAGGAACGTGCGGATCCAGAATCTAAAGAAACAAAGAATTTGTACATGAGAGTGTTAGACAGAGAAAACACATTTGTCAGGGTAGGTACAATAAAACCTTTTTTATAACACCTTTTAGACAGGATCCAGCAATATATCAAGTTCACTCCCCAATCAAAAATAACATAATTAAATTTAAGTTTTAAAAATAAAAGTATTATAATTTCTGATGTGATAAAATTCATGCAAGAAAGGTAAAATAAAGTTATTGTGGATGTTGCTTAATAAATCCAATCAAATTGTAATCTCTTCTCTTTTCAGAATGTTTGAGGTCTAAGTCATTGTATACATTTTTCCACATTTCTTCATCTAATATTTCTCCAAACAAATTTGCCTCCTCGTTCTGATTTTAATTTCATTTTTGTTTTCAAATCCCCAGGAAGTTGATAACTTCCTCACAGAGAAGTCCTTCTTGGATCTTCGGAAGAAGGAGATGCTTTATAAGAAGTGGAATGAGCGCATTTTTGCTCCGCTCCAAGAACAGATATACAAAGAGATGAAAGGGAACTACGCAGCACTCGACAAAAGAAAGAGGGCTCTATTTCTGGAGTATTTACGCCACAGGAACAAGAAGGTATTTGAAGACTATCATTTTTTGTTTAATTGTTATTGTTATATGTGACCTGTCACCACAAAACCCGGACAAAGTCGCACTGATCCATTTTGAGTAAACAGTGTGCAAAGTCATTTCAGGGTGGAATCGTCCATTTTTGGGATGACCGTATGCTTTACATATTCATCTATCATTTTACTTTAAAAATAAATTAAATCTGTTAAGGTAAAATACTTTTTTACCCTATTTTCGGAGCGATGTTGGTGAACAAGAAGCGTGGACTTCCTGTACAAAAGCCTTCTTTTCTCTGATTGACTTGTTATTGATTGGGCATGTTGGGGGGCTTAATCCCCTCCTGAGGGGATTACAGGAAAGGGTTACCCCTACAAGTTTATAATCATTCAAAAGCTTATGAACTGGAGAATATGAAAATACCAAAAACTCAAAATAAAATTTGTCCGGGTTTCGTGGTGACAGGTCACATAATACATGTTGAAAAAAGAAAGTGAGAGCTATAGCTGGTAGGTCATGGTTTTGGTTTCATAAATCAAATCTTAAAGGGACAGTATCGTCACGTTCAACAGGGCATGGAATCAGAGTGCTAATCTAAGATTAACTCAATGACTTAAAATAATACTCCACATGATAAGGTCATATTACCGTTGCTGCTGCATAAATGAGCCAGTAATTTTCAGTCACTGCATTCATCATAAACTAGTACACCAATTCAATGCCCTGTTGAAAGTCTGCTCTGATTGTGATAGTATTGTTCCTTTAATCTAAATCTAATCTTCTATCTTGTCTTCATTGCAGGGTTTTGTTTCTCTAGATACCTTTGATACCAAGGAATACGACCCACTGAAGTTAAGAGTACCAAGACCAGCCCCTATCGTAGCAGTTACAGACATGTTTGATGACCCTCTTATATCACAGCGACGCAATACAAACGAGGAAGATAGGACAATTATCAGATGCAGAACAGGTACGTTCTTTAAAACAAAGGTTCTTAATGATGGATTGGTCAAATTAATCTTAACTTGTAAATTAAGTCTGTGACGTAAACCAAAGCCTGCTTGTCATCATGTTTAAGCTGTCACACCTGTGTATGTGGACTAACTAAAAGAGTTGCGCACTATGAATGGGTGAATAATTCATCCTTGCTACATTGTGAAGATGGCCTCTTTGTCAAGGTGACCCCAATAGCAGTTTGGACTTTATTTCTCCCAGATGTTTATTGACAGGTTCTGGTCTTTGTGCATAAATCTTTGTTCGTCTTACAAGAATGCAGTATTGCAAGATTATATTTCTTGTATAAATATTTTTATCCTAAGATTGTGAGCTTTGTTCAATTTTTAATTTGTGGACAAATTAAAGAATTGAATTGATTTGAAGACAATTGCAGCTTAATAATGACACTGTTTTAATTACAGGGAGAACATTATCAGATTCTGCCATTGAGGTCCATCGCTTACCACCCCTTCCTCTGGTGCCCCTTGGACGGCACGGAACCGAGTGCCGTACTTGGCTTGCTATGCCACTACATGACATCGAGAGCCCAGCACGGATAGGCAGCAGGTTAGTAATCAATACCTTGACATCTTCTTAAAAAAACCAGTCAAGACTTTTGATAAAATCTTTGTAAATTGCATCTTTACTTTATAAGAATTAAGAGACATGTAAAGGGACATACAAAAACAGTTTTAAAAAAACAAACAACAACAACAAAAACAACAACAAAAACTTAGTATTTGAAAATAATGTTTCCTATTTCTGATTGTTTATCAATGCAGACGGCGCATGAAGGGCATTTTCAACAACTGTCACTTTGACTTTGAGGAGTGGTCCAAGATGCCCTTTGACCCTGTGATCGTGGACGAGGAGATGAAATGCCAAAAGAAGAGAGTATACACTAACCAGCAGACTACTATGGTGTCCACGTAAACAAAACCCTGTCAGTTAGCGTAAATGCCGGTTTATACTTCACGCGAAAGCAAATGCGAAGCGAATTTTACGTCATCAAATTCGCGGCGAATGATTCGCGCAAGTTGAAATGTGTTCAACATTTGCGAACCTTCGCCGCGAATATTTGCTGTGAACCATTGTCGACGTCACGAATTTCGCTTCGCATTCTCTTTGGCGTGAAGTATGAACTGGCTTTAATTCATAAGGTATCTGTAAATCACCTCAATACAAATAAACCAATGTGGTTTCATTAGGCCCCCCCCCCAAAAAAAAACGTCTCTGGTTTCTGGTCATCGGTCGGCTTCAAAATTGTGCGGTGACGCGCTTTTTTTCTTCTTCTGCCAACAGGGAAATACGTGATACATTGTAGGTAAAACTTGTAGCTTTGCATGGTGAGGATAAGTAAGACTAATTGCGGTGACACCATGTGAAATTCTCAATTGAGTAGTAATTAATTCTGAAAAGAACTGGAGGTACAACTCTCATTGTAAACGCGGGGACCAAATTTCCCATATACAAAGTATGGTGGCTAAGAGAGGCCTCACAAATCGGGCAAATGCTCATACCCCTATGTGAAAAAGTTGTTTAAAGCACAGCATGGCAGAATTCTAATCGATCCAGCAATTTTGGCTGCAATTGGACATCGTTTCATAGCAACAAAAAAAGAAAATGAATAATGCCGACGCATGGGCCTGAGGCGTCATGCACGGAGACCAGAAACCAGAGACTAGTATTTTGAGTATGCTCTGACTGGCGTTATGTGTTCATAATGAATCCAGTCAATAATCTCTATTATACTGAATAGCATTAATAGAAGGTCTTGAGTACAGACTTGAATTTGAGTAATTTTTCATGAGTATGAGTACGAGTACAGAAAAATGTACACGAGTATGAATACAAGTACTCATACTCCAACTATAGTTGTATAGTTGTAGTGGAGTACGGTTTCATGAGTACAAACGAGTACACACAAAAGTTCTCGAGTACGAGTATGAGTACTACAGCGACCCCTCTATTGAGTGGTCGAGAGGTTAAGACGTCTGCACTAGTAGGCAGGAGGTCGTGGGTTCGAATCCCGCCCGAGTCGCCTGTGTAGTTTTTTCACAGACACTCGGAAAGCACCGAGTATGCAGTGCTATACACACGTCGGTGTAGGGCAAAATTAAATCAATTGACCCCTCTATTCATGCAGTTTAATGGGGTCATGTAATGCTAGAAACAACATATTAGATATGTCACTCATGACACCAAACAAATACAAATAGTAAACCTAACCAACCTTCATACATATTACAGACATAGGCCGTTTTCGAATCTACGGCTTCGACTTGGGCTCCTGCTTCAGGCTCCGTCCTCCTGTCTGAAGCCCTGAACGCAAAGCATGCGTTAGTCAAAACAACCGAGGGAGCGTAGCTAGCCTAAGCTGGAGACGAAGGCGAAGCCGTGGTTTCGAAAAGGGCCATACACTGGCTCATACCGACAGCATTTTTTTAAATTTTGGTACAAGAGCTTTTGAACAAAGGACAACTTCAAAATCAAACATTTGTATATTCTCTTTAATCTTTGTTTACTTTTTAATTGCAGAACACGTTTATGCAAATTTCCAACTCTTCCATTTGCATTCATGTATTTGTGGTTTTTATGCTTTTATCTTTGGCTGAAAATACTGCTTTTAGCTTTTTTATATAATGGATATATTTTTATGTGTCCAACTTTTATATTTTACTACGTGTATCTTTGCAGGTCAAATAAAATGTGACTGGCTCTGGCAAAACCCTAAACTTGGACCCAATTTTCAAAAGTGACCTCCCAAATTTATCGTGAAAATTAACAATATTCCCAACAACATTTCAGGATTTTTCTTTTTCCATCAAAATCTAGAGAAAATGCTGTATATGGTGACATGAAAACTGGTTCCTGGGGTCAGTTTTTTACCTTATCATGGCTGTTACGCATTGTGGTAAATGCCAAGAAGGTCACAAATTACGGCATTTTTGTAGGTGGAACTTTGCAAGTTGTTTAGATATATGTAGTGTCCTTATAGACCTTATGCATATGACGTCGCAAACGGAAGGTCGCCCTCTATCAGAGGCTAGAGAAGGTCACTCATTGGTTCATGTATGCGCGCTGTACGTGCGTATGAGCACATCGCGCATACATGAACCAATGAGTGACCTTCTGTAGCCTCTGATAGAGGGCTATATTCAGTTTGTGACATCATATGCATAAGGTCTATATGGGCAATTAATGCACCTGACATGGTACTGAACGGTAACATGTTCTAATCCACCAGGGAAACAGTTTTGCACCAACAGCATTTATATATTTATCTGAAGTATAAAGTATTTTGTAATTAATTTTAGGAAGGATAATGTTGAAGTGATGGTGATGGGAAAGTATGTAAAGGCTATTGTATGATAACTGCTCAAGTTAAATTGTTTTTAAGAAAGGATGTTTGTTCTATGTTAAAGACATGAAAAGGTTTCCGAAATGTTTGTTAGCCCTCCCATCCTATCAGTTAAAGGGACAGTATCATCACGATCAGAGCACTCTTTCAACAGGGCGTGGAATCGGTGTCCTAGTTTAAGTTGAACACAGTGACTGAAAAGTACTGGCTCATTTATGCAGCAACGGTAACCTGACCTTATCGTATGGGGTATTATTTTCAGTCACTGAGTTAATCTAAAACTAGCACTCTGATTCCATGCCCTGTTGATCGTGACGATATTGTCCCTTTAACATGTTTGTGTTCTCTAGTCTGATCCCTTACTCTCTAGAGATGTCTATTGGTACCAAATGGTCCGAGTCTGGATTCCAGACACACTACAGACTGTGTGCTTAATTTCTGTACTGCAATGCATTATGGGATAGATGGGGGAATTTCTCACAGCCTTTCCCAACATGCATTGCAGTTACCCTTGATTACAGACCAACATTAGGCAACGGTATTGTACTGCCCACAATAGGAAAATACACTGGGATCTCACTGACAATGAGGGCGCCAGAGCAGCAACACAAAGCAGGCATTATGGCTGACAACTGGCAAAAAGCAATAATTTTTTTCCTGACATTTTAGCTGGGGCCAATTTCATAGAGCTGCTAAGCAGAGGTTTTCGCTAAGCAAATAATTTTGCTAAGCAATATAAAACAGACTACCAGCCAAAATGCATACATTTTGTATGAAAGTTTGGCTGGTAGGCCTAACCAAAGAAATCCACTAAGCAAATTTTTCTAGTAAGCAATTATATCTGCTAACCAGCTCTGTGAAATTGGCTCCCGGTACATATTTAAAAATCCTTATTAAATGGATTACTTAGCACTTTTTGTGACATTAATTTCAATTCATTTCAACATATATTTCCATATTTCTAAATTTATAATAATAATGATGCTGGATTATTTATATAGGCCTACCACGATGTGATGCTCAAGGCGCTTTTTATATTATTATCTCTGTCATCAGGCTACTTTTTAAAAGATCATTCTCAACTTCCTGGGAAGTATACAGCCCCAGCAGCCTGTTAGGCACGCAACAACTAATCAAACACAATTACCATCTCTGCCCTCACATGTCCCCATTTATACTCCTGGGTGGAGAAAAGCAATTTATGATTATAAAGAAGGAGCGACTTGTAAAAGGGAAGAGAATAACTTTTTTAGGAGGTCTTGATTCATCCTTATTTGAACGTATCAAAAAGGACAGTAGTTGAACTAGGAGTAAAATCACACAGTGCACCTTGCAGCAATTATCGAGTTGTCTTTTTGGAGCACGTTTGAACAATGTACAGAAATCTAAACACAGTATACTAAATATTTGCTGGTTGATTAGTTGCTGTTTGCATATTAATCTCACAAATAATTAAATAAAACCATTCCATCATTTATCCTATGCACGTATTATATTCAAAACGGGAGCAAATTTGTACAAATTATTCAGTTATTGGTTTCACATTAACGAGATGTATTCCTTTTAAATAGTTGAATGGTTATTTTACAGTAATTAAGTTTAATTGTTAAAATTAATTTGAAAGCAACCAGGTTGTTTTACTCACGGAAGATAAATAACATTATGTTATATGATATGGTTAATGGGATAATGAAATCAAATTGAGTAAACATTTATTTTTTCCTTCGTTTTTATTTATTTAAATATTTTATTAATTGGATCTACAGATTTAGCAGGAAGGTGACTAACTATTTTTATTTTTACACTGACCCTAAATGCCCTATATTTTCAAAATGGGCTTTCACTACTGGGAATAAAATGTCATTTTTACCCCAGTTTTTTTTATCTGCAAACATTATTTACGGTTCAGCGTAATGTTTTGGCATAATGACATGGAATACTATTGATAACCTAAAAAAGAGTTGGCGGGGAAAATCTTCCAAAGTTGGGCTTTTATTACCGGCAGCTGGCCGCCTATTGACTCGGCAAAAGTATCGAACTGAAGAAAAAAAAACTCTCCGGTAGGTATGAACTCGCTCACTCTAGCAGAAGAAGCTAAAAGTGGTTATACAAATCTTCTTTTCTTTACTCTCACCGCCGTGGGGTATTTATACTTTTATGAATTTTAAACTTGTTTGATTAATTATCAGAACACGGATTAGTATAGTTGCCTCTTCCGTGGATGAATTAAACGGTGCAAAAAAGCACGTTGAATAAGTTTAGCTTTAGAAACGAATTGGGGGTTAGCCAGCTGCAGTAATCATAATAACAAATATACTGGCAGGAAAATGTCAAAACGTAATCAAGACAAATTTTGGCCCGTGTTGTTGGAAACATTTATTTTTAGAATGCGTTTTACAATTCTTTCGTCTCGCACCGAAAGTGGAAACTCCAAAGTATAAGGGTAGGCCTTAAATCTAAAAAATAAACAATATATCATCTGACTTCAGAACCGAAAAGTCGATTTTTGTTCACGCCCGGCTTAAACATTTAAAGAAAAGAAGCTTTGTACGAAACTCCCTCAAACGTGGTCTCTTGGATTAACGGCAAAGCTTTAATGGGTTGACATAAAGTTTTTCAGACGATTTTTACAAAGTCAAGGCGAAGGGTATAAGCCGATTTTACGAGTGGTTGGTTCTAGTCAGAAGCACTCCCATAATACCGAGTTATTGTGCGATGGGCGGCTGTTGCCTTTTTTCCTTTTCGATGATTGCCAGAACGGCAGATTTTCTACTGGGATTGGGTTCACGGCCGGGTCAGAATGCACTTTTTAGATGTGGGAATGATAGGATTCTTCGTATTCAAATTCATGGTTGTTTTTTTGGTTTTTTGTTGTTGTCTACTTGCTTGGTTCCACAATCAAGTTGCTTACTTGCTCACATGCTTGCGTGCGGCTTGATTATGCATGCTTGCCCTCCCGAGAGAGATCCCCCAATCACTCTGGTCGCCTGCTTGTTTATTTGTCCGCTTGTTTATGGGATACAGAAAATGACAGGACGAAAGCATGCCCCTCTAAAATGAGATAACTCTACAACTCCAATATAGGTGTTGTTTTTATGCCCTCTGTGAGAATCAACCTAGAATCACCAACTGAATCGGGGTCTTGCCTCCCCATATAGTTGGTTTTCTGTAATTTCCCCCTTACTCTTTCATTTGCAAATATTTGTATTTGAAGCTGCATGCTTCTGCTGCTGCTCCTGTTGTTGGTGTTGTTGTTGTTGGTGTTGTTGTTGTTGTTGTTGTTGTTGTTGTTGTTGTTGTGACACACAGCTGCTGTTATGCTGCTGTTTTTATTTATGTTACTGCCACTACTGCTCACCACAAATTGTTTTCTAGATCCGTGCGCTCACTAGCCAATTACGCAATGAAAAAAATGAGACAATTAATTAACACCAGACCCTGGCACTTCGAGATAAATATACTCCCTCTGTCAGGCGTATTACTCTCGGTGTGTCACGGTGGTTTACGGAGAGCCGCATCAGACAAATTACATAACCTGATTGCGATTAACCAAGTTAGAATAATTCCTTTTGATGTAATCAGAACGCCAATGAATAAAACATCGATGGTTAAATCCACGGCGGCATAGCAACGCATGGCATCACACACAACAGATGTCAAGTAATAAAATTCATAACTCCTAATATCGCCTCTAGGCAAATACGTTGTGGATTTTTCTTGAGAGTTCGACTTTCTCGCTTTTTCCCGCCAAGTAATTTGTATGATCATCAAGCTTGATCATAACCATTAATCGATTAACACATATGTATTATTATTTCCCCAGTTTTGGGATGAAAACTCATACAATTTATCTTGACAGCGCAGACATCTGAAGGAGTGCCGCCGAGCGGGCCATCCACGCGTCTCCCTCCATACAACTCTCTGCCATTGTGTGTCAAAGTACCCTGAACTCATTATGGTTTCTGCGTGCGTCTACCACAGTGAATTCTTTTGGCAGGAGGTGGGCCCAATACGCCACAGCGTGTGGTATGACTTTTTTACGGCTGGCCTCACCATCTCTTCGTGGTTCAAAAACTGCTCTATAAATGTACTTTCCAAAGAGTTTTTTCTTTCATGTTCTCACGGCGATTTCCCCCTGCTGTGTGAGCTTCGGTACTTGGTTGCTAAACTGTTTTTCTTTGGTATTGAACCTATGGATAATAAGCGATTATTATCAACAAACGGCGTTGATACGAAGTCAGGGCCGGCCGTGGTTTATAGCGAAAACGCACTGAGCCGGCTGCTGTGTCACTTGTTCCTGACAAGAGCCTATGACGTTTCTATCCTATAAGCAGGATTTTTCTAATACAAATAATTTCTGTCTCGTTCTGGACAGACATTATTTAACGCAAACCTGTTATTTTTGTTCTGAAATGTTGCAAGACAAAGAATGCTAGTTGGGGTAGATCCAGGATTTCATATGGGGCCACCACCTCCAAAAAAGTCAGAACTCTCACACATTAAAATTTTACTATAGGCGAACATTTCGTCCGTGAGAAGATGTTTGTGCCTCTGGTGTATCGCAATAGCAATACTGTGCGCATTGTGACATCTTCTTTTCTTTCTGTTCTTTTCTCTTCTGCAAGTTTTCATTAAGCTGAAACTTTCACCAGTTGGTTCCTAAATATTCCTGATCTTCATAAATATTCCTGATCTTCATAAATATTCCTGATCTTCATAAATATTCCTGATCTTCATAAATATTCCTGATCTTCATGTAATGCACATACTACAAGGAGGCACACGAACGAAATAGAGGATGAAGTCGCGAAAAAGATCGTAATGTTTTGGTTTTTGTAATTGGCTTTTTACCAAGAATGCACTCAAGTACCACAAGGAGGCGCATGAACGAAACAGATGATGAAGTTGCGAAAAAGATGGCAATGTTTTGGATTTTTTAAAACAGTTTTCTCCAAGAATGTATGACACAATTAATTCATCATAATTTTTCTCCAAGATCTGCCAATTAGCCCTATGTAGAACCACACCATGCTATACCAATTAAAGAGTATTTTCCGGACAAAAAATCTTTTATGCAAATTTACTTTGAGGATTGTCGTCAGCTTCAATATGCATGTAACCAAAATTGGTGTATAGATTTGCTTACTTTATAACGATATAAGGCACAACATGAAAGCAATTTAATTGCTTTCTGCGCGTTACTGGAACGTATTGTACTAGTTTGTGTAACTCAATACGAAATGGCAAATGTTACCCAATTCAACGTAAATTACGCACGCTATATTGGATCAATAACTAGGGGAAAATTAACAATATTAATAATCGGTATAGCTTGTTTGTTCTCTGTGTATTGTATCTTTTAATGTGTATCACAGACGTACAATAGCTCGGGGCGCTCTTGTAAAGTCGACTCGAATAAAATCATTATTAATAGTACTGTATGGTGAGATTTAAAATCGCCAACAATGGCGTAGAAAAGCCAGCAGTACGGGCTTGTGGTCTGAGGGGCGTGCAGTGGAAATTCGATACAGATATACCTAAGAACTGTAAAATTGGTTTTTAATCAAAACTGCATATCTTGTAAATATTTGGCCATGTGATGGAAATGAAAGAAGGTGGGTAAATATAATTTGAATTTTTGTTCGCCACAGGTGTAATAGGCCATATTGGTGAATATAGTATGAAGTGACTTAGTTTTATGCCTCAGCGAAGGGACGGAGTTACTTTGTTTTCTTTCAACAGAAAATGCAAAATAAAAAGGAACATTCCGTTGCCTCAAATACTTCAAAACTAAACACTGGACCCAGCGGCGGCACCAGACCTGTTAAACTGGGGAGCAAGAGGGGGGGAGGGGGGCAAGCTTAAATTTAAGGGGGGAAAACATTAATCTTTAATGTAATTTTGTACTGCTGAAAAAGCATTGACTTACCATCGGGGAAAAAATTGGGGAGGGGGCAAATTGGGGGGGGGGACTGGACCGTCACAAATTATGAACATTAGGTAAGAGTTAGTCAAATGTCCCTCCGTGACCCGATTGACCTACCACAACTGGGGTGTTAAAGAGACAATATATAGTCACGATCAGAGAAGACAGGGCATGGAATCGGTGCCCTACTTTAAGATGAACACAGTGACTGAAAATTACTGCCTCATTTATGCCTCAGCAACGGTAATATGATCTTAACATACGGGGTTTTATTTTCAGTCATTGAGTTAATCTAAAACTATAGCACTCCGATTCCATGCCCTGTTGATCATGACGATGTTGTCCCTTTAAAATAACACCGGTGGTGTCAACTTCTTTCATGGTGTTTATATTGGGCGAGTCACTCAATTATGAAAACCATTGCATGGTGTAGCTTTTAACACCCTAATGTGTGATGTGATGCTGGCAGTGACGTAGCCATGGGGAGGGGGTGGGGCTTCACCCCCTCCCATTGGCCTGCCCATTTTATTTTTT
Organism: Zoroaster sp. YZ-2022; assembly: GCA_029582265.1. Lineage (NCBI taxonomy): Eukaryota > Metazoa > Echinodermata > Asteroidea > Forcipulatida > Zoroasteridae > Zoroaster > Zoroaster sp. YZ-2022. The sequence continues at coordinate 1,744,706 of CM055837.1, forward strand.
ATTAAAACGTTTTTTTAAATGGTAGGTCTAGGCTACGCAGTGTTGTTTTAATCGGTGTTTTTTAGGGGGAATTACCCCCACTCTGACATGCTTGCAAGAATTCACAAATTTATTTTAGTATTTATTTTTTGTTCTCTTGGAGAAGGTGAACCTTTTAGTTTAGGCCTGTACACCTCAACTATACCTCTTCCCATAAGGTCTCGACCAAAATGCTTCGACTTCCCCAACAATAAAATACTGATCGGTCTCGTTGTGTTAAACTTGTATGACTCGTGACTCAATTGAGTCACATTTGAATATAAATGGTTACCTGTGAAGGTAGAGATGTTTAATGTGTTTCATTAGCCTTGTAGCGCCCTAAGAGGTTGCACATAACGGGTCACAACCTTCTGGGAGCTGAGAAGATTACAGGAATGATATTAGCCCAAATGACCATAGTCTAACCTACTTCCTATACATTTACATACTATCAAAACCCGATCATGATCGGTAACTTAGCTTGTGTTCTATATGAACACTTATTATTAGTGGACAGTATTGATTCGGTCTCGAGATTTAGACTCAATCTTAAATGTAAAATGACTCAGACTTAGATGCTAAACCCTCGAGAGTCGACCCTCTGAACTTGGACTCGATGGGTAGAGAAATATCACTGGCGAACAGCACCGTTTCCTCTCTACCAGCCAATTCGCCCCCATCATGCTGCTAGAAAACTCACACTGCCGTCCCCGTACGGATTTCAGTCTGGGAAGAACAAATCCCCAACCCCTGGGGAGCCTCGTTGCTCATTCCCCGTATTCAGCCGCAGTCTTTCACCACAATTAGTGTCACAATAGGTCTATATATGTGTGCGTTTTAAACACATTTTTATGCTGTTTAAATTCCTGTTTGTCTACCGATTCGATGACAGTTAAGGGAGTCCCCCAGCCGGCGCTCTGCCAGCCTTTGTTCCGCAGAAGACACTGGGGGATTGACGACTCGGTCATGTTAAAATGGCTAGCCAAACACGGCTAGCGTGTAGCTTTGCTCTTGATTCGACCGTAATTTATGGCTTTTAAGCATAAGGGTCTTATGTGACAATAGACCCTTGCACGTCGAAAGAAAATACTAAAATACTATAAACACGTTAGGCCTATAAGACTCTCTCATTATAAGGTGTCATAAAATAAGCAAATTTTCTTATTTTGTCGAAAGAACATTTTAAACAAGTTTGTTTTTTCCTTCATCTGCCTTCTGATATGATTATTCCAGAGCGGATATAGCCACACAAATCTCATCCTAGGCTTTAATTTCCACAATAAATATATTATAAACAGCACTTTTGATTTTCAATACATGAGCACCGCCATTTTGATTTGAGTGATGGAGATCGGTCACACAAAGGTGAGTGACAGCTCTACGTCACTATGACATATTCCCTTATACCCAGAGCAAACAAAGTATTATACGTTTCCCTCTTTTGGGTTGAACTTGACCAAAGAACTCCCATTTAAAATAATAAAAAATAAATAAATAAATAAAATAAATTAAAACAAATAGGTCATCCGAATGAGTTCAAGGTCAGGTGATAATGGTAGACAGAAGGCATTTATACGACTAATAATTTTTAAGCATAAAACAAAATGAAGAGTTAAGTAAGACTAATTGCGGTGACACTATGTGAAATTCTCAATTGAGTAGTAATTAGTTCTGAAAAGAACTGGAGGTACAACTTGACCTTTCGATCAGTGTGCTCTGATCGTCCTCAGGAGAATGAAGAGTTACCTGTAAATATAAGACATGTTGTTAAGGTTGTGACGATACAAAATATCAGTCTTGACTGAAGAGCTTTATCCCTGTATCTGACAGAAAATAAAATATTATTGTTAATGATCGATCCTTCAAATTTGAAATACCGGTACTTATAAACACCCCGACCGACCGACCAAACTTGTCCCTTGCGACCGTAAAACAATGAAAGTTATTTTCGTTTTCAATTTTCGGTATATTTTAAAAATGCTCCTGATTTAACGCGAACATGGCAAGCCTACCCACCGTTTCGCTCGTTCTGTTGCCCCAGGGTGGATGGTCATAGGAAACACGTCGAGATGGGGTACCGTACTTCAAATCACACTTGATTTAGGCAGGATTGTTTTCCATGAGTCGAGGGCTGGGAATCGTAATGGGGAATGGGAGCATAGCCTCATCGTCAAACAGGTCAACAGGGTCTTTCTTCTGGAATTACACCCGAACATACCACAAATGAAAAGCGAAAAGATGGAATATTATTTGACCGACAAACAACCGACATACTTTTCTTCTACCTCCTATAAAACTGTACATGCCTCGTCATTGCTGATTGAAAACTGTCTGTGCTTTCATTCAGGAACAGCGCTATACAAAACTTCTTGTTTACACTTAAGTTGTTATTAGCATTAACTCGTTTTTTTGACAAAGATTCAAAATGAAAATGTCAGTTGGTCTTGCATATTGAATTTCGTTAACCTCAAGTTTGCGAGATAAAGCAAGATAAATACACGGCCAGTAATTAAATAGAATTAAGAGGACAAGCTACCAGGAATGCTGGTAACGGCACGTCCAAAACAATGGGTTGGACTTTGGCCCATTTTATTCGAAGTTCCGATGTGCTGTCAAAAGTAGGTTTTCTCTTTCACAAAAGTAGGCTTTTTTTGCGTTGATCGCGCCGTCAACTTTCTTTCTATGGGATTCATTATTAAACTAAACCTGCTGTTATTCCTGGCCTAGATTCTCGCTCACAACTGGGTCTTATTATACAAGGATTCCCATTTTCTGTCAAAAGTCTCGCCTGCTGTCCTGGCTTAGCGACTCTGAACTACAAGCTAACAATGCCGATTCGCAGTAACCCCCTAACTTTGCCCGCGGGAGTATTGTGGTCGTAGCAGAGCGCGTCAACGGGCAAGTCCCTGCTTGGGCACGGCGGGACGGGCCTTCCAATTCACGGCACCTGGGCAAACACGTTATGCTTGACAGACAGCTGCTGTGTGTTGGAACTGAAAGGGCTGTCCCACATTTACTGTGTTCAATTTGTCGTTGTTTTGTAAATACGGATGACACAGTTTTCTTTCGATTGAGAATTATTCGATGCATTATTGTGCGGACAGTATGCACTGCATATTAGAAACGACCACAGCGTCCGCTTATCCATTTTGGTCAGTAAATAGTACTAAGCTATAAAGCTTAAAAAACTGCCTAAAAATAAAGTAAATGTTCCAAAACTCAACAATATCACAATGGCTCCCTAAATGGATTCCCATTAAATGTGACAGCTATACATTGCATATAGGGAAACTCGTGAAGGTATATACATAATGGTGAACGAAAGACAGTTCATCGTCAATTTAGGCAAAGGGGCGGATCCAGGGTTGCAGAAAAGGGGGGCAAGATGATAAAGAAGGGTACACAGCCAAAAGGGGAAAAAGACCCCAAAATTTGGAAATAGATAGTAAATTCTGATTTCCAATAAGGGGGTCACACGCCCCCTTTGACCTCCATGATCTGCCACTGACCTAAAACATTCTAGGCCTACTGGTATTAGGCTATGTTTCTCTGCTGGTGTGCAGAGACGGTCCAGGGGAGAATCAAGAGGCTGAAAAGTGGACACCCAAGGGGAACACCGCAAAAAGATAGATACAAAGTGGGGCACATACCACCTTTGCCCCACGACTGGGTCAGCGACTGACAGCCAAAGACACAATGAACCAAATAGTGAACATTTGTTCAAGATGCAAGGGGTGGTGGTGTTGTTTGTTGCAGGGGTGGTGGGGTGAAAGCCCATAGGCTACTAAGACAATTTGAAGGAAAATATAAATGGAATTCTTTTTGACTGAGATGTTTTAATTTTAAAGAAAATAACAGTGAAATTAATTTTCGAAAGAATATCTCGATATACCGGCACAAAATATCCAACCGAACAATATGTATACATTAATCGGATCAGGGTTACGTGACCTCAGTTGGGTGACCACGTGACCTCATTTGAGTGACCATGTGACCTCATTATTGGGTAACCACGTGACCTCATTTGTGTCAAAACGTAGCCTTATATCTGGGTAATCTGTTGTCATACAGTTCGGCTCCAGATGGCTCAAATCAAATTATTCTACTCCTCAAACTTAATATTTGGCAAGTCGTTCTCAGTCAAGAAGAGGCGACACCATGGGTACAGATTTTTGACGTTAGATCACTTGATCAACCGTCTACGATGGTTGAGATCCTTGTAAGCTAATCCACCGCCACACTGGTGTATCCCCCCCCCCCCCCAGCCACCTGCCCAAATTCGCCCGGGTGGCCAGCAAGAACGGCCCGCTAGATCACCGTAGTATTTCATTATCATCTTGAAGACTCCATCCAAGTATATTTATTAGTCTCTCAGTATGGTGTAGAAGTCCGCATGTGCTGAGAGTTGGGGATGCATTGTCACGTAATGAAATGCTTATAATTCACTGAACACTTCAGATACCATAAAGAAGGGTTGATGTTTGAGGACCGTTTTCGAGGCGAGTGGGAGAGAGGGAGAAACGAGATCGTGTTAAAGCAATCACAAAATATTTACTTGCCCCGCCCCAAACATTAGAAAACGACTGTTTAACTGGCGTTTTGGAGAACGGTCTTAGGTGACAACGGGGCATAGATGACAGAGCTTATATAGCAATAGGAAAGCCACTCAGAGAATCCATCCTATTGTACAGAGGCCATGGTCTGCTACGTGATGGCTGAATGGAACCTCTGCCCGGTCCCGTTGCAGCTCCCATTGGTACCATGGGGATTGCTTGAAAGATTGGAGAACAACGCGTGCACAAGTGGGCAAACCCCATCCCGGAGTCCGGGTATAACAATTACCACAGCCGGGGAGTCCTTACGCCAGTAACTTGTTTGCCTTACGGTGTAGACGCACTAAGAAGCTGGCAGTTAGAGTGCATTTGACCCTGCTGCTTGGCACGGATGCACGGTATGCTGGCTGTTAGCTATCGCCGGCCCTTTGGTGACTTTCTCTGAAGAGTCCATTTTTCTTTTTTCGAGAGGCTGAGGTTTAATGCAAATAGATAGCACTTGGTGTTAACCCCTGAACAAGCGATGTCAGTCAGCCAGCCGTACGTCGAACTTGAACTTAATTGGTAAAGATGCTATGCTTTAAAGCTATACACTATTGCTAAAAATAATGCTACTTAAACTAACTTTATACTTTCTTTGAATCAAGATATACATTAAACATCTTCCTAAGTCTCAGCTTACGTCTTGACTTTGGTAAAGATGCTGGGCTATACACAATTGGTAATGTTAAACAGTTACTTAAATTATCATTCTTTGAATCAAAATTAAACATCTTCCCGATGTGAAAGTCTCAGATGATACCTATAGGTCTATTACAATGGAAAGAGTAATCTTTCCTAAATTCGAACTGGAAATTATATTGGCAATGAATTTGACTTTTCTTTAAATAAAATACAGCAATTCCCCCCCCCCCCCCACACACACACATTTATAGGGTATAGGCTAGATTAATATGTACCCAGTACTCATCAGCTTTGCACCAAGTAAATTTTAGCTTAAAATTTATGAATGACCAATCTATAGGCCTACCTTATCTTTCGCAAAGAAAATGTATTCTAAGAAAATGTTCCTAACATAAATAGGCCTATATGACCTCGACTCTTGTGATAATCACAACAGTGGTATATACATTTAGGCATATATTCCCACTTCGGTTTACTTAGTATCCGTTCCACTGTATATCGTTTCATTCATTGCATTCTATGCTTCATAACCGTTTCAGTCGACCGATTAATGCGCTAATCCTATGCGTAAAATATCAATAAATGAGCTTCAGTGTCGGTCAGTATTATACGTGATATTATATCATCATTGACCGTGTACAGTGACAGTTTATTAACATTGTGGTGTTTATATGGTAATGGTCATGGTTTTCCCAAGGGACAGAGGGATTGCGCATGGTAGAATTTTCACATTATATAGAGATTTGTGTGGTAATCAACCCTGTGTCTGTTTTACAGTGACCACTGTCCTTAACCTAGACTCAATGCAGACACGTCTGCTTCATGCAAAAGAAAAAAATCCCTCCTGATTAATTTTTACGGATTCACTGCTTTTATCACCGCCACCAGCATCACTTCATTTCACTTGAAAAAGAAAGTCACAAATATCAATGGACCAATCAGAGTGCGAGCTGAGTTTGCATTGTGTCGTCTGCTCATATTTCCAGCGTCATAGGTGGGAGGAGTGTTGTGGTGGTTTTGTAACCCACCCTGGGGCGTCCTGTTCACAGCTTTTTACCACGAGATCTTTACACCGTGTAAAGCCACAAAAGCCCCCAGCAAATGCCTCATTATAAGCTTCCAGCTGAACTGCCCTAAGGCTAGTCAGTTAACAGAGGTCCTGCCCGTTGATAAGAAGTAAGGAGTAAGCGGCCGCGAGGTACACCGGAGGGGATCGGGCGACGCGAATCGCCCGTAACAAGACGCCGAGTCAGAGACGCTACTCACGGGGGCTGCGTTCCGCTACTACCTGGTCTGCCCAGCGGCAAGGATTAGTCTGAGACACGCAGCATTTGTATGTGTATTGTTCCGTGTTCGAATTAAACAGAGTCGGGAAAGGAGAAGGCGTGAAAATGAGCACCAAAGTTGGTTCAACGTCAAGTAAGTTTTAAATCATTCCCTTGATACAACGTCGAAGATATCACTTACAGATTATGTGGTGAATTATTGATTTCTGATTAAGTTATAACTCCACGATAGGCAAATACAAACTGGGTGTCTCGCATTAGAAGATAATTAATTTTCAAAAGCAATACTTACAATTAAGTATTATAATGGCTATTTATTTTATGATGTTAATAAATGCTGATTTGAAAGGAAACAAGGCTTTAAAGTCGTTATACCAGTTTTAATGTTCATCAAGCGGAAAAGGTAAGTGATGTAAGATCATAAAGTGCTCAGCTTCCCAAAACAGAAAACAGGATGTTTTATTTTAAGTCTTTTTACCCAAAATGTGTGCCTTTATACTTGATGAGACTCAATCAATAGGCCATATGAAAAACAATTTAAAAAACTTCTTAAAGCTTCATTTTTGAGGAAATTCATGAAAATGTATTCACAGTTGCAATTCAAAGACACTATAAACGTTTGTGTGGCATAATTATTTATGTCCAGCCGAGACTGAACAAATTTCAGAAAACATTTGATATTTTTTATTAAAAAAGAATTAAGCATCTCAGGGCAGAGTAATTGGTGGGATAGTGTGTCACCATCACCTTAACATCAACTTAATTTTCAGGTTGTAATTATTGACAAATTATTGTTTTTGTTTTGTAAATTAACTAAATCAATTACCATTTTGTAAACTGTGTGTAAATGCATCCATACTATCTAGATATATGTATAAAAACCAAATTGTGAAAGTTTCCGTTCATTTCATTGTGGTTGAAAATGCATTCAGACTGTTTGTATTCATTTTAATGTGAAATTTCACTCATTTTACTAAAAACGATCGCACTAGTATTAGACAGAAATATTTCAATTGATGTTTTATACCAACATGTTTGGCGCATCGGATTTGTGTTCTGATGGCTGAGTCGTCAAAGTGTGTGGGTTCGAATCCTTGCCGTGACCATGGTGCTTGTGTCCTTGAGCAAGACACTTTACCATAATTGCTGCGAGGGCCGAATTGAACCCAGCCACTGGGGATGCACAAGCCAGTGCATGCTTAGCGCCGGTCCCAAGCCCGGATAAACCTATGCCAAATCAAATATGCGGATCATGATCCGCTGTGGCGACCCCTAACGGGAGCAGCCGAAAGAGGACAACGACATGTTTGATACCATCATCAACTTTACACCACTAGTTTCACCAGATGTCTATTACCTACATAATAGACTTCTGGTTTTACAACTGTTATCTTCTGATTTCGATATTACCAAAAGTGTTTATAGCAGCTTAAAAAAACTACAGATTTTATATGCATAATTAAATCACAAGAAATAATTATTTCATGGTAAATAATGATTCTCCACCAACATTTCCTGAAGAATATTAATCAGTGAAAGTTTGAGAAATCACTAGAAGCTAAGAGGCTATGCTAGAAATGTGTACAATCCTATGCATTATATTTAAGCCCCGATACATTATTGGTTATCTCAAAACTCATAAAACATAAAACTTACTTAGTGCAAAGTTGATGCTGGTATTAAACATCCCTTGAAATATTTGTCTGAAGTGATATCGGTTTTTTTGGTGGAGTACCCAACTGAATTTTCGACTTTAGGAGAATTCAGGGTGCCATGGCCGAGCGGTTAAGTGCATCGGACTTGTGTTCTGATGGCCGAGTCGTCAGAATGTGGGTTTGAATCCTGGCCGCGACCGTGGAGTTTGTGTCCCTGAGCAAAACACTTAACTATAATTGCTGCTCTTTACCCAGGAGTATAAATGGGGACCTTTGAGGGCGGAGATGGTCGTAGTGTTTGATTAAGCTCGTTGCGCTACACCTTATTTTGGCAGCATATAGGTTGCATACTCCCCAGGGAGTTGAGATGGTTCTAGGAATGATAACTGGCCCGATGACAGGGGTAATAATGTTCATGCGCCATGAGTGTCAAACTTGGCGGATACCGGCGCAATATAAGTGTCCATTATTATTATTATTAATTATTCATTCCTCTTTAAATGACTGACAAATCTGACTTCATTTTCACTATATTGTTGTTACCAACACAATTAAATATGCTGAATTGTTCAAGTTTTTTTAATGGATGCATTTACTGACAAATTTTGATCAAAAGTGAATATACTGGCCTCAAAGTAAAGGGTATAATACACTCACTGGCCAAAAGTATTGCAACATGCTCAAAATAGCACTTTACAAGTAACAGGTGAGATGATCATTTATCCGATTTCATATAATTTCCGAGCAAGAACAGTAAAAAAGAACATTGACTTCAAAACACAGGCACTTTCAAGAAGTCTTAAGTAGTGTAAATAAAATTTTAAACATTATTGTAACACAGTTCTCCAAACTGAACTTTGGGGATGTTGCAATACTTATGGCCAGTGAGTGTAATTCACTTGCCTATGGTTCCATCAGAGGTTTAATTAATACAAAATCAATATTGCAAAGATCAACCAGCCAAAGTGAAAACAATTTGTATGGACATTTGGATGGTAACCACCAAAACGACAAATTTGATTTGTTAAGCAGCTCTATGGAATTGGGCCCATGTCTTAACAAGTTCCCCTGAGGCTTGCACGCTTGGCCAGACCGACCCTCAATGGCCAGACCGACCCTCAATGGCCAGACCGACCCTCAATGGCCAGACCGACCCTCAATGGCCAGACACGGGGCCAGACCACTCATCATTTAAATATGATCCGTTTATAATGGGTAGTGGTTGTTCCGGTCATCCCCCCCCCCCCCATTATCACTTCATAACGGTATACAGTTAGTTTCGATTAGGATCTGATGATGAGATTATGACGGATTAACGGATTGTCTTGCAAGTTCTAAAATTGTCGGCGAGTTTGTGCTGTTAGATCAAACATACAGCCATTAAGACGCAATCAACAAGTCGAAAACAGAGTTAAAGGAGAATTCGAAACACAGACATCATTGACCGTCATAAAGATTTCCACAGGATTTCTACATTATAGATTCAGACAATTTCTTATTACAAATAACTGCTTTCGAATTTATCGATGTCAATTATTATAGGCCTATTGAACTAACTTTTTAACAACAAATATCTGGTGTTATCTTATGAAGTCTTGAAAGGATTTTGAAGACTTGGAAATCCAAAACACTACCTTTAAGTGATAAGATGAGCAACATAAGTAACATGGTCAATAGTCTAATATTAGCTTTTCGATTTGAAAGGATTGATGTAAAGAACGTGCATGATTTTTCCGCTGAGCAGGGAATTAACGTCAGGGTGAGATCGTTCAAGCATAGAGAAAGGACACAGATTTCTCTATGGTTCAAGTCAGCCTCCGTCAACCCTCTTTTTTCATTCCGGGAGACAATGATGGTCCGAAGCGTCAACAGGGAGCAAGGGGTTGACAATAGGGATAAGATAACATTGTTTTGGGAGGGGGAACAAAGGGGAGGGTACAGACGGTGTGAAAGATGTGTGTTAAATTGACAGCGATAGGTCTAGATGGTACGGTATAATCACGGAGGTAGAATTAGACCTCCATGGTATAATAGATGTGATATCACTCAGACTGTGCAATGTACACTGCACAAGCTAAGATGTTAACAATAGATCTTTTGGTGCAGCCATATTGTTTTTCTTCAATACAAATCCATGGGACCAAACCGAGGCTTGAAGGGTAACTATAGTCTGGCCCCTTTTAATGAGAATCAACACTAAAATCATTACCATGCATACAGGTATCCGACAAAGATGACCGCAGCGTTAAAGGTCTGGTGGTAAAGATAGGGTTTCAAATATTGGTAATGTTGCGGCAAAACTTCCTTCATGATTAGGAAGTTCTGCTCCTTTTGAAAAATTCAGCTCAATGTGGAGTCATGAGAAAAGTGTGGAATAGCATTCACAATAATTGTTTACAGAAATACTTAAATATTGTATATTTTACGTATTTTCTCGTGAGAGCACTTTAAACAGAATCATTTTTCAGAATGAGTTGAATCTTTACTAACGTCAGATATACCTTTAAATCTGTAATGTTGTAATCAGGTAATTACCAATTTCGTACCTTACTTTTAAGACTGGGTTTTGACAAATTATATACTGTGTTTAGAATTTAAACACATTTCTAAACACTTAGCTTGTACTCACTTTTTTTTTACATGTTTAGTCTAAAACATAGATTGTGTTTGAATGCTAAAAACCATATGAATAAGTGTAAAAAAGCTAAGCACGTTTAGCTTTGTGACATGTACAGAGGATGGCCGTTTAGCATTTAAACGCATTTTGCATGTGTTTATATTCTAAACACCATTCTTTACAGTGTATTCATCATGGAATAAATATTTACACATATGGTGCAGTTATAACACAAGCAGTGTAATTTTACACAAATAATTTCATAAGCTTATATTCTCTGTTCGCTTTTATTTTATTTCAAGGCTGCCAGTATATTGGGTCGACCCATTACGCTACAGTAAAGCCTGCCAAAACCGTGAAATACATAACTGGTAGCTTAATTAATTGATAATACAATAATACCGGTATAACAACACACATGATTGTCAGAAAGCCAGTACTGGATTTCTTCCAAAAGCGCTGTTTATATTGTCGGTTGATTAGGTCGAGCGACTGTCCCTCTTTTTACAGAAATATTTCTTTGTCCTCGGAACATGACATTGGCGACAGGGCAACAGTTTCCAGTAATAAACGTGTTTTAATTAGTGATGATTATTAAATGTTGTTGATTTGTAAAGGGTATTATTCTCTGGGATAAATGACGTGTATTTCCTCCATATTTAATTAGGTTTTATTAAGCTAAAAGCCAATTTCTATGTTAGTTCTAATTGTGTTTTGGAAACAACTTGTTTTGACTGATTTTTTTTCCAAATAAAAATTTCTCAAGGATAGATTTTCAGTGTTTGTTGATATTTAAGTTAAAATTAACGGGTCAATTTGCGAGATAGAAATTATCTAGGCCAGTTTGCAGAGCTTGCTGTGCTGTTTTTTGTCGAATCAAAACTTATTTTTTAAGAGATCGCCAATCCAGGACACGGTGGACAGTTTAGGCCTATGTAAAACTAAAACTGACCTTGGAAAATTTCAGATCAATAAGAACTCGCATTTCTTATAATTTAAATTCAAAGTCGCAGACAACAAAGACAATTTCAGACAGAATAACTTCGTGTGATATTCATCACCTGCATTGTTTCAAAAAATAATAAATTTTCAAAAAAAGGCCTTTTTTATTTATATCTTCATTAACCACGGAGTCGGACCATGCAGCAAATTATCAAACCTCACTGGTGGGTTCGGGAAGGGGGCGAAGAGGCCAAAGGGTAACCTTTCCACGAATGTACACTTCCCCTTTTTGGGTAGTGTACCCCTTTTTGGGTAGTGTACCCCTTTTTGGGTAGTGTACCCCTTTTTCCGTAACCCTGTATTCGCCTACTACAATGTCTATTATAGGTCATTATAGGCCTATAATAATGACAATTTTCATGTTAGATTGTCCCAATTTATGGACGCATATCTGTGAGGTCAGGAATATAAATTATTGGTCATGTGACCCCTCTTCCGGTCATCCCCAACTTTTAGGTGGTGGGACTATTAATAACCAAGATATAATTATATTTTATTAGTTTATCTCCCATGGATCCGTGCACCTACTTAACATAAAGATCTTGTTTTACACCCAATGAACGGTTTTACAACGCAGCCTTCTTTTAGTTCGTCAGAAAAAAGGTTTGTTACATCCAAAGTAATGTCTTGAAGGGTGGATTCCCAGACCGCGCTTGTTCACAAGCTTTCCCTATAACGGAAAACAGCGTGGAAAACAGCGTGAAATCAGCGGGACACCGTGGGAGAAGATCCCAGTGGCTAAAAAGTCAAACACCGCTGATCATCCAAGCTTGTACCCGGTCTTTCACTTACCGTGGTGTAGCAAGGGGGTCTTTGTAACACCACCAATCTCCACCATTGCAGTTGTTCAAGATAAACACCCCAAGGCTAAAACACGTGAGAGCGTCACCAATGTTTTGTCCCTGGCTTAAAGGGGCAGTATCGTCACGATCAGAGCTGACTTTCGGCAGGGCATAGAATCGATGTCCTAGTTTATGATGAACTGAGTGACTGAAAAACACTGGCTCATTTATGCAGCAGCAACGGTAATATGACCTTATTATGAATGAGTTAACTGAGTTAATCTAAAACTAGCATTCTGATTCCATGCCCTGTTGATCGTGACGATGCTGCCCCTTTAATTAAAGAGGTTTTTATGATTGGCAAGCAATAACGCCATCACGGTTATTTACGGGTGTAAGGATTTTAGGATCGTTTGGCGGGGTTTTAAGCTGATCAATTAATTCATGGGAATGATGTCTTAATACAAATGATGGAAGAAAATTCCCACAGTTGAGTAATCTTGTGATTTGAGGAACTCCTTCGGGGTCGCCTTAATCTCCAACACCCGTTTTTTTCTTCCCACATTATGTAAAGGGCTGCCTGGGTTTTTGGTGGGAGTTAACCGCACAGACGGTGCTATTATATCCTCAGTTTGAAGATAGACATTGACGGGGTTTAATAGCCGCTTAAATCAAAGATTGTTACTGACTTTTTCTTGTGACTTCTGATCCTCAAGTTGTTACGATAAAACAGGTAAAAAGGTGTCAAATGTTGAACTCTATTACGTCAATCACAGTCATGTCACTCGAGTTGTAGGCTAATAGTAAATACAGTAATTGTTGCACCCAATTTGGATCATAATCTGACCAAGCTAGCATCCGTTCGTTTAGGCTGTATTAAACTGAATAGGCTATAGGCCTATTGTTGCATATTAAATCTATTTTGATATTGACAATATCTATTTTGATTTTGATATTGACAATTTAGATGAGCCGTACTGACTATGATTTAAAGTTATAATCAGTTTCGATAGACTATTATTTATATTGACATTTAGGGGCCAAGACCTATCAATCGCAAGTACTGATATCTTTAAAGCTCCATCGATTTCTTAAAGAAAAGGATCCAATGTCACATTGAAAACGAATTCAATATTTATTTCGAAATTTTTTTGAGGATTTGTCGTAATCAGTTTCTCAGCAAACTATGATGAAATTTGAGATTCCTTTCATAAATTTATGTGAATGATTTTCAATTTCCTTCCACATAATCCACTTCCTTCCAGCAAACACAACTCATATTTGCGCCCCAAACGCCGATTTCCTCCTTTTCACATGTTTGATTAATTTTCCCCGGTTTTTATTGACAGATATGATGTTATTTCCTTTAACAATAGCTACAAGCGTCTAGGAAAATCTAAGTGAAATCTAAAACTGTCTGGGCATATTGGTTCAAATCTCCCCGTTTGTAAAGAAATTAATCTTGTCAGGTAACCTTCTTTGTATCCGAGGTGGGGACGATTACAGTAATCGATTCTGCAAAAAAAACTGTTTGACTATTTGGTGATAGCATACAATAAATGAAAGCGATACGTATAGCTAAAGAGAATCTGACGTTGCCTTATTTGGCAGAATTTGCAATGAAACTCTGCAAAAATACATTAAAAATTAAAAATTAAATATTAAATAAGAACAGTACCCTTCTTCATTAATTGGTTGTCACGCAGCTTGTGCCAAGATACAGTGTCTGTCTGTTTGTCTGTCTGCTTGGTTGTAGGGTTGGCTGTCTGTTTGTTTTTCTTTGCCTCTTTGTTCGTTTGTTAATTTGCTTGTTTGTCTGTTTTTCTGGATTTTAGGCCTGAGCTGCCTGCCTGCCTCCCTTTCGACTTAATATACGAAATAAACCCGTCATAATATCTACCGATCTTCACTTTACCCCTCCCCCATCCTGTCCTTGGTCATCCATCATGTTCCCACCATCTTAAAAAACCATCTTCCTCACTTCCACCCAATGCAGGTCGCATCTTAGACATCCCCTGTAAGGTATGTGGTGACCGAAGCTCGGGCAAGCACTACGGTGTGTATGCGTGCGATGGATGCAGCGGCTTTTTCAAGAGGAGCATCAGGAGAAATCGCACCTACGTCTGCAAGAACCGTGGCCGCGGGGCGTGCCCGATCGATAAGACGCACCGGAACCAATGCAGGGCGTGCCGACTCAAGAAGTGCATCCAAGTCGAGATGAACAAGGACGGTAAGTGAATAAGGATGCCGACTGGGTAACTATTTTGGGAGGACTTTTCCAGTTAAAACTTCATTCTCCAACAATATTTAAAACTGAATTAAACAATACAAATAAGGTTATAATATTCAACTGGATAGAACTCAAAATTTACAAAATGCTACAAAATTAGAATAAAACAATTGTTTAGTCAGTAATAAATGTAACGCCATGGCCTCGTGCGATTAAGCATTACTACAACTTGAGAGCTGGAATCCTCATACTCGAACTCATACTCGAGTACATTAATTATCTGTACCCCTGCTCAAGGAAAAGTACTCAGCAAAGTAGTCCACCCAGCAGTGGACACCAGGAACATTAGTGTGAGAATGACCAACTTAATGAAGAAAAAGATGGGAGACGTGACTGGTTGAAAGAGGAGGGCTGAATAAAGGAATTGGCAATGGAAACAGAGAAGAGTACTTGGGGGAATTAAACGGAAATAGGAAAAGAATCAGATAAGAAAAAGGTGACAATGGCAATCGGGGGAGAAGAGATGGATGACATCATCAATGGGACATTATCTATTGTTAACTTCACCAGGGGTAACTGCGAGTTGTCTGATTTATAGATAGACAGATGGACAAACGGATGATCTTCAACAAAGGAAATCAATAGGATTGTAATTTGAACATGATTGGTGTTCATCTCGCGTTGCAGACGCCGGTTTGTGATATGAATATGATACTGCGTGCGGTGATTGCTTTATCAAGTTAACTGGTACGAGAGCAGCCACGTGGCCCTCTCAAAAAACCATTATTTAGAACTTTTAGAACTGAGAAAAGGATTAGAATAACTTCTCAAAAAAGAGACTCATTTGTCAATGCTGAAAGTAACGCAGCTGGGAGAGATATCCATTCTTTCTTCCTCACGGACAGCCATTAAAAACACTAAAATGAGCAACTCGCCAAAATAGATTTCTCCTGTAGCCACTTATTACTATAGCCCCACAATCTGACTGCCTCTTCACCAAATCTGGTTAAATAACAGACAAATGGCCTGAAACAATACTGAAGACTCTCATCTTTTGAGGGTCCTCCAAACTGATGAAGCTTGGTCGCATTATCCTGGTTGGTGTTTGATAAAAGATGGCCAGGTCTGTGATTGTATTCAATGGGAGCAGAGGGCAGTCTTTTTTCCATTTTCTGAAGAGAAATGATGAAATGACTGTGACGGTATTCTCGTGTCACAGAGGGAGAGGGGTTTCTGGAGATGACATAAGGTGTGAGGTTTCATTGATTGGCTGTAGAGGATTGTTATGTGTTTGTGTCTATGCTACTTTTTGGGAGAAAACAAATCACGGAATAGACATTATTATGTCCAACAAAGGCATCGAAAACCTTAAAATGTGGCATTATTTGTCCTCTTATTTTATTTAAAAGTATAAAAAGCGTTTCCCAGGGGACGGGTTCAGAACTGTGCGTTTCAGACAATCTATACTTTTGAAGGAGGGGAGGTTTTTTTTCTATTGACTGGAATAATAAATAGTTCTGATAAAAAAATGAGGACAGAACGTCCTATTGCTACAAACAATAACTTGGCACTACAGTTCGATTATGTGTCATGAGGTTTGATCAATCATGTTTCTTAATTTATCTCAACAACAACCAATTTCATCTTTCATTTATGGATTTCTCCTTCAGCCGTTCAACATGAGCGAGGTCCTCGGAACTCAACCCTTCGTAAACACATGGCGCTGTACCTCCGAGACGCTCACCTATCACCGTCTTCCGAGCTGGTGGGACACTCTATCAGCCCTGGCTATTCACCCCACAGCCCGGCGCATTTTCACCAGTTCTTCGGCGGGATCGGAGGCGGCATGGATCCCGCGTGCGGTGCGCCCACCATGGGCCCAGTGAATTTTCCATTTCAAGGTGTTGGGCCGAGCTTAAACCCGCTGAGTCTCTGTCAACCTATTCCTCGTGTACGTAATAATTTGTTCATGCATACATCTGATTTTGTCTATATCTAAAGTAAAGTTCTCATCCTTGTTTAGCAGTGAAACACTTGCATTTTTCGTAAACTATGCCACATTTTTCGTAATACAACTGTAATACTCTCCATAAAAAATAGTTAGATTATGTTAATTTAAAGAGCTCCCTCTACGGCCGGCTGAAGGTAAATGAAGTAACATTGTCAATGTATAAGACATCTATTTTGATGAAATGTCAGTAGAAATAATTTTAATGGATGTAAAAATAATATTAATGTAAAAACGGAATATTCAATCAAACATGCGCTCTTTTCCTGCAATAAAGTAAAGTAAAGTCTGTCCCGAGCCATATTGGCTCATCAGGCCGGTGTTTATCTCCGGTTTCGTTGGCATGAAACGACTGAGAATATTTCCATTCCCCCTAGATAGGATGCCAGTCTATCGCAGGTTACTTCCCTAGCTATTGCCAGGTACCCATTTATACTCCTGGGTAAAGAGAAGCAATTACGGTAAAGTGCCTTGCTCAAGGACACAAGCACCACGGTCGCGACTGGGATTCGAACCCACATTCTGGCGACTCAGCAATAACTTACATTATATACTGGTGAGGCGTAAGCTCCACGATAATCTTTGGACGAAAACTATTGAGCACACATTCGCTGAGGACAGATAAGTTATGTTTTGCAAAAAATAGGTTACCAGTCATATTGTCACGTGTATGTTGCTTTTGGATGGTTCTCAGCGGATTTTTCTTAGCATATATTTTTGGTAAGCAATATTTGTTTGTATTCTTTCGTTCTTATAGTATCATCACCATCACGCCGTCCGACCGTTACTGAACGGTGTGGAGGCAGTATGTGAGATGGCCGCTCGGTTACTTTTCATGAGCATCAGATGGGCCAAGAACGTGCCAGCATTCGGCGGGCTACCAGAACAAGAACAGGTACACATACTACTTTCTTATTCTAGTCTCTTTAAATTTTAAGTTTCTTGTTTCTTGTTCTTTAAATATTGATTAAGAAAGTTTGAGGGGAAATATTCTTATTTTGTGTATTTATACGTGAGCTGAACAAAGTGTAACCAGTAAACAACATCATCCTTTAAAGTTAATTCAACATTTTACTAATAATCCAATGAATTGACTGTCTTGTTTTTTTTCTTGTTGCAGCTTGTCTTGCTTGCGGATGGTTGGAGGGAACTATTTATTTTAGGCGCAGCCCAGTGGCAACTTTCCATTGACAGCCAGTCCCTTATGAGAGCTGCAGGTGAGTGATGTTATCATGCACAGATTACGGAAAAGCTATAAAAAATTACGGAACGTGGCCCCTTTCGCCTCCCCTGGAAAAACCTATGGTTTCCACCCTTTCGGAGTTTTTTTTCCTCAAATACTGTTCATCTTTCAACAGGTTTGACGTCAGAGAACACAGCACCTGAAAAGCTTGCAGCAGTTACCAGCGAACTTCATGTCTTACAAGAAATCATAGATAAACTCCATCACCTACAAGTTGACGCCACTGAATATGCATGTCTGAAGGGAATCCTAGTGTTCAAAGCAGGTATAGATTACACTGCTTTGCAAATCAATCAGATTATTTATTTTTAACGATATCTTGATGATGTTTCTGTGATCGGGTCTACTCTTCAAAATGTATTCCATTGATAAGTTCCTCTCTTTCTTTTGCGTTTAGAAAAAGAAGAGAAAAACACCTTGTAAACAAGATATTCAAACCATTTCTAAATAGAAATAGAGGAAAGCACCTCTACAATAACACCAAACATCTGTTTTTGAATAATTTATTTCATGAAATTTACGTCATTTACAAAACAAAATCACTCTCATTTTATTTGTATAGGCCTATACTAATAATTTATTGGTCATTCCGTTTCTGGGGAAACCTGTGAAACAGTCCATGTACATCTTTGAAAAACATGACAAACATTTATATTTTCGATCAAAGTTCGATTTTATCAACTGTTTATGATATATTTATTATAAATAAATAAATAAATTTAAAAAAAAACAATCGTTAGATATTTTAGTGGCAAACTTTGCAGTTTCCACCGAAATTAACTTCCATAACTCTTAATTTAAAGAAATTACAAGTTTGAATTATTTTTCAACATTTTTCTTTCTTCCTAAGATGCTCCAGGACTGGAGGATGTTGCAACAATAGCTAACCTCCAAGACCAGTCGCAGTTAACTCTCAATAAGTACATCTCCCTCAGACATCCATCCCAGCCGTTTCGTTTCGGCAAACTTCTTCTCCTTCTCCCGTCGCTGAGGGCGATACGCGGCAGCACGCTGGAGCAACTCTTCTTCAGGCACACCGTAGGCTCCATGCCAGTCCATAGATTAATCAGAGACTTGCATAAGGTGCAAGAATTCTGAACCTAGACTTTGATGTGATTCATTGGGGACTAAGAAGCGACAGTAAATAGACCAGAGGATGATTTCAATGACACATTAAAGTGTTGAACCGTTTTGCGTCTGTACAAACTTGTCTGATCGACAACATTAGACGTGCAGCGCCACCAACGACGACTATTACCCAGCCTGCGTTCTAAAATAATAGACTGTGACGAATCTTTTTTCATATGAACGACGAGCGAGACTAGCCTGAAGATCTGACGTCACGCTTTGAGCTAGAGGCCGAGGCGCGTGAATTACGCCAGATCATGGCCGTGCAGCCGCCATATTTTTCCCGATGCTGACCTTGGTTGGTAGCGCGAGCGCTCGCAAGCCTCTAAGCGTGACGTCAGATTTTTAGCACAACGCGTTATCGTATCCAATGAAATCCTTTGAGTGGTACGTACATGTACGTCTGGAGCCTGTCTATATCCTTGATAGGATATATAGACAGGGGACCAGTCTACGACGAGACTTGCTGAACTTCAGAGCGCTCTCAACTTATTACAATCAGAAAGGTGTATCGGTAGTTAATTTTCATGACTATTTGCATAAACAATTTTTCAATGCAGAAACCATTCTTAAAAACTATATTTATTGCAATAAATTAAAGTAATCTGCACATGTCACACCAGAAGTCGTTTTCAAAGACCAAACGTCTTCAGTTTCTTGTCGGAACTCGGGTGTCTGAGGTAACATGTGTTTTAACCAAAAACAGGAGAATTGTTTGGTCTTAAATGCGTTACTATACAATTTAGGCGACCGCCTATATTATTCAATTATAGCCAAACTTCATCGTCATCGTCACTGACTAATTAACGCATTTGTTTCAGCGTTGATCTTTAAAAAACAGAAATTAGATTTGTTAACAACTTTTTAATTCTTTATGTCGCACTCATTCCCTTAATTGATACAAACAAGGCACATTATGTGCTGCAAAGTTTAGTTCACTTTTACAAAACACTGTATAATATTATTAAATATTAGTCCACATATATTAATTGTCTTAAATCTCTCATTGTGCAATGAAAAAGAACACTGCCCTCTATTTACTGCAAATTTATTAAGAAACTGCCGCAATAATACAGCTGGACCTTCATAGATTGTTTTCTGTAGATAATTCTCTCTCACGATGTACACAATTAGTTTTTATTTAAAAAATGTAAAAATATTTGAATCAAGATAAACATATTAATAAATCATTCTGTCAAAGTTTCAGCGCAATGCAGAGAAACTATTTTGAGCAAATTTTGTAAATGTGCTTATAATTATGTATTCGTGTTTTCTCTGAAATGAGAGAACTTCAGATTGAATAATATTTCAGGATGCTAGGTACCTTAACCAGTATCACAAGCTAACCAAGTTAGCTTTCAGGTACTAATGCGGTCATTTTGTCATCAGGTAATTATCACTGTTGTACATTTCCTTTTAAGGGTATTAAATGAATAAATTGGATTAAAATTGGACAGTACCATTTCAGTCAAAGATAAAACTCATCTGTTTTTGTTTGTGGTTATATCGTTACAAATCTACATTTTGAGTATAAATGTACACTGTAAAAAAATCCTGTAAAATTACAAGATTTTTTCCTGTAAAATTACAGCTTGACAATATAAATTTACAGTTAAATACAAAAAAAATACGTAAATAAACGGCGTATTGTTTATCAATAGTAAGTACGGAGTTTATTTACATACAAAACTTCGTCAAACCAGAAATACGGTGTCAAGCTGTAATTTTACAGGTTTTTTAACAGTGTATTAACGGGTTTGTGGCTTCTAAAACAATATCACACACAGAATGGCTATTTGGAACACCAAAAATATACAGGTTCGATAACTCAGTTGGTATATCCGCTGCGTGCAATGACAAATGAGGGCGCCCTGTTGCCAAGGCATTTAGCAATATGGAGCTTACGTTGGTGCATAATGCTTGCGCTATTAACTCCCAATATTGGGCAACTCGCCCCAAATTAACACCATCAATAACACACACATAGGCCTAACACTCACTGTTATCTTAACACCTCAGTTCTGTCCCCAATAAATGGACATTATCGTCACGATCAACAGGGCATGGAATCGGATTGCTAGTTTTAGATTAACTCAGTGACTGAAAATAATACTCCGAACATGAGGTCATAATTACCGTTGCTGCTGCATAAATGAGCCAGTAATTTTCCGTCCCTGTGTTCATCTTAAACTGGGACACCGATTCCATGCCCTGCTGAAAGTCTGCTCTGATTGTGACGTAGTGTCCCTTTTAGTGTAACGTGCCTTTTCAGCGCGTCTACTAGTCTGTGAACAGCAACATTCTATGCATGTGAATGGTGCTTACGCACGCACGCGCGGCTGATTGAGTCATTTCAGCGTATTATGCACGCAACTAATACGCGAATTTGATGTCTGATACGCGTGTTTTTGTTCTACAAAAACAAGACCGGACTGTCACTAATCTCTCTGAATGATTACAAATATCATTCTTTGAACTACCGTGAAACGCAACAAGGTAAGTTTGGAACTGTTAATTTAAAATTGATACTTAATTTAGCTGTTTGATTATACATTTTGATGTTGATTCTTTGGGTAAATAGAACGTTCAAAGGATCACCTCGAGCAGTAGTTTTACTCTCGCTCTTGTCTCGTCTTGTCTTGCAAACCTATCCTAATGATATCTCCGACTGGTGTAACATAAAATTCAAATTATTTCAATTCAATATTACATTTATTTCCATAGTCTCATGAAAAATAGTTAATAGAATAATGATGTGACAATGCCGTGGTCTGCAAGTTTTTGTAATACTGAAATCTTGCCTGCCAACATAAAGATATGAAACATATGAAGCATTATGTTAATTAGGAGTAATTACGAAATCACCATTTTTATTTCATTATTTGATATCCAGGATAGTCTCAGTCCATTGAACCTATACCACCGATTAAACATGGCTTCTCGGTTGATTCCCCTTCTTGGTACCTACAGAGGAAGAATCTCTGCTGCTGCTGTAGCGGCTGGTAAGTCAAATTATAGTTTTGTAGTACTCGCACTCGTAGTCGTAGGCATAGGCCTACTCATAATTTTATTTTTAAAAAATGTTTCCACTACATACAAGTATTCCACTACAAGTACAACTATATAGAGTTGTCATAATCGTACTCATACTCAGTATTCTAGAGAGGACAGAAGAACGGTTCGACGTTTTATTATTTGTTTTATTTTATTTTTTAAATTTATTTATTTAATATTATGTTTTGCCTTTGAGAAGGAACCTGCTAGGTTCGAAACGTAAGGCCAGTAACCATTATTTTGCATTTATACTACAGGTCCTTTAGGTTGGTAACCAGTTTGCAACAGCTAATTGTCTGTATATATAAGTTTTTATGACAGTGATACCGATAAAATAATTGATCTCAGATTCGTCCAGTTCAATTGATCGAAATTCACTTCTAATCATTGCATGCAGTTTGAATTGTGTGTATGTAACAAAATGAAAGGTTCTTATCACATTGCCATTATCTCGCGCATTGTCACGCGTCTGGGATGATCAAGTTGCCAATAACCTAGGCTATACCCAATAACCTAGGCCTATACCCAATAACCTAGGCCTGTACCCAATAACCAAGGCATATACCCAATAACCTAGGCCTATACCCAATTTTCACAATGGCGTAAAATCGTTTTGGACATTACCAACCTTATCGATAAAAAAAATTGGGGTTTCATATTGCAATATCTGTCATTATTCCAGGAGTTGCGGGTCTGAGTTACTACCATACCAAAAGAGGGCTCGCCCTCGAGCACGGCGAAACAAGATTCCCACCATCGGCAAACTTCCCCGACATCCGCAAACACAACAACGTGATGGCATCTCATCTGACCCCGGACGTCTACGCCAAACTCTGTGACCGTAAGACGCCCAACGGGTTCACCCTAGACGCTGCCATACAGACGGGGGTGGACAACCCAGGTCACCCCTTCATTAAGACAGTTGGCTGCGTGGCCGGGGACGAGGAATCTTACGAGGTACGGACTTTGAAGTTTACAAATCAGAATGCAAAACTACTTGTTTTTTCATTAACAACACAATGTAATAAGCTGAATCTTTCAGTTTGGTTGTTGTATAGTTGGTCCAAAGTATAAACAGTTTTGCCAACATCACCAATCATGTCTTCGTTTCACCCTAACTCCGACTACTCACGGTAGGTCTTCAAGGAGTTGTTTGACCTCGTGATAGACGAGAGACACAACGGCTATGGGCCGAATGATATCCACCCAACTGACCTGGACGCCTCCAAGATACGAGGGGGCAACTTCGACCCGAAGTACGTCTTGTCGTCTCGCGTGAGGACTGGCCGGAGTATCCGCGGCCTGGGCCTACCACCGGCCTGCTCGCGAGCCGAGCGCCGCATGGTGGAACAGGTCGTTTCAGAAGCTCTGGGTGGTTTGACCGGCGACTTGAAGGGTAAATATTACCCGCTGAACAACATGACGGAAAGAGAACAGCAGACTTTAATCGATGACCATTTCCTGTTCGATAAACCGGTGTCCCCGCTGCTCACATGTGCCGGCATGGCACGAGACTGGCCCGACGGTCGAGGAATCTGGTAAGAGATCAACCGTGAACGCTGACAAATTTGGGAAAATTAGTTGACACACAGCTGTAGTAAGCTATCATGATTATTGTCTACCAAGAAACAACAGATTCCAACATATACCACTATAGTGTGCAGTTTTGTTATGTACGAATGATGTGCTATTATAGATGTACATAAACTTATCTAGTGAAATGCATACAGCGTTTCGAATTCATGGCACATCAGACAGAAATATTTCAAGGGCTGTTTCATCATATCATCATCAACTTTATGCCAAGAAATGTTGCAAGGATGAATTATTGACCATTTTATGTTTTTGAGATAACAATAGTGTAGACTGGGTCCGACGACAAAAATATATTGTTTGATTTTTCTAAGAGGAAAATGCATCGGGTCAATGAACTTGAACATCTTATTTCTCCTCCCTCATCCCAAAGGCACAACAATGACAAGAGCTTCTTGGTTTGGGTCAATGAGGAGGACCACACTCGTCTCATCTCCATGGAAAAGGGAGGAAACATGAAGAGTGTCTTCGAGCGTTTCTGTCAAGGTCTGAATGAGGTAAAGAAGAAGCCATCCAGTGCTTCAAGAAAATATGTACATATATAAAGATGTCACTTTTTTCTTATTGTTCTTTTTATTTATGCTTTCTTCACTTTTTCTCATGGACACAACAAATTAAGCTAAATAAAACTTTCACATGTTGTTTTATCAGTTTCTTTTGATTTGTAGAGATGCGTAATCATAAACATATTGTCTTTCATCCTCAATGAAAAATGTAAAACAAAATTAAATGGGTGACACAACAACTTTTTCTGTTTTATTTCACAAACGTTTGGCATCAGCGGATCCTAACCATTTTTACAATTTGTTTTTCTATATTAACAGGTGGAGAAACAAATCAAGTCCAAGGGATGGGAGTACATGTGGAATGAGCATCTTGGCTACGTCTTGACATGCCCGTCCAATCTGGGAACAGGGATGCGTGCCGGTGTTCACATCAAACTACCAAATCTTGCTAAGGTACAAAAACAAACCCATGACTTGTTTTGTTTCCTATGGAGAAAACAAATTAGTAAAAGTATAAAATACTCGATCTCTAAGGTACTGCTACTTACAGCCTTTAATCCTTTAAATTAGAGTTGTTTTAGGAAATAAGATTAACAGTCAATGCAATTTTAAATTATCAAAAAAAAAATATTTCACAAGACAATGATTCAGACTTGTTCCCAGTCCACAATGCTTGAGGGTGAAGTAATGTGTAGTTTCCAAACTAACCATGACTTCCAGCAGTAATGTACTGATGAAACCAGAAAATCAGTTGACAATATTTTTACATGAATTTTGATTAAAGAGTGTTGTTTATTATCAGGCATTTCTTAGTTCAAACTTTGATAATTTTGCTATTATTTTTCCTTCATCAAGCTGGCCCCTTTTTATGTTTTGATAATCAGTGCAATGCTTGTAGTTGGGTACAGGGAGCCAGACAAAGATGGCCGCAGCTTGCGTCTATTTCTACTGTTGTGTTGAACACCGTAGTGTCCATTCATTTTGAAGGCAGTGTACTCCTAAAGTGGCTTGTAGTGCTATCTTGTTTTATTCTTGGTTTAATATACATTCACTTTCTAGGAGCCACGTTTTGACATGATTCTGGAGCGTTTACGGTTACAGAAACGCGGGACCGGCGGTGTGGACACAGCGTCAGTGGGAGGGGTGTTTGACGTATCCAACCTGGACCGCCTTGGACAGTCAGAGGTATCATGGCTGAAATTGGAGGGGTGGGGAGGGGGAATATTATGACAAAGAAGAGATGGCTACCGACTGTCCAAAAACATGGATTGAAATCATTGAATGATATATTTTACATTATTTATAGGGGGATAGATAGACACACACCCTTCCCACCCCCAGAATATGACAAAAATGCAGGATATACCCCTCCCACAACATAGTTAACGTTAGGGTAATGGTTTTTCTCTTTCGAAAAACACATTGGCCGGGATCAACCGACTTGAGTCTCCATTCAAGTTATTTATTCAATATATTAATTACTTCGTTATTCGTGATATCAGATAATACGGTCCGACAGTCGGTATGCAGATGTTTGCAGACGTTCAGCGAAAAATGAAAACAAAATGTTGCAGTATTTTCTACTAACGTAATTAAATAAGACAATCGAAAAAGTAATTCATACCTTTACATTACTGTCCCATTTTCCGTTCTCAGGTCCAGCAATGTCAGCGTGTTATTGATGGAATTGATATTCTCATAAAGATGGAGAAACAGCTCGAGAGAGGGCGCTCTATCGAGAGCATGATTCCTAGTGCTTAAAATTGGAACCAATCACGACGCTGTCCACCTGTCGCCCGCTCCCAATTAATTAATAATTCGACCAATCATCAACAGCGACAGGGCAGGCGCATTAATATAACAGCGATATGTAGTATAACCTTTTTCTGAGATTAACACGAAAATAACACTTTAAGATATGTTACAGTTTTATATGAAACTGACTTTCTAGTGTAAAGTTGATGATGGTATCAAACATCCATTGAAATTGCTATCATTCAGGTAAAATGATCAAGATCAACATTCCACTTCGTATGTTTGCTGATCGAAAAATCTGAATGCAATTTTCATTTTTCTTCATCTCATTAACAACTCAATGTAGTAAATGGAAACTTTGGTTTCTGTACAATGTCACCAAAAGTGTAATTTTCCTTTTAATTCAAGAACAATAATGCAACAAATTGCCAACATTTTGCCAATATTCATATCAATTCCTTTGTAGTATTTATGTCAACGAGTAAGATTTCCCTTTACACTGGCTGTTCTATACTAATAAGGGTAATGTGTACATATGTGATGAAAATAACAGTTATAAAGATTATTAATTTTAAAATGCTGTAAAACTACCTCTTAAGAACCTTGAATGACCTGTAATATGGATCATTCTTAAATCTTCCCCAATGTTTTACTTGTTAATAATAGTCCTTCATTTATGGCCCAATCTTGCAAAATGAGTCTGAAAGAGCCACAGATACTAGAAATTGTCACTTTATTTCATCTCATAAAAGTCTTAACTCACAAGATATTGACATATGTTTGAAGATTAAATAGAAGATGATAATAGGCTTGTTTTAATGAGCTTGATAATTCTAAAGTGAAACAATTTTACTAAAACTCATTTTGAAGGATCCAGTCACATTTAATTAAAGGAAACATTCCGTGTAGACAATATCTGTAAATCTAGAAAGTGAAACAAAATAAAATGGTTTTCAAAAAAACAGTAGTTTCATTATATTTGGTGTTATTTCTACTGGATATTTTATTATTTTCTCATTAAGTTACTTATTGTCTAATTACTTTTGTCAGTCTTAGTACACGTATGCACACTGTCATTGTTGTTTGTTGTATGTGGTATTAATGATGCGTATGTTTTTTTGTGTGAAGCTGTTACTCTGTTTCTGTATACAGGCTGTTCCTTGACAAGCCCTGCTTTTTTGGAACGTGCCTCCACTTCAGTATTTTCCCACTGTACTTTTCTTGATGATGATATCATGTGGAAATAAATGTTACTTTGAATTGAATTGAATATATTGAGTGGCGAAATGCTGATAAATGAATTCATGCTTGTAAAATAAATTGTGTTTGACCATAAGGGTGCAGTAATGTTAACATTTGGGATTATAAATGGACATAAATTTAATGTTAATTTACAGATTCAGTCAAAACATTTTTTTTAAACGTTAATGATTAATAATTTGGAAATGGTTAGCGTGTTAAATGTCTGCCATTAAAATGTTAATGTAGTATTTTATCATATAAAAATAAATGTTCTCGTGCAAAATAGACAAACTATAATGTACTTTACAAAATATCTGTATGAAACTCAAATAAATACACAAAGCTTGTTACAAAAATATTTTTCTATCAAACTTAACAAATTACAGTTCAAAATATTTCCAAAAGTGCACAATTTCAAAAAAACATTACACAGAGTTGCCTTCAAGGTCATTAAAGTATAGACTTTATCTTGCTGCAAGCATCTTGCTTTTCTTTCATTTGACCAAACCCAGACTGCCAGGAAAATAGTCTGTCCCCTTTCAATCAGTACTGTGATTACTGTTATATAATCATGGTGTCTGACCAAGATGGCTGCAGTATGATACAGGTTTATTGAAATAACTAGTTTTATACAATGACATCTGATAAACCACACTAACAAATCCAGAATGCTTTAAATCACTTTAGCATTCTGAAATTCACCTGCCCTGGCATGAGGTGAGAAAAACTAACAAATATATATACACATTAGATCAATAAGAAGGTATAGCCCAACTTAACCAGTTCGCGTCGGAGGCCGTGTATGCACGCAAATTTTTTTTGGGACAGCGGATCGGAGAGCGTCTAAACACGCCACAGGATTCTCGGGAATATTTGTATAGATTCCCGGTCGACGTGGCAACGAGCCATAAGCATACGGTGGAAGACGCGGTCTCCCCGGTCATGCTCTGGTGAGCACCATTGTTCGTGTTTGTGCGGTAAAAATAAACCCGCCACAGGGGTTCGGAAAAACTTTTTTATTCCCGGTGCGAACTGGTTAAGCTGAAAATCAAATAACTACTTCCTTTTTACACAAAGTGCACAGCATTTTATAAAAATCATCAAAGTAGATAATGAGTAAAAACTTAAAGGGAAGATATAATATTGGTATTTGGTAACGTTCATTCATTTCAACCCTCTAGCTTTCAAGGAATATATTATAAAAATATCCCGAGAAAATTGCATCACAATAGGTACTCACGTTTTTGAGAAAATGACAGAAAAAAAATTCAAAATTATGCTTTTACATTTTGCAAAAATTTGCTGGGCTGCAATGTTTTGAAATTCAACATAACAATTTTTCTTTTCTTTGATATGAAAACACTTCAAATGGAATAATTTCTCAACTTTACACTAAGTAAACTTTATGATACTAATTTGTTAATTTGTTAATTTGATAATCCGATCATTACCTTTGTTGTACCTTCCTTTTTATCTGATAATATTCAACAAAACTATTTATCAAAAACTCACATTTTTCCGGCCAAATTTGTAAACATTTTCAGATTGCCCACCTAATGTGAACATTTGTCGCACCTTAAAGATTTAGACATCACAGATATTTGAAAGTAAAAAGAACTGGTGGAGGGAAAATCACATTTATTGTTTAATAACAATTACTCAGAAACAAGGCTAGTCCTCAGGTGAACAACCTCAACTTTCCAAGACTTTAGAAATTTTCTTTGTTGTAGAAAAACCTGGCTCCTCCTTGGATCTTGGAATATTTGTTGGAACACTTATGAAGGACATTGGACAGAACTTTAGGACCACAGTAGAACACCCCAACGCTTTTCCTAATCAACAAAAAGGGGGGAATAATTAGCAGGATAGTTTTATAATGGGTTTGTTATCTAACAAGATTATATAAATGTTTGTGTATTGTCCATTTTGCCTTTGAGAAAGAACCTGCTTGGTTCGAAATGTAAGGCCAATAACTACTATTTTGCATTTTAAGATTTTATAAATTATAGGGGTTTACAGGCCTTAAGTCTTACCCTGGGTTATCTTCAGCGATCAACTTGAAGATGTCATCCCACTTGGGGCGGCCATAGTTGGTCTTTTGTCTCAGTCCAGTAATAGCGTCTACTTCTTCCTCTTCTTGAAGATAGATGTTCTTAGCCTTTACATCAATAACAGATACCATTTTATTTAGGAATTTCACTTAAAGATTGTTGTTCAATAATAATAATAATATTTAGATTTATAAAGCACCTCATGTTGCAACAACCCCAAAGCGCTGTAACATGATCAAAAAGTTAAAATCCATCCAAAAACATTGGCTTACCCCAAGATTTGTCACAGTAATGCATATATATATATATATCCAGATTGATTTTAATGAAATTCCTGTCTAGGCTAGCTAACCCAGACATTACATCATACAATTAATTACCACTGGTAATATCAAATCCCTACAAGGCATTCCAAACAAAATAATCAATTAACATTGCCAGGTCAAATTTGATGTTATAAGTAGATTATTTAGCAAGGATTGCATGATAGCCGCTATTATTGAGTGTTAGTGTTTAATCTTCCAGTATAATATCAGTTCTACTGGATACATATTCAAGAATATGCTGCAACCACACCCCAAAGCACTGTAACATGATCAAAAAGTTAAAATCCATCAAAAAACTATTTAAAAAAAGCAAATACATACACATTAACAAATGACCTGGACCAGCCAAGTACCTTAAAACATACAAAATGCCCAAAATACAATACAACAAACTGTCAATGGGAGACTATCGAGATACTGAGCGGCAGCAAACCCACTGATCCCCTCCAATTACAGCATGGCTCTGAGCAAGCACACATATGTGACCTGTTACAACGAAATGAGCATAAAGTCGCACTATACCATTTCACAGTACAGCGGGAAAAGTGAAAAATCGGAGAGAAGGTCTAATTTTTGTTTGTTATTATATTTGCAATTTGTAAATCTCCTTATATCTAATTCCAAATTTTCAGTTCAATCAGACAATTAAAAACCTCAATTTCAGGCCAATTTCATTGGTAGCTTTTAACTTGAAACAAAGACGGAAACAAAGCCGCAAATCCATTGGCGGATCCAGGGGGGGCTAGGGGGGGCTGTAGCCCCCCCTAAAATTGTTTTTAAAAAAAGAAATTTAATATAAAAAAAAAATTAAATTTAAAAAAATAAAAAAGAGAAAAAGAGAGAGAGAGGGGAAGGGGAGGGGAGAACGCACTCCCATTCCCACAGTGTGCGGGATAAATATAAGGAGGTGACCTACTTAGTACTGTACTAACCGTTGCGCGTAGGAAGTGGCGGCACCCTTTGTAGTACTGAAAAATAATTGTTTTTGATTCTCAGCCCCCCCCCCTAAAAAATGTTCTGGATCCGCCCATGAAATCCCCCTCTGGTGGTCTGGGGATCACTGTAACCCCAAGTGTTATATACATGTATCATTGGAAAGCTCTTGTTCATGTTCTACTGAATCCAGAAATACCAATAACTCAATTGTTAAAATTTCCGACTTTAAGCTCATTTTGTGGTGACAGGTCACATATGATTTGGGTTGATGAAAAGACGCAACTCTGACAAATATTTTTCTCATGATTTGATTTTGTAATCTAGGAATATAAATAAAAATATATATACTTTTAAATGAAATTTCAATGAAACCAACAATACCCACTCTATGGCAAAATTGGGTTGAATCCGAGTCAAGCATAATAATAATGGTGGATTTTTATATCGGCCTACCATGATGTGATGCTCATGGCGCTTTTTACATTATTATCCCTGTCATCAGGCTACTTTTAAAAATCATTCCAAGATCATTCTCAACTTCCTGGGAAGTATACAGCCCCGACAGCCTGTTAGGCACTCCGCAACTAATCAAACACAATTACCATCTCAGCCCTTACAGGTCCCCATTTATACTCCTGGGTGAAGGGAAGCCATTTATGCTTAAGTGTCTTGCTCAAGGACACAAGTGCAGCAACTGGCTTGGCTAGGATTCGAACCCACATTCTGATGACTCAGCAACCAGAACTTGATTCCGGTGCGCAAGAACGCTCGGCCACGACACTCCCCTTTCACATACCTGCTTTGTATCCCATCCTCTGGTCAGATAGATGTTATATTTCAAGAAGTCAGCCTTGCCCTGTTCAATCATGTGATTCTCTAGGGATTCAAGAAGCTCGGAGAACCACTCAAAGGCCATGGTGTCAGGACAGATCCAGAAGAAATAAACTCTCTTGAGTTTCAGCTCCAGGTCCGGAGACATACTCTGGTGCCTTGAGAAACAAACAGGGAAATACGTGTCCATTTTTATCTAGATCCCTGACTGCATGTAAAAAAAAACACCTGATTTCACTTCAGGTACCAGTCTATTTCGGATATGAGCCTCATTATGATTCACATACACTTGTGTATAACAATACCAAAATGATGGCACCCTGAAATACTTCTGCCGAAGGGAATAAAGACTATTACTATACCTCATACATATTCATGATCGAGATCCGAATTCTCACTGGTCCATTCACCGTCACGTGCCAGATGCTATTTTGGCTGTTTACCAAGCGCCCGCGAGTATCACGCACAGTAAATGATGCGTAGTAGTTTAACGCATATGCGTTAAACTACTACGCATGCGCTTTACGAAGCAATATCGGGGAACAGTCGCACGGGTGTAGTACGCACGCGCGAACATCGCCCTAGCTACATAGTACATGAAAAGATGGCGGCACACGTAAATGTCAATTCGCGTTTTCCCGAGCTCAATGACAATGATGCTCCTTATTATTGTCAATACAACTGAATTATGTATGAGGTATAGTAAAACAAATATAACATGGTTTATTTCGGGTGGACAGTCGATATTAGCTCCCCTCGGTATTGGAAGTTGACAAACTAGTTCCCTCGGCTTCGCCTCGGGAACTAGTTTGCCAACTTCCAATACCTCAGGGAGCTAATATCGACTGTCCACCCTCAAACCATGTTATATTTGTATATTATTTACCATATTGAGCGTAGTATGGAAGCAAATGGAGTCACCCCAATTCCGGCACCAACGCACACAACAGTCTGGTACTTGAAGACATCCAGACTGGCTGTACCAAATGGACCATCAACAGCAACTCTACAGGACGAAGAAAATTTAACTATTGTGAGAAAGTTTAAGCAAAGGATTTATATTCTCTGGGCCCAAATTTACTCAGATTCTTTCAGGTTCTGTTGAAAACACACAAACATTTTCACTTTTTTCATGACTAAACTGTACTGAGGTGAAACTATTATAGGTTGGCCAATAGAAGCAGTTTGGCCAAAATTATCAATGTTGTATCTTCCCTTTAATGTA
Organism: Zoroaster sp. YZ-2022; assembly: GCA_029582265.1. Lineage (NCBI taxonomy): Eukaryota > Metazoa > Echinodermata > Asteroidea > Forcipulatida > Zoroasteridae > Zoroaster > Zoroaster sp. YZ-2022. Next base: position 1,777,431 of record CM055837.1, read on the forward strand.
TATCTTGATTCAACGAGAGTAAGCATAATCATAGAAGCAGTTAAGCAAACATTACCAATGTTGTACCTTCCCTGTGATGTGCAGATGAGTGCGCTAAACAGAGTCAGAATGATAATGGCACCAAGAATATATATACCCTACCTCGGTAGATCATCCAATCCAATCGTTGCCTGGTTATTGGCTCCCATGGCATTCCAGAGATCTGTGGTCCAGTCACCGACAGTTCGGATGTGGATGCTGAAGAAATCATCCTCAGGAGCCTGTAAACAAACAAACAAACGAATAAATAATCAGATATATCTGCAACAAACAAACCAACCAATGCAGAAACCATTGATGGTATCTCATATAATCACTCTTTTTATTAATGTGACAGGTAGAATTGACATACCCTATCATTTGGCTGATTATTACTTTTATCTTTAATTTATCTAGTTAATAGTTATCTTTTTGATTATATTTTCTATTGTTATATTCACCCTTAATTTTCTTACATTATTTGAATGATGAATAGACTGGGTCAAGTCTGTGATTTATTAACTTCACATTGATAGAGGTCATTCAATTACACTTGTGCTATACATAGTTATTTGTTTCTTTATTTGACTTTGCAAGTTAAAGCATTCCCATGCCTTGTATTTTCTTATATGACAATAACTTATCTTTTGAGTTAAAGTACACTGTGTAAGAAGAGCTCACATTTATTATTTTTATTAGTATTTTCCAATTCATTATATTTATACAGGAATTGTATTTTGTATCTTTTCAGGGTTTTCTTTTGAGTAAATGCAGTCACACCGTTAAAAGAACAAGACCGCTTAAAATGTACACCATCCGTGTCGTGATATATTCATTTTGAGCTGTCACATTAATAAAAGTTCATGTCAACTTTTCTGGTTGTCCTCTTTTAAACAATTTTTCAACCTTGTTTTGAGAATGCACAAGTACAATTGTTGCCCTCAGCGGTGGATATTCTTATTGGGTGGGGGGATATTGAGGGGGGGAACTCAACAAGTGACAAACACCAGGGTGGGAAGCAATAAACAGATTATAAAAATAGTGTTTGGGGAGGGAGGCAGGGGAGGGGGAAGGAGAGGGGGCAGGAGAGGGAGCAGGGGAGGGAGGCAGGGGAGGGGAGGGTTAGTGGGAAGCAAAATTGATGAAATCTGTGACATACCGACGTGAGAGTAAATGGATGCCACTGGATATGAGAGATTGGAGGACACTTGAGGAAGATGTACTGCCCAGACTGCATCTTGAACCCTGACTTCTTCATTTGAAGCTCGATCACCTGTTAATCATAAAAGGAATTAAATTCAGCAACCTGTTAGATTAATTAGTGGAACAATCAATTAGTTGTTTCAATTATACATCCATCTTGTATCATTACCTCCTCAGCTTTAAAGAGCTTATTTGTTTCACTTGACGAAAACAATTCAATATTTTCAAATTTCAATAATAATTATATATATCTATGGATCTATGGATTTTTAAGTGTTTTTAGTAAAATATTTTATCTTTTAAAAACTGGACTTTTCTGGATTTTTATCAACATTATCAAGGGAATGCAAGTCATTGGTAATATTGTCAAAACTGTTTCTACAAGTATGCTTGTTCTCTTTGTATAAAATTATACATTAAACCCAACAACCTGAAAACCTGCAAACCCCAAACCCATTCAATAGCTGGTTGTGGTGTATTTTGATGTAATCTGTAATGTATAGCCCAGCCAGGGATACTTTGCATATGCTGGGTGTCCCAATTCCATCTTTAGAAGTTCAACCGTTGGATGATAATGTTACTGCATGGTGGTGGATTTCAGTGTGGATTCGGGAAGGTTCTTAGCCAAAATACCTCAGGGGTTAGGTTTAAACAAGTCAGCCTCTGTTGTTCACAAGAAAATTTTGAATGCATTCAGACTGTTTGTATTCATTTTATTACTGTGGAGTATATCAAAGAGACCTTTTTCCTGAATTTGAACTAGAAATTATTTCACTTTTCTCTAAAAGAAATTATTTCAAGGGAAGATTTACACATAGTAATTTTGACATTAACATTCAACCATTTGGTTATTTTTGAATAACAAATGCTATACCTTACCTTGAACCAAAATTGAGTTCTAACAACTATTTGTAAATTTAAATTTTATACTACAAATTTAAGACATAACTGACCTTTGAAGGGTGTTTGACCACCTTGATCAGCTGAACCTTCTGAAAGCTTCGAGCAAATCGTATAAGCCTCTCCAGAATATACAATGCTATAGGGCCGATAACCCACATCCAACTCTAGGACAAGAGATTAATAAAAATGTCAAATAATAGTAATAATTATAATAATAATAACGACAACTTGTATAGCGCCAGTATCCGCCGTACAAAACGGCGCTCATGGCACTTGCATACAAAACAATATCGACTGTTAGCAGGAGGAAATACATGAACAAAAATTCAGAGTCAAACAAATATAAAAATGACATAGCAAGGGCAGAGCCAGGCATCAGATGGGGGGAGTAGAATTTGTTTTGAATGAATTGATGAGGTTACGTGGTATATTATGTAATACAAATACATTACGGCATGGAGCTGGGGGTCTGCTTAAAATCAAAGGACAAGAGATGACAGAATATAGATCTTAAAGATAAGGATATCTGGAAGCTTAGGGGTGGGAGTAAGGGGCAGGGCTCGCATCAAGAGATTCAGACAGGAGATACGCCAAAGGAAAAATCCTTAAGGTACTGATGGATATATGAAATTATTTTTCTTTGTATTTTTATGCTTTCATTTAATTTGTTCCACCTTAACACTGTTTTCTGTCGAAGATCCATTTACATGTCTTCGTCTTCATATCATTTCAGAATAAATCAACAGAACATAGAATTTGTCGCCGTTCCATGCTTCAATCAACGACCCGACCGAATTATATCAAGGGTCATAGTTATATATGTATGATTCTTCCCAGGATGGAAGTGGTATTCATGTTCTTGACCCTAAATTGCTTCTCTCCACCTAGGAGTAATTGGGGAACCTGAGAGGGTACTGGTTTGATTAGTTGATGAGTACTTCTCTGGCTGTCAGAGCTATACACCCCCATCCCCAGGAGCTTGTACTTAGCTCCAAGAATCATCGGCCTAATGACATGCACGTTGAGCATTTCACAAACCTGATTGGTCAATATGGGATTTGGATTGACAATTTCTGATTGGTTAGTTGCTTTTGATACTCACCGCAGGACGACCATCAACAAAGATAGGATAGGGGCAAGGCTGCGCCTTTGGGGCCCACTGCTCTGGAATATTCTTGCAGAGAGTGATGTTGTGTTCGACTAAGTTAGACTGGGAACGGATGATACCACTGTAACAAAATGAAAAAACAATCTAAAACTTCATTTTTGTTAAATCTGACTCAACATGGATTAGTCAGGCCCAGACTCTGCTTGATAGTCTCACTTCTAAGATCATACTTTAGGTTGTTAAACCTTGTTGTCCTCTTTCGGCTGCTCCCGTTAGGGGTTGCCACAGCGGATCATGATCCGCATATTTGATTTGGCATAGGTTTTACGGCGGATGCACTTCCTGATGCAACCCTCCCATTTATCCGGGCTTGGGACCGGCACTAAGCATGCACTGGCTTGTACATCCCCAGTGGCTGGGTTCAATTCGGCTCTCGCAGCAATTATGGTAAAGTGTCTTGCTCAAGGACACAAGCACCATGGTCGCTGCAAGGCTTCGAACCCACACACTCTGACGACTCGGCCATCAGAACACAAATCCGATGCACTAAACTGCTCGACCATGGCACCCCACTAGGTTTTTAAACCTTAACTCTTTTAAATCAATTTGAAATCCATCCTTAAGTGTTTTCAGCAGCTGTTTTTATATATTTTCAATTTTTGTAATTTATTGAGAATTTAAACAAATGTATGTGTTTTATATCAATTATGTCATGCACTTTTGCTGTTGGATGATGTATGAAAACAATTTATAATAATAAATAGAGCGGAATCTGGACCCTCTGAATTATCGTACCATTCTAGCCCTATATTGGCAGTCTCTAATATAAGCACAGAATCTTTTGCTATAGTAAGCGCAGATCTTTCTCCTACAGTACAACGGCGGATCCAGGGGGGGGCCAACGGGGGCCATGGCCCCCCCAAAAAAACCGAAGCTGTACGCCCCCCCCCCAAAAAAAAAAAAAAAAAAAAAGAAAAGAAGAAAAAAAAGGGGGAAAAAGAGAGACAAAACAAAACCCCACAACTTTACGCCCCCTCCTTGTGCAGCTAAGTCTTGCTTATACGTTCAGCTTTTGTTAAAATATGCAAATTACAACACACTGATTGGCTACATGAATGTGTTCATAATCCTACTCACGATCCAACATTGCCACAAAATTTGCAATGGTAGTTTGTGCAGTTAAGCCAAGCTGCATTAGACGAGGCGTACACGGTGATTGTATGCATGGCTTATGCACACGCGACTGGTTGTGTGGGGTTTCCTGGATATTAGGTGAGCCATGCAACGTCCGCAATGTAGGCCTACGTTTAGACTTGGCGCGAACATCGCGTGCATAAAACGCATTTCAATCTTGTGAGTACGAGCAGGAGCAGTGACTTGAAAGATTCGTCTTCCATCGTCATATGAGCAGTAAGTATCAAAGTATTGTCGTCTAGACCCACAAAACAAACAAACCCCACCAGAAACGTTTTGCGCTCGCAAATACGCCCCTCCACTGAGCATTTGGCCCCCCCTAAACTTTGGGCCTAGATCCGCCGTTGCTACAGTACAGTATTATCAGAAGTCTATTGCCTACATATGAAGTGTGCCACCCTGCTGTAATCCATACCACGACATTGTACTTCAAATGTGTGCACGCGCAGCGAGTTTGGTTACAAGTTTTGCTCTTCCTGTGGTACATCATGAGATAGGCATTTCCATGCGAAGCTAGTTCCTAGAGAAGTAGACGCAATCTTAAACTAAGACGTGGGTGGAACAAAATGTCACAAATGGGCCAAAACCATTGTTGTTGGAGTACTGTGCCGTGGACTAGGCTAGTACACGAGTGGCACACTTCATGTAGGTAATAGACTTCTGTTATTATTAACCAGTTCGTGTCGGAGGCCGTGTATACACGCAATTTTTTTTGGGACAGCGGATCGGAGAGCGTCTAAACACGCCACAGGATTCTCGGGAATATTTGTATAGATTCCCGGTCGACGTGGCAACGAGCCATAAGCATACAGTGGAAGACGCGGTCTCCCCGGTCACGCTCTGGTGAGCACCATTGGTCGTGTTTGTGCGGTAAAAATAAACCCGCCACGGGGTTCGGAAAAACTTTTTTATTCCCGGTGCGAACTGGTTAAACAGAGCCATGAAATTTGGTCCGTAGATATTGAGTAAAATAACTAGAGCATAACTTACCCAGTCCCATGTGCAAGAATCATTGCATAGTAGATAATAAACAGATGGTGAGTAATCCAAAATGTCTCAAAGTAGGAACGTCTATTATTGAAAATAAAATCATCAAAATTATCAATCTATACCTCCTAAATATGACTTATGATATAGTTTTAGGCTTGAATTTTTTTTCCAAACTATTAAATTCTCTCCATCTACCACTATCTCTCCATTTTTTCCCCAAACACATCAATGCTACAACCATTGCGGAAAATCTAGATTGTGCCAATCTTGTCCAGATAATTTGTCTGAGATTCAAGAAGTTTGTACTGAGTTTATTTTTTTCAGGGGCACCTGATTTATATGTAAATTGTTTTTGTTATTCTTTTTACTAAATTCTCTTTCAGGAAATAGTTTGGTCCAAAGTACGAACAACTTGGGCTTGAATTTGACTACTTTAAGTGGTTGATGATTCTGCATATTTGTTTCCTAATTTTTGAAAACAAAACCAGAACACCAGCAGGAACTCCAAGCTCATATTCGGTAGAAGTACCTATCTGATAACAGGAAACAAGATGTTGTTGTCATGAACTGCAAATCATTAGTTTTAGAAACCCGGATAGTACTAAACCAACAGCAAACATAAGTCAGTTAAAGGGACAATATCATCACTATCAACAGGGCATGGAATCGGAGTGCTAGTTTTAAATTAACTCAGTGACTGTAAATAATACCCCATATGATAAGGTCATATTCCATTGCTGCTGCACTGAATAAGCCAGTAATTGTCAGTCACTGTGTTCATCTTATACAAGGACACTAATTCCATGCTCTGTTGAAAGTCTGCTCTGATCGTGACGAGATTGTCCCTTTAACCTAAGAATTTCTGAAGCTTCCAAAAAGCAATACAATATCAAATGTATGAAGGTATATTCATAAATAGACTTAATTGGATGAAACATGGTCATGTGGGGGTATACGACTGGTCGCCTATGAATTATCAGCAAGAATGATGCAATGGGAATGATTCAATTAGAGTGTAGAAGTTTGTATCACGTAGAAGTTCGAATATCATCCATTCTCAAACGTTTCATTTGTCAGATTCTTTTTCAATAAACCCTTTCACGGTAATATGCGTCCTGTTTTTGACGGGGCAAAATTGTTTATTTCGAACACTCGTTGCCGTCTGCGACCCAGCGCTCGAACTTCATGTACATTCCAGACGCGTGCGTGAAGTTCGAGCGCTGGGTCGCAGACGGCAACGAATGTTCAAATTAAACAATTTTGCCCCGTCAAAAACATGGCGCATATTACTGTGAAAGGGTTTATTAAATGGCACATTATGAAAAGAAAATCGAGGGGGGCATTTATGAACAGGAATAAAAGTTTGACACTTGGTTTTTCCTGCAGGATCAAAACCTTGGGGTCGTTGCAATGGGCAATAATGAATCTCACCTGTGGCCATGACCCTTGGTCTTTATCTTGCAGTAAAGACTGTGTGACAAACCTTTCCCTTATTATATGGGACTATTTTCATCATTTGCTTACCGAATAAATTCCGTTGCTGAAGAGAACATAATGATAAAAACCAATGTGAGGACGACACCAGACCATCCTGCTACGGGTATGACGCCTTGCAGGATCAAGCCAAAACCAAAGGGAAGACTCTGCAAAGCAAAACCAGATATGAAATGTCTATAATCCTCCGAATTGCTGTGCAAGCCCAATTTTCAAAAGGGGGTCGGCTGGGGAGGGTAATACCCCCCACCTCCACCCACAAAATATGTACATACGTGTGCATAAAAATGTATGTCACTGGTGCTCATGCATGTACACTGATCTAAACCACCCCTCCCTAAAATAATGGAATCATCCATTTACTATTCAACTATTTATCAAAATCTGAAGTATTGCGGGAAAAGAAAATAAACAAACCCTGTCGTCGAACTGAATGGGATTAAGCCAAGTCCCGCCAGTCATGTATGGGAGGTTTCTCAGTGTACAGGACAGGGTGTTATTTGGCATGTAGCTGGCGCAGTCACGGAAGTGATCGTACAAGTTGCGGAAATTGAAGAAGTGAGCGATGACGTGAGTAATGTTCAGCAGAAGGATCATGTAGGCGAGGGTTTTGTGAAACGTCAGGTTTTTATCGAGTTGGCGACGGAGACTGCGACGACAAAGCTGTGAATGTGAAGAAAAAAAATTTTTAATCACCCAAAACAAGTGTTATAAATTTAAAAATCTTTGTTATTTAAAATTTATATAAACCCTTTTGTTATTTTATCTGCAGTTTTATTCAGCTGAAGCTGAAGGTCAATATATTTTGAAATAAAAATTTTTTTGAATAAAAATTCTTTAAAAAAATTCATTACACTACATTTTTTATTCTTTCGTTCTTAAATTATATTTTTGTTTTATATAATCAGAGTTTGACATATAAGGGGTGTATTAACACATAAAGTACCTCCACATTGTAAAAATCCACTGACAAACCCTAACCCTATCCCGACCCTTATCCTAACCCCAACCCTAACCCTAACCCTTAACCTAACCCCAACCCCAACCCCAACCCTAACCCTAACCCTAACCCTTAACCTAACCCTAAGTAACAAACTAATTCATAATTAATAAGAAGATAATTTGGATGAATCATCACTGGAAGTCTTACCTTGTTTGTTTCACAAGATCCACGAAAGAATGAAATGAGATTGCGACACACTGGGAGAAGTATCAACATGCTGTTAAGGTTTAGACAAGCTCCACAAGCTTTGGCGATGGATACACCAAGCTGGAAAGAGAATATATATATACAGCTCAATGATTGAATCCGGCTTGTCTGTCAGTCCGTCTCTGGTTTACCTGTCGGGCTGTCTGTCTGCTATTCAGAATCAGACAAAACTCAGCAGACCTTGGCAATTGATACACTAAGCTGGAAAGAGAACATATAACTCATACTTGTGTTTGGCTCGTTTGTCAGTATAATTATGTCAGTTTGTCTGTCTGCTGTTCCGTTTCAGACAAGCTCTGCAGGCCTAGGTGATGCAAGTCTTGCAAGGCTTGTGTATAATAATAATAATAATAATAATGTGGACTTATATGGTGCACATATCCACCAAACTGGTGCTCAAGGCACATTACATTATTACCCCTGCTCATCAGGCTCATAAATCATTCCTGAAACCATCTCAGCTCCCTGGGGAGTATACAGCTCAATTGCTGCCATTTCAGCTAATCAAACACAACAACCAACTCTGCCCTCACAGGTACCCATTTACCCCTGGGTGGAGAGAAGCAATTATGGAAAAGTGTCTTGCTCAAGGACACAAGCACCCCGTTGCGGCTGGGATTCGAACCCACATTCTGACGACTCAACCATCAGAACGCAAATCCGATGCACTAAACCGCTCAATGTATAGTTTGTATACTGTCTGGGTGCCTTGTAATTTTTTCATCCAGGGATAAGCAGTAACACATATCCAAATGGGGAGGGGGAGGAGGAGGGGGACTCCCCCCCCCTCCCCCAACTTGTCGGTCTAAAAGGGTCTGTGGGTAAATTGTGTTTTTGTCTTTAAATTCACAATAAAATTTGATGGTTCCCAATCTGAAAATCCTTGACTACACCACTGACTTTGGAGTTCTAAATTTTGGGGGTATTACAAGAAATTAGAAGTCGTCTTTCGAAAGCTACAGTCAGTTAGTTTGTGCATCTTTCTATTGTTTTTTTTAACTGTTTGGCCATCTTTCTTTCGTTTCTTTCCCGTTTGTAAATACAAATGCTTTTATAAGAGTGTGGCCTCGGTTTTCCAAGATAGCATATGTAGGTCTTTCATAAATTTCCTACAACATTTCATGGCCAGAAAATACACCACATAGAAATGACAGTTAATTCTCCAGGTATTACTATAACCATGCACATGAACTCTGTTAATTTTCTGGTTTCTGGTCATAGGTTGGCTTCAAAATCAGTGTGTGATGTATTTTTTATTTTTTATTTTTTTTGGTGATATATATATTTTTTGCCAAACAGTGAAATACGTGATACATGTATACGTGGTTATTAGAACCAGACCAAATTTCTCATACACAAAGTATGGTGGCTAAGAAAGGCCTCACAAATCCAGCAAACATTCATACCCCTATGTGAAAAAGTCGTTTAAAACACAGCACGGCAGAATTCCAATTGATCCAGCAACTTTGGCTGCAATTGGGCATTGTTTCATAGCAAAAAAAAAGAAAACTGTAGACGCGCCGGTCTGAGACGAAGCGAAAGGAGACCAGAAACTGCTGATTTTTTTTGGCCGTACTTACCCCTGTGATATGCCTAATGTAGAAGTATTGCGGGCCGAACTCATATGTCCAAAACACCCGCAGCCAATAACCTACATTAGCTCCGAGCCACAGTAACTGGAAATATAAGAAACGGAAAAAAAAATCATTGGTAAAGTTTGCAAAACTGCTTATATTCAATTGCTTATTTTATTTCATTCACACCAATAATAGGATGGGAATAATATTGTCATATAAAAATATAAAAATTTTACCAAAAAACTGAAAAATTCCACACTCACACCTGATTTTAAATATTGAAATACAAACATTTGCACACCATTAAGATTCTACTTTTATTACAGCAAGACAAAGGGACCAGAATGGCAACACAGGATAAATACTGACGTTGACTCTCTTTGAATCAAGATATATATTATACAACCTACCTGAAACTTTCATGAGAAAAGTGTGAAAAAGCATAATTGTAGTTTGTTTTCTCTGAAATGAGAGATTCAGAAGATAATTGTCTGGATGATTGGTATCTTAATGACAACTTCACATCAAAGTTAGCTTTCAGATAATAATTTTATAATTTGTAAATTATAAATAATTATCAATGTTGTATCTTCTATGCCTTTTATAAAAAGGCATAGAAATGGGTTTCCCCCTAGGATCCGACCCTAGGGACTCCTACATTTAAAAACAGGACGTCTCTGAAACAATTTTGGTGATATGCATAAACAAGTTCAGTGTTGTGCACATGAGCTACAGACCGACCAAGGTCAGTTGTTTTGATTCTAGCTACTTCCTGCATCCGTCCAAGGGAAATTAAAATGTTTTGTATGATTACAAAGCAGAAAAATGATACTTAAAAGACTTGAGTGTGCTAAAATGTATTTCATTATCACACTGATGAGTAAGCACTTTTTGGAAGACTATGGACTGTTAAGTCAACTTGTGTGACAGTTTCAAAAGTACTTATGGATTTCTGAAACATCAAGTACCGGTACTGCACTGACAGACAAAACCTCTGTGGAAACTGCCACCCAAAATGTCCCTACATGATCAACATATCAATTAAAGGAAAGGTACAACATTGGTATTTGGAAACGGACATTTTCACCCTCTACATGTAGGCCTAGGCCTATCATAAAACTAACCTGTGAAAATTTCATCAGAAAAAGGTGTTCATTTTTGAGAAAACAAAATAAAAAACTGTTTAACCAGGTTGGCTCTTAAATATTTATCCAAAAAGAGTGAGCATGCTCATAAAAATAGTTTAGTCAATGGTAATGTATCACCATGCAAAGCTAAAAGTCTAATTACTAATAGGCTACAGGTTGATTCTTATCCTGATTCAATGAGCATGTTCATGAAGTAGTATTTTCAATGGTAATTTTGTACCTTCTCTTTAACTAATTTTCATCAAATTTGTTTCCTTCTATTAAACATAGGTTGATTCTTAAATTTATATCTTGATTCAAAGAGAATGAGCATGTTCTTATTAAGGTAATTTTGTGCCTTCTCTTTAATTAGTTCTTCATGAAATTTGTTTCTTTCTAGGCCTTTGCCTATTCAACCAAGACCTAGTCAAAAGAAAGGTTTGATGTGAATGGAATATTAGACACAAAAGGCACAATGGGTGTGACTACATTTATCTCAAGAGATTAAACGAGAATCAATTGTTGGCTAAGGATGGAGAGAATCGCCTTTATTCTATGGCGGAAAGAATGTCGTATCCGGCCGCAACTTTTTAAGGGCTTTTTTGGATTTTTTTTGCAACCACTAACCAGTTAAAAAATCATTCTATCGATTTTTGGTGGTACAGAAAGCAAAAACTATCTTTAAAATCCACTTTTATGATGGTTTCGGACTTGATTTCCCTTCTAAAAAAATCCTCCCCTTCAGAAAATAGAAGGATCCTATTATAGTTGCCACTACACATGTACAATGACTGTGTTGGTCACTAATTGTGGGGTTTACAAGATCAGACTGACATGACTGAGGAAGTCATCGTATACCAAAAATGCCTGATTTTTCATGAAATAAATATCCTGGAATAATTTGAAGTATATGTCCATCATCATCCATATGTTCTCCACCTTACCAGGTAGGTAAGTTTACATTATTGGTTATATTTAATGAAAAATAGTGGCGGCCAGATACGACATTCTACCCTCTATGGCTACCAGGAAATAAATGTAAGGGAAAAGACTAAAGCTACATTCTAACTCAAAATATTTCTACATTGGACAACAAAATTATCTGTGTAAACTTTTAATGAAAACATTTCATTAAGTGCCTGCATAATGAAATTTTTAAACTTTTATTTTCTACTTTACTTATAAAAAGAAATTTATAACATCACCAATACTTTAACATTGTCGAAAATATTTTAGCTTTGCCTCAAATTAAATGTTAACATTTGTGACTCGATCTTTAGTGAGTTTGGAGTTTTTTCCAAACCGAGTATACAGAGTGGGGGAAAAAATGTCATTGTAGGGACAAAAATCAAATTAATATCAACCTTTTTGATTCACTTCTTAACTCCTGAGTCCTACTAGTACTACTACAAGTATTTGGTTGCCAAATGAATTTCCACCTTTTCAGAACATTTTCTAAAGTCAACTGGCCCTACCCTTCATAAATTTTAACTAGTATAATAACATGCATCACTGATTTTTGTTTGTCAGGAAACTAACCAGGCTTAACTTCCCTTTTCATGAGGACCAGTATACACTAGCTGCAGAGGAAACAATTCACTACATGCACAGTACACAAGTGATAGGAAACAAACGACATTAGGCTGCCATCATTGTGTACTGATAAAATTACATCATTTCAAATACACGAAGTTAAAGGGACAATATCGTCACGATCAGAGCATGGCACGAAATCAGTGTCTTAGTTTAAGATGAACAAATTACTGGCTCATTTATGTAGCAGCACCGGTAATGTGACCTTATCATGTGGGTATTGTTTTCAGTCACTGAGTTTATCTAAAACTTGCACTCTGATTCCATGCCCTGTTGATCGTGACGATACTGTCCCTCAAGTGCACAGCCTCACAAAACTTACCACAAAAATTGTCTTTAGTCCTTCGTTGATCAGTCGATCCCCCATCTTGATGCCGAAGGGTAGACGTCAGACCAAACCTTTCAAAATCTGGAACAAAATTTGCGAAGGACAGAAAGTTGTGAGTGTGAACGGAGTGACACGAAGTGGTCGACGGTGCTCTCTTCACACAAAGTGGGATCCGGGAGGGCACTGCCATATAGCGCCACTATAGTACTACTACTAGACGTGACCGGACCGGACACGCTGCAAACCCGTCTGTCTGGCTATAGCTAGCTGTGCGCGCGTGCAGGCTCCACGCACACCATTTCATAACACGGAAGTCCTTGTCATGCAGATGGTTGTGTTGACACCATGGGACGAGTAACCTTTCGGGATAAGCGCTAAAATTATCAAAACCTACCAGATTGAACAAATAATAGCTGAAGATCTTGGCTCTTCTCAACTTAGTACCTCAAAAGTGAATCTATCGTAAAATATGTGTCGTAAAATATTAATGGTTGCTGAACCTTTTTACCTCCAAAGCGCCAATCTTTTCGCTTCGTTATTTGCATAACACCAACAACCTTTCAAAACATTCACTTTTACTGACCTCGTTCCCTCTCGTCGTACTCAGTCTTGTAAGTTTATTTAACATGTTGGGACAATTAACTCGCTTTTGTTAGGGCGTGTCATTAAGTTTTTTTGAGGGGTCACATATAATAGCGCACACAGTTCAGGCGCGGACCGGATGCAGAAACCGCTATGTTCACATCGTTAGCCCTCTAGCGGTGAATTTGCACCCAGTGTCTTGATGATAGCCACTTTTGCGTCTGAGCGTTGTGCGTACAATATGCGCGTATGTTATGGTAATATGCGCGCTTGTACTTCTGCCAGCCAATGATCGCTGGAGATATTCTGCGCGTACGCACGTCAACTGCAAAATACGCCAAACGCGACGCGCAAAGTGCCCATGATCGCCGACAGTGATCTAACAACATCGCCCTCAACAGCTCATGCACGGTGCGAATACCAGTACACATTATGTTCAAAGGGAAATTTGTGGATGAGACAACTGAAGAACCCAGACAATGAATTGTGTTGGGAATTAGAATGAGTGGAGGGCCTAGTCTAGAAGGGCAAACGTGGGGAGACATGACCCAAAGGGAGCTTTATTGCAAAAAGATGGTAAATTTTGAATTGTTGTAAATGGTTGATTTTCAATCTCCACTCCTCCCTTTCACACCCTAGATTTTTGGCTCAAAATAATGATCCCTCCGTCAACTCTCTGAAAAAAAAATGAATTCATGATTCTCAGCAGCTGAACTGTAATGCCTTTATGTTATCAACGGCGGATCTAGGCCCAAAGTTTAGGGGGGGCCAAATGCTCAGTGGAGGGGCGTATTTGCGAGCGCAAAACGTTTCTGGTGGGGTTTGTTTGTTTTGTGGGTCTAGACGACAATACTTGATTTAGTATGAAATTTCAGTGATAAGCTTTGGATTTGAACCCGCAACCTTGTGATTGTAGGCTAGGTCCTGCGGTCTAACCACTTGACTAATGCAGGGTTTCCGGAAATGCTTAGCTTCTGAAAAACAATCATTGACATGTTTTAAGATATGGCCACTCATCTGGGTTAGGCTGGTGCCCGCATGGAGTCCCCAGAGTGTTATGGTATGTACATACATTATTGTGTAATCTACACAGTGCTGCAAAAACAGCCCACTGTATTTTACGTTGATACTTACTGCTCATATGACGATGGAAGACGAATCTTTCAAGTCACTGCTCCTGCTCGTACTCACAAGATTGAAATGCGTTTTATGCACGCGATGTTCGCGCCAAGTCTAAACGTAGGCCTACATTGCGGACGTTGCATGGCTCACCTAATATCCAGGAAACCCCACACAACCAGTCGCGTGTGCATAAGCCATGCATACAATCACCGTGTACGCCTCGTCTAATGCAGCTTGGCTTAACTGCACAAACTACCATTGCAAATTTTGTGGCAATGTTGGATCGTGAGTAATATTATGAACACATTCATGTAGCCAATCAGTGTGTTGTAATTTGCATACTTTAACAAAAGCTGAACGTATAAGCAAGACTTAGCTGCACAAGGAGGGGGCGTAAAGTTGTGGGGTTTTGTTTTGTCTCTTTTTCCCCCTTTTTTTTCTTCTTTTTTTTTTTTTTTTTTTTTGGGGGGGAGTACAGCTTCAGTTTTTGGGGCCATGGCCCCTGGATCCGCCGTTGTATGTTATACAGGCTTGCCTCCACTCAAAAGGTTTTCCCATGAGGATTTGCATTGCCCAAGTTTGGGTTTTGTTCACCACACCTGCTACATATGCAAATGAACCATTTTGGCATTACGTTTGACCAATGGTTATCAACGAAGCGGCACAGTATATATTGCGCAGTAAAAGTAAACCGTAAAGGTATGTCAGAATACATAAATTTTCCTCAGAAATTAAGAATTTGATTTATTTTCTCGTAAAATTTCACTAAACAGTTAAATTTCAGAAATATGTTTTGTAAAACATGAAACAAATTAATAACAACTGAGTAAAATGTATTGAGCGGAGAAATACATAGCCAAGGTTTGTGTCCAACTTAACCGCATCACCTCTTGTTTTGGCGCACGTGTGCCCGCCAACAGGACTTTGTCATTTCGTACTTGGGATTTAACTGGAGCAGATGGATGACACCTTTCTTCAGCTGAAAGAAACACATTTTTCAATAACATACTTTTGAAGAGTTCGTTCAAGGGGACTCTTGGTGAAACTGCTTGTTCCTGAATTAAGGCTGAAACAAAAATGCATTTATTGTTGGGTAAGTATCTGACGAAATTCTTACTATTTCTAACCTGCTATTTGTTGACATTTCTGTCTCCGTTTTTGTTAGAAAGAATGTAGAATACACCCGCCACTTTTTTTATATTCAAATATGACAAATATCACAGATTTCCTTTAAAAGATTGTAAAGAACACACTTAAGGTGAGAAAAGTGTAGTCAAATGTGGGTTGGAAACGATATTTTGGGAGGTTTTGAGTAATGAATGTATGCACATCCAGTGTGTGAGCTGTTGGCCATTTTGTCGTCTGCTAAAAACATGCTTAGACATTGTGCACAAGTGGCAGTTGGGTTAGACATTCTTTCCTAAATTTCTAAATGATAAATCTTTAAAAAAAACATTGACAGGAATTAACCTCGCTGTTTAATTTTTCTTTCTTCTAGGACACGGCCGGTAAGTTCTCAAGAACGGCGTACTGGAACGAGCAGCGGGGGAACGGCTTATGGACACACTTGCCGACTACTCAACATGCTTCTTCACCGTGTTGTCTGAACTGCCTTGCCGTCGAAGTCAAAGGACGCTGGGGCTAACCGAGCTGTGAATTAAGTTGTCGAATGATCTGAATGACAGTTTTGAAGGTGTTTTGTGTTGTCGAATGATCTGTTTGATGACAACGAGGTAAGCCAACCTGAAGAGTTCATCTCCGGTAAGTCAAAAAAAAGAAGCTTCGAGCGAGGTAAGTCACAATTTTAAAAGAAATTGGGGTCAGAACAAGAAACAAGCACAATTCGTGTGTTCCGTTAAGGCTTATAAGAATTGCTTTAGTTTAGAAGAGTTTCAGCTTGAATTGAATGTGTAGGGCCCATAAAACTCAAAACCACATGTAACATTACTTTCCCCTACAGTCCTAGGTTTTGTAGAAAATGTATATTTTTGCGTCATTTACATCCCCAGTAAATTTCCTTCATTAATATTTATCGTATTGCATCCATATTGTATGGGGCCCCACACTTGGAGTGTTTCCTTGTGCATAGTTGCCTTATACCCATACATGAAGTGAATTGTAAGAGTAATTTGCATATGAATGAGTGAAGACCAACTACATAAAAAAATGTTTAGCTGCTTCTCATCAGTTAAGTTCCCGCCAAATAAATTTTGTATAAAATTTTGTCTTATATTACATTGCTTTGTAAGAGTAATTTTCATATGACTAATGACCAACTACATCAATTTGTTGCTGCTTCTTGGTGAAGTTCCCGCCATATGAATTTTGTGTAAAATGTTGTCTGCTATTGCATTGCCGAGAAAAGTTGTATCTCGAGCACTTACTCTCTAGTTTAGTTAGGATGGACCCGCCCACTTAGAATTTGTAACATTATTGCTACCTTGCAGTGACAGTAATTTGCATATCAATAAGCCACTAATGTTTGGGGGCTAAAAGATGGTCCACGTGCTATGCATAGTGAACTGTATAGGTGAGGCCTAGGCTATTGTACAATGCAGGTGTGCGCACGCGCACTCACACGCGTACTCACACGGGTACGCGTACTCACACGCGTGTGCAGATTAGACAACGTAGCATTGTTAATTAAATTAAACAGTAATCATATGTCGGTATGTGGAGATTGTGACAGGTGCAAATTTGATGGACGCTTGTAAACAAGCCACGATTTTGAGATGAATAGTCTTGACCTAGTGCAATCTGACTGCAATGTTTGTTACCGGTACGACATTGTACAGTTCCGTCGTTGACCTTATGGATAGTTGAGTGATGATTTAATCAAAGTGAGATATTCATAGGCAGTTGGACATTAGGTCTGAATAAAATAAGAGCTGGTTTATAATTCCTGTGAATATGTTTGAGATTTGTTGCATCAAGATGGAACTCAAACATTCGTCTTGTTAAGGAAAATTGCTGTCAAAAGGACGGGTTTTCATGAGAAATCTTCACAACAATTTTAAGTCATCTGTAATAGTGTAAGACAGGGAATGAAGATAAAAAGTAATGTAACTTGAGATTTGTGTAGTAGTTTATAATTCCTGTGAATGTTTGAGATTTGTTGCATCAAGATTTGTGGTAGTTATATGTTGGTCTTGTTTTATCAAGAAAATACTTGAGAAAGTGACTTGCTGCACAAAATGGCTTTCAAGAGGGTGATACTGATGGAGTTTGTCTTTTCAAGAAATCTTAACCAAATATTTGAGCAGCCCTAGGTATGGATTCAGTCTGGCCTACAGATAGATTGGTAAAAATTTTAATTAGAGTTGATAGACCGAGATTGGTAAACCTTTTAGTTAGAATTGTGGTAGACCGCCAAGATATAGCATGATATTTTTTTATAATGTAGGCCTAATACAACAAACTGGTGCTCAATGCGGGATATACCCTGGGGTATACAGCTCATCGCAGGTACCCATTTATCCCTGGGTGGATAGAAGCAATTATGGTTAAGTGTCTAGCAGTACGGACCGCGGGCAGGATTTCATTATGACAACTCGGCCATTGGGCATAAATTAAAAGAAAGTATTTAATGAATTAGTTACACAATACAAATAAATGGGCCTAAAGGGATTGGTTTAGTTAGGTACTGGGTTTATGGGATTGGTTTAGTTAGGTACTGGGTTTATGGGCGTTATGGGTTGGCTCTATAGCAAGCGCAAAAAAGCTGAGCGACGCATTATGCCGAGAGTGAGGCTGTGTGACTGATGTGATGAATGAATAGTTTCAATTAAATAAAATCTAATTAAGTAAATATAGGTTAGTCGGAAACTCGGTTAATCGTTTACTCGGTCTCGTTGACACGGCAAGTCGTAAATCGAGAATTCGGTTCCGTAAATCGAGAACTCGGTTCCACGTTTTCCAAGTAACCGGTACCGTAAGTCGGTTACTTGGTACCGCGAACATCTAAAATGACTTTCTGACAAACTTCATATTTACCGCGATGTAAATCAGAAGTTAGTTTAAGAAAGTTATTTGAAGTTAGATGTGTAACAAGTAGGTTAAACTAATTAATAAAATATGTAAAGTGAGTGAGTGAGAAGTGAGTGAGTGAGATGGGAGAGGACGCGCAGTAGGCAGCCAAGCAAGCAAAAAACGGGGGATGAGGAAATGATTGGGAATTGTTGGGAACGGGGGGAGGGGGTGTTTGACGGGGTTGACGGGGTCTAAGAGGAAAACCGCTTCAGTGCACACCGCTGATTTCCAAGAGGTCCCTCTTTGAACTAAAATGGGTAGCTAGGCATTCACTACGTGCAAACCACCAATTTTCAATAGTCTAAATCCTGATTTAAGTGATCGTCCCATCACATGCAATGAATATTTACAGAAGTTTTCTCTTCAGTGTTCAGCACTGATTTACAAGAGATCTCTGTGATTTGAGGGTAACGTCTTCAGTTTGCATGATTTATAAGAGGTCATCGGCGTGGATGAAAGTTTGTAAACATCATGATCTCCAGGATGTCGACCTGATTGTAAATGTTTTAGATTTGAATATTGAGATGTTAAAGCGTTAAATTAATATATTTACAGAGAATTAATCTCTTCGGTGCTTAGCACGGATTTACAAGAGATCTCTGTGAATGAAAATTTTGTATTTTGTAAACATCACTGATCTCCATGAACGTCTACCCGATTGTGTAACGTTGTGTTTTTGATTCTTGAGTAAACATCACCCATTTCCATCTTGTCTCTCTGTGGATGAACATTGTGTATTTTGTAAACGCCTGTGATTAAGTAGGCTGTTATAGGCCTATTAAATAATGTCTTTAATAACAATGTCGCCGATTTCCAAGAAGTTGCTCTGTAAAACTTGTAGCCTTGTTGCTCTGTGAATGAAGATTTTCTTAGAGGATCGACGGTTTGCAACATCATTGGTTTCCAAGTTGGGCTGTGAATGAAATGTGTGTAATCTTAAGCTTAGTATTGGAAAAATGTTTTGATGAAAATGGCTTGTACGAGGAGAATGAAGAGCTGCCTCATTCATCTGATAGTGATTTATATAGTTTAAGCACAAGACTTGAAATAAGATGTGTGGCAAACTGCCATGATATTACTTCGAGATCGACATTCGATGATGGCCTATTTGAAACATGACTTGTTGAAAATTACTTTCTTGAGGATACGGTCTTCATGAGAAGTCTTCATAAACATTGTTGAAGCTTGAATATTATTGGAGATTTGTGTTGTAAACTGCCAACAAATTGCATCAGAATTTATCTCCGATGTCCATTACTATAAGAAAATAACATTATAATAAATTATAATTTTAAACAAATGTCAAGAAGAATCTAATTTAAATGAACAGTCACCTCGGAAATAATAGAGCTAAATAACAGTTGATAACTGTTTATACAAGAATAAGGGATGGAATGAACGATCGAATAACACAATGAATGCACAAAGACGGATTAAACTACTAGTTAGGTGGGGTTCATCATTGTTGTAAGGGGTAGGCCTATAAGATGCATGCGCAAAAACAAGCAGCGAAGCAGCGTGTTCATGAGAGTGAGGATGTGTGATTGATATTAACTAGGCTAGTCGGTAACTCGAACCCGTGTAATCGTTTATTCGGACTCGAACTCGTTGGCATGGCCATGCCAATCGTAAATCGAGAAATCGGAGTACTCCGTTCTTCGTTTTACAAATAGCCGATACCGTAATTCGGTTACTTGGTACCTATCGCGAACATCTAACATACTTTCTTCGAACACTTACTACTGATTTACATCGCACTAAATTAAGTTAGTAAGTTGAAGAAAGTTAGATGTATAAAAAGTATAGGCATAGGTTTGTTATATTTAAAAAAATAAACCGAGTTAATAATTTAGCAAGTTGATGAGTGTGTGCATGAGATAGGTGAGCATACTTGCAGCACTGCGCGGTAAGCGAGCAAGCAGGCAAAATATATCCGAAATATACTGGGAATGGGCGGAGGACTAGCTAGAGATAAAGAAACTGTTTAGGGGGAGGGGGAGGGGGAGGGGGAGGGGGAGGGGCAGGGGGCAGGGGGCAGGGGGTGATTGGAGAAAATAAACTGGAGGGGATGGAGTGATGAAGAAATATGAACTAGAGGGGAAGGGCAAGGAAGGGGTGGTATGCATAAAGTAGACTTATGAATTAAATTAATATTGTTTTTGTCTTAACATAGAATTTATAGAGAATTGGTCTCTTCGGTGCTCAGCGCTGATTTCTAAGGGACATCTCTATAATTTACAGGGAGTAGCCTCTTCGGTGTACTGCACTGATTTTCAAGGGGTCCCCTGTGAAGACAAATTGTGTATTGTACCGGTAACTGATTTCTATAGGTGGCTGCTCACTTCGTCGTGAAATTGTTTTGTAATTGTGAAGAAAAGTTGTGTATTTGGATGCTCCTGATTAGAATTGTTGTTTGTATTTATTATAAAATGTAGGCCTACAGAGAATTGGTCTCGTCGGTGCCGATGCCAGGCGTTGATATCTAAGGGACATCTCTATAATTTACAGGGGGTAACCTCTTCGGTGTACTGCACTGATTTTCAAGGGGTCCCCTGTGAAGACAAATTGTGTATTGTACCGGTAACTGATTTCTATAGGTGGCTGCTCACTTCGTCGTGAAATTGTTTTGTAATTGTGAAGAAAAGTTGTGTATTTGGATGCTCCTGATTAGAATTGTTGTTTGTATTTATTATAAAATGTAGGCCTACAGTCTCGTCGGTGCTCAGCGCTGATTTCTAAGGGACATCTCTATAATTTACAGGGGTAGCCTCTTCGGTGTACTGCACTGATTTTCAAGGGGTCCCCTGTGAAGGCAAATTGTGTATTGTAGGCTAAACTAGCTATAGAGATAAATAAACTAGTGTTGACGGGGGGCGGGGGGGGGGGGTGATTGGAGAAAATGGGTGGTGTGCATGATTTAAAAGTTTATGAAGTAGACTTATGAATTAAGATTGTTTTTGTCTTCACATAGAATTTATAGAGAATTGGTCTCTTCGGTGCTCAGCGCTGATTTCTAAGGGACATCTCTATAATTTACAGGGGGTAGCCTCTTCGGTGTACTGCACTGATTTTCAAGGGGTCCCCTGTGAAGACAAGTTGTGTATTGTACCGGTAATTGATGTATAGAGGTGGCTGCTCTGTATGGACTTAGTCACATAACTGAAATTGTTTGTATTTATTTTACAATGTACATGTATAGAGAATTGGTCTCTTCGGTGCCAGGCGTTGATTTCTAAGGGACATCTCTATAATTTACAGGGGGTAGCCTCTTCGGTGTACTGCACTGATTTTCAAGGGGTCCCCTGTGCAAGCAAATTGTGTATTGTAAACTAGCTAGAGATAAATATACTGGTGTTGACGGGGGGGGGGGGGGGAAATAAACATGAACTAGAGGGGAAAGGGCAAAGAAGGAAAACGAACTGGAGTGGGTGGTGGTAATGGTGGTATACATTATTTAAAAGTTTATGAAGTAGACTTATGAATTAAGATTGTTTTTGTCTTAACATAGAATTTATAGAGAATTGGTCTCTTCGGTGCTCAGCGCTGATTTCTAAGGGACATCTCTATAATTTACAGGGGGTAGCCTCTTCCGTGTACTGCACTGATTTTCAAGGGGTCCCATGTGAAGACAAATTGTGTATTGTTACCGGTAACTGATTTATATAGGTGGCTGCACACTTCGTCGTGAAATTGTTTTGTAATTGTGAAGAAAAGTTGTGTATGTGGATGCTCTGGATTAGAATTGTTTGTATTTATTATAAAATGTAGGCCTACAGAGAATTGGTCTCGTCGGTGCCAGGCGTTGATTTCTCAGGGACATCTCTATAATTTACAGGGGGTAGCCTCTTCGGTGTACTGCACTGATTTTCAAGGGGTCCCCTGTGAAAGCAAATTGTGTATTGTAGGCTAAACTTGCTATAGAGATAAATAAACTAGTGTTGACGGGGGAGGGGGGGGGGTGATTGGAGAAAATGGGTGGTATGCATGATTTAAAAGTTTATGAAGTAGACTTATGAATTAAGATTGTTTTTGTCTTCACATAGAATTTATAGAGAATTGGTCTCTTCGGTGCTCAGCGCTGATTTCTAAGGG